>JAWNON010000196.1:5315000-5845000 GCA_035045945.1 Drosophila anceps
ACAGTGTTGAATCGACTCAGCTCTCAGCTCCTGATCCTGATCAAATATATACTTTATGGGGTCTGCCACGCCTCCTTCTACCTGTTACATACATATAACATATAACATACATTTTAACAAAACCATTATATCCTGATTTAGCATTAGCATTTTCAATGGGTTCAGGGCATAAAAACTATGCACTGAACTGCATTAACAACATGTACAAATGCTGCATCAACTCTTCAAGCAAAACCATAAAAAACCAATAGTTTGGCAACAAGCTGCTGCCATGGCAGAGGCAGCCAAAACAAACTTAATTAAAAGCAAGTAAGCGCATTCCAAACGGGCGTCATCGACTGCGTTATACTCGTTCACGGTGGAGAAACAACTAAATCTATGCAAATATTGAAATTTTCTGATATGCCAAGAGCGGACCATAGAATTTATTAATCAAACTTTAGAGTAGGTCAACAATAATGCGCCGCCTGTATAACTCGGTAGCAATGTAACAGTTGCAATATATTACGACCTGACACAGCTCTCCTGGGCGTAAACAAAACTTGACATTTTCAATTCAACTTCGAACGCTCTGCCTTCAAAAGCATTGAAATACTGACCGACATCCGAACGTTGCACAAAACCAATCTAATCCCTTCACTTCTTAGCTTGACTTCTCTTTAATTTTTATTGAAATATTTGCAGAACTTATTTAAAGTTTATTTGTCCAGTATTTACAGCGTTGCAAAAAAAAAAAAAAAAAAAAAAGAATTTTCTCTTTTATATATTTGCTCTATTTTATTTATTTACAACTCGAATTTGACCTTCTGTTGCTGGCAGCTGTACGTTTATAGCTTGACCAGGACGTGTTAATCTGCCACACCAAGGATTTAGTAGCGCCCGCTACACTCAACCTACCCTATCCGGATCCGGGCGCACTTAAGGCAAAACTTTGCACAGTCAACCGCAAAAACACAACACACAGATCGATTTTCTGTCTTGTGCATTTTCTTAACAACACTTTTCCTTTTTCTATATATATTTTTTGTTGTTGTGCTTTCTATCTCTCTCTCTCTTTCTCTCTCTCCCTCTTTGGACTCTGCACATTGCAATTTGGCTGGGGCTTGCCAATGCCATTGTTTGACTTGGGCTAATACGAGCTGAGCTGAGAGCAGAAACTGCCACTGCCACTGCCACTGCCACTGCCTTTGCCGTTACCGCAACCTCTGCCTGTCTCTGCCACCGCTTCAGCTACTGTTCTGTAAGAAGAATACAACTGAGATTTCTAAGACGTCCAGCACGTTCGGTTCGAAGGGGCGTCCAAAATGTACCAAGATTAAATATTTGCACGGTCAAAATCATCGACAGCTCGGGGAGCATGGCCAGCACATGGAATATGCAACTAATCATCTGATGTCTAGAATGTGCCCCACCATAAATATTTCACATGCTCTCATGTAAAAGCCCTAATGCATTCTGTGTAAATATTCAAGGAGTGTCTGTATGTATGTGTATGTGTGTGTGTGTGTGCATGTGTGTGTGTGTGTGTGTGCACTTGGTAGCCCTAGAGTATTTGATCTAAAATAGTTTGCCTAAGGCTTTTATACAACATTTATTTTAGTAGTGCCTGCATTAACACTGTTGAAAAGCAATGCCAACTTGATCTGAAATTAGTGCTCCGAAATGCTACAGAAACTGAACCTTATGTCGAAAGGAAAAATGAAATCTCATTGTGGTGTAGTAAGGCAACTAGTGAACATCTTTGTGAAAAGCTCCTTAAAAATTCTAAAATAAAAAAAAATATTTTAAACAGTGAAAAAATTTGATGAAAATTTAATTTTTTTTTTTTTGTGAACTGCTACAGAAGGAAGAAACTGAAGACACAAGCGATGCCAAACTAAAGCTAAGTGAAATTTCTTTATTTGTATATTGATATATTTATAACCGATTTAACAAATTTTATGCGGAAATTTCTAGAATTTCTCATAACCTCTTAGAATTTTTCAATTTTCCAATTTCCAATTTTCAACTGAAATCTTTAACGCCCTTCAAGAGACTTTATGCCATAAATATTCAAGCACTGACCAGCAGTTTAATGTGGGTTTTTTTTCGGGGGGTGCTCCCTGGCGCTGACAGAACATAAAAAACCAAAACTTTTCTCAGTGCAATTGCTTATTGCAGGCACTTAACCAATCGAATGCTGTTATGACAACTCTTACAAAAAGTCGTCGGCAAGTCTGCATGATTTCAAAGTTGATTCACAATCAGCAGATATAATTGCGCTGCTAGCCTAAAAGAAAACAACTATAAGCAGGTTATAGAGGGATGAAGAGAGAGCAAAAGAGAAAAAAAAGGGAGCATAGTCATAGTTAAACGGCCCATTAAACAAGCTGCACACGGCATTTAGTTTTTGCCGCAGGCCTAATTGGCCTCATTATGTGTACAGAAATTGCGTTGCTCATTTGCGATTAACCTCACGTAGAGCATAACTACAAAAAAAAAGAAAAAAATAGGACTTATATACATAAAGGGAATGGTTGAAAAGCCGAAGAGTTCATACACTAGCTGGTATGGGAGGCATGTGTTAAAATTTAGCAAAGACAAAGACTTGCTTTCAATATAAAAACTTCTAGTCGTTTCCATGTGTCAACAGTCAACCAATACTACTCTGTTCGAATGGTCTAGATACCAATACTACTATGTTCGAATGCTCTAAGTAGCCATCTCGCTCTAACGCATAAAACAGGGACAACTTTCAGCAACAGCTATTTTTGTCTCTCTCTCTCTCTCTCTCGCGGAGTGGCAACTCGACAACAAATGCGAAGCGTGCTGCCAACACGCAAACTCGCTTGGATAACGTCCCCACGACAACTCTGCACAAGCTCTTAACCAACACTACTATAACAGTGGTCGACTCTGCTGTTAGACTGTGCTGTTAACTTGACAGTACCGCGACATATTAGACTACGACATATTCTTTATTAATATGAATTCGTTATACGATTTTATTTATCCAATTTTTCATTATTTTATTATTATTTATTTTTTTTTTGATTGACAGCTAAATGATTTTTATATTTAATTCAATTCATAAAATATAGAAATAAGTAGAAGAAAAACATTTAGCAAATAATATAGCTGTGGACCAGTTTTCATGCAAGATTCCTTATTATAGAATTTATACGAATGGAGGGGAATATCCTTGACTAAACTTTTGACTGATGCTGCTGATTTTGAATTCCTAATTAAAGAAAAATGTATTTATATACTAAAGAATATACACCATAATGATGTAGACCTTTCAATTATATTCACTGATAAACGTTAATAATTCATATATATGTATACATCAAAAAATTCCATTACAATTATTTTGAATCCATCTAAATGATGGTTGATTTTTGATTTTTTCTTTACGCTTTGTTCGCCAAGAGCAAGAGACTTCGTTTGTTTTCGTTATTCTATTCGTAAAGAAAAATGTTTATCAAATGATACAACCAGACCCAGTCTTCATGAAAGTTTTGTGGTCATAGCTTTCATAGAATGGTATATAAATCGAAGGGAATATTGATGTCGAAAAAATAGGTAAATAATAGATAAATAAATATAAACCAATATATTTAATGAATTTTCCCAAGATATTTATACGCTAAACCCATTAAAAATATAATTTTATTTAACAATGTTTATTTTCTTTTAAATATATATTTTTTTAAAATTTCTATATCATTTTTCATTTGGTTTTTAGCGAAGGCAGCTAAACAACTTACTCAAAAACTCTCAATTAGCCAGAAAATATACAAGAAGAAACTTGTGCTCATTCATTTTACACCACAAACTTTATTAGTTCGTTAAAATTTACTGTTCCACCTGTACCTTTTTTTTAAGAGTATAAAAAAGTAGCTAATTCCTTCTCTTTTTTTTTCTTGCCACAAATCAGGTCGAAATTATGCATGATATCTTCCATAGGTAGTCAGTGGCACTGCTGAATTTGAACAACAATTTTTGCACACACTGCCGCTGGCATTATCTTTTGTGTGCTTTTATCAGACCAGACATTTAGAGGAGTTCAGCGCGCGGCATTAACCGCATTTGTATTCCGCCAAAGAAGCAGCTAATTTCACGTTGAGTAGAATCTATAGCCACAGGTAAAACAATGCCAACAAGAGAAGAAAAAAAATAGGAAGCAGCACAAAGAAAATTATCCACGTTATGATGAGTGAGAGGGAAAAGGTATTGCAAATTGGTACAGCGAAGTATTAATTACCTGTGCCAAAGGCGCATAGAAACAGTGTTGATAAACGAGTGCAGATGTTGCCAGCCAAAGTTAACAATGTTTATAAATCCTTTACATTGCAAGCAACATTTTAGGTTTTCCAATTTAAAGTCAATCAGAAACAAACATCTCTTTTAAATAAAGGCTCATGATTTTCCATTTTCAATCAACATTTTTCCTTTGTCACATTGTTCAACACTGTAAGTAGCACATCAATTTTAATGACAGCCCTTTTAAAGCACGCTTCTTTTCGTTAAGACTCGCCTGGCCAACTAGCCTACGGTGGTCTATTAAATTTGTATACATTAATATCAGTAACCAAACTCATTTTACATAGCCAAGGCAACCAACATTTTCTTTTATGCTGGCTAAAAAAAATGTTTGCGTTTTGAGATTATGAATAGCTGAGCTAATCCTCCAGCTGTGCGCTGTTTTTTTATATAGAATTTTCGTCATCTGGCACGTCATTGTAGGCGTTATATAAAAAATACTATTTAGTATTTTTATTTTTCTTTTTCTTTCTATTTTTTGAGCATATTTTTCTTTGGTATTTTAATACTAATTTATTTTATATTAAATTTTCAAAGCAACATTTCGTACGAAATAATTTCAAAAACATTTTTCATTATAAATTTTTAATTATAATATTTTATTTGTTTCCCTTTATATTTATTTTGCTTATTTGTCGTATGGGGTGAGAGATTTTACATTACTTTTTGAGCAGTACGAATAGGTTCTATAATGGATCTTTTTTTTAATTTTTTTCAGAATTTTTTAGCTTTTTTCCTTTTGGTTAATTAATGCACTAATTCCATTTTGCATTATATTATTTTTCATTTACTTAAACATCAGATTTTTCCGTCTATTTTTGACCTTCATATGACGCTGGCTCTCTACTTTTCTTAATGAAACACAAATTTATACATATATTCAGAAGCCTCAACCCTAGCTTAACTTTCTACATTTATTAAAATTTTTCAACTAGCATAAATTACAGCTGAGAGACTTTATGCAATCATTTTTGGCATTTAAGAAGCATTTTGTCAACAGCGAAAGGAAAAGAGGAAAAAATTATAAGCAAATGCGATTTAACATATTAAAGCCATAAAACGCTTTGGGCCGCGCTTGCGTTGTATTTGTATGCCCCGCCAGGCAGGCAGCACATGCAACGCAACACCAACCGGAGCCGCGCGAAAAGCAGAGCTCATGCTGACATTGTTTATAAGATTAAAAACAGCCAAACCCAACGCAACCAAAAAAAAAAATAAAGTATGAAGTAAAATGTCTGGCTGACTGCCTGGCAGACTTTTCACTCAAGTCTGCCTGGGCTGCACGCAGCCCCAACCCCAAAAGTTGCTATAGAAATATGTCACAGCATGTGAAAGTGAGAGACAGCGACGAAAAAAAAAACCGAGGTGTAATATCCTGCTTGACAAACACAGCAGCAACAAAAAAAAATGCAGAACAATGTGTTGTGAGCACAGGATGCCAAAAAAAAAAAAAAAAAAAAAAAAATGTATATATATATTGGGGCATGGCAAATGCGAACGCACTGTAGGTGGTCGCTACCCAGGCAGGCAGCTCCTTTGCACTTTCTTTAGTCATTTCGAGTGTTCTTTATTAAAAGAAAAGAAAATAATATGTATTTATACGATGATTACTGATGTTCTGCTTGTTGACCAAAACTGTCAAATTGGCAGATCGCAAACAGCGCGTTTTCATCAATCTCCAGCAGTTGTTGACTAACCAAAGCGAATCAACTTGGCCTCAAGACATTTGCTCATTTGTTTAAACGATTCGTGTCCGTCAATATGCCAAGTTGTGTGTGCGCCACAAGCAACAGCAACAGCAACAGCAGCATTGAGGTCTGGCCAATGCATCTTCTAATCAAGCGTAGGCCATAAGGCAACTGAAACCGTGAGAATTGAATCAATCGAAGCAACTTTAGTGTATAAGCAATTTGTTAATCAGACTTTGACTATATTATATATGTCACGATGGCTTTTGAATCAATAATGTGACTTCATAGTCAATCCATAACTCTGACTTGCGTCCGCATCTTTTATATGTATTTATATTAGAAATTATTGATTCTTCATATATTAACAACCTAAAGAGAACGTAAGCAAAACGATTTCTGCTAACAACTCGCCTCCACGCAGATAATCGAAAATTTTGTGAAGTCTTTCACATATAGCGAAACTAGTTGATTCAAGAGACACACCATAGCCATAACAGCCAGATAAAATTACAATAAAAAAAAAAAAAACAAACTTTCAACGCCAAATGCATCACTGTGAAGGCCATACAAATCCGCTTAAAACTAGCTGCCAGCAGCTAAGGGAAGACAAACTGTGAGAGGGTAACAGCCAGTCAATCAGGCAGTGCGAGCGGGTTGCATCAGCAGGAAGTCAGCTAGTCGGCTAACAATTCAAGCAAGCAATAAACCAGCCAGGCAGCCAGTCAGCCAGCCAGTCAGCCAGCCAGTCAGCCATCTAGCCATTCAGTCCATTCACTCACTCATTCACTCATTCATTCATTCAGTCCGTCAGGCAGGCAGTCAGTGAGTCATTCCATGTGCTCGCTCGAAATGAAAAAGAATGATGCAAGTCGTAAGTGACGGTGGGTAAAATTGCAAAAATATGAACGACGCGACGGCAAATGCATTTAAGAGTGATTCGTTCAGCGTTGCTGCCAGTGCTAACTTCTCTTAGCACTGATTCTTCACTTGCAACAACAAACATAACAACAACAACAACAACAATGAGAGCAACAAGAGCAAACAGCTCGTTGACTGTCATATTAATGCCACGTTGAGGCAAATTTAGCGGCGACGGTTTGTCACTTTTGAAGTGCCGGGCGAATTGCTGTTGCGTTCTGATTGAATTTGCCTTTAAGACGCCAATAAGTTAATTTGTCGCTTAACAAGCCTGAAATTCGATTGTAAAAGCCAAATATTGATTGCTCAACTATAAGATACTAAGAAGATTGTCGTCTTGTAGTCAAAAAGTATTTCAATCTCAGGTATTTATTATCATATATGTACAAAGTATCTAACGTGTACCTAGCCACATTCCTGCAGCTTTAATTAAAGAGACAAATGGGGAAAATCTGTAGGCAAATAGAGATTGAAACAGGTATTCAAAGTGGACCTAGCCAAATGGGTGTGAAAGAAAACGTTGTTTTGTAGGCGAAGTTAGCTGTTTTGGTGATCGCATCTTTACTGAATATCAAGACAACATGATGCATCCCTAATATTTACTGTCTCTGCCTCATTCAATCTGAATACATAAATGTGTATCGATTTAGACAGTATTGATTGATCTTTGCTGCATAAATATTATAGCTATAGAAAGCTATATATTTTGTATTTAGATAATAATGAAAAGTAGGGTGGATTGGAAAAAAAATTTAAAAATGTGTATTCAGCAACTCAATAGATCCCACTTTATATATAATCCTAAATAAAATACTCTTCTGCCCACAACCATTGATGCCCTCTCAAAGCAACATATACTCTATAGGGTATAGAAATGGATAATCGTGTTTATGGCTGTCAGAGTGAGGGCGTATTTTAAAAAGATTTAATGCACATTCAGTTTGTTCAATTGCACAAATTTGCATTTGCGTTCGCACTCGCATTCGCATTCGCATTCGCATTGAATTAATCATGCACTCTCACGCCCACTGTCGAACGCCCACTCATTTCCGTTTGGGCAATCGTTAAAACTCAGTTATCGACTGCTCGCAGCGCAACTATTCATTTAGTATGGCTTGGCTTCCGTTTACTTAAGCTGACATTAAAAAAGGGAAGACGGCAAACATTTTTAGTTAATATGCAGCAGAGAGAATCAAAGCAAAGCGAAAAAGCAAATTAAATTTCTCTCAATTTGTTGTTTTTTTCTCTCTATCTCTCTCAACATGCGAGGACAACATTTATTCCCCTGTGGGTAATGAGATTTAACGGCATCTCTCTCAAAGGGCAGGCATAAATAAATTGCAATGAAAATGTTGCAGTCGTGCAGGAAGCAGCATAAAATACGTCAAATTTCTGCACTCGAATATTAAATGGAAATTCTCAATTGTGCAGCATGATGCGCGCAGTCGAAGGCGCCTTTAAGTAGCATATCAAGAAGCTAGCTGCAGGCGAACCTAAATAATTGTTAATGCATTTTATTTTACGACTTTAATAAATTATTGTGCTTAAATATTTAAAAAACTTTTGACAAATGTGCACTGAAGAGGCATGAGTTTTTTTTCAACAAGTTTGAAAAGTTGTAGCTCTTCAACAAAAGCTTCGAATTGAATGAAATAGATTTTGCTATATCAAAGCCTTAATCAGCTATGAATATACTATATGCATCTACTTGGTATATAGTTTTATATATCAAAGAATAGTATTGTGATTGGGTAAACAGCAGTTGGGTCAACGTGGCGCTGGCCTTGTGGCACGCTGCACGTAAGCAAACGTTGCTACGAACTTTGCTAGCAGCTTCTTGATTGAGCCTCGCCAGTAAAACCTTTCGCCATTTAGAATATCCAAATAATTTTTTTTCAAGTCTGACAATATCTGCACAGCTCTTGAAATTTTCATATATATATAATATTTATTAATATATAAAAATATATTTTTGTTTTTTTTTTATTCAATTGGGCTTCGAAATACTTTTTAGTAGTATAACTGTCCAACTCTGCTGAGTTATGGAGAGCTCTGTATATTGAATGCAGTTCGAGTAGTTCAATCCTAATTCTGATTGATTTTTCCGCACGGTTTCATGTCAAATGCTATGTTCTATCTTCCCTAATTGCTTTGCTTTTTCGCAAAACTTTGCTTTACAATAATTCAAAATGATAAATCGCACTTTTTGGCAATTTTCTGCTTCTCGATTAATCCAACTGTCATTTCATAGCTTCAACATTCGACATTACATTGCTTTCATGCTTCCCCAAAAAGTACCTCTTAAAAATAATTATGCAAAATAAACTTGTTAAATAAACTAATAAGCAGACATAGAATCTTATGTAGTCAATATTTTACCCATAAGTTCACTCTCGACCAAACGCTGAACCAAAACACTTCATTTCACTCTCGCTGGCTACGCATCGTGCTTTAAGCCCATGTTCTAAGTGTTAATACATATATCTAATTAAATTCTATAAATAATTGTACCGAAACCACCTTCAGTTGCTATTTGTACATTAATTATTTTATAAATATTTAACTATTTTCTGAAAGAGGAGCATTTTCCTTTGCTACCATAATTTCCACAAAACACTATAGTAAGAGCCAGCCAGCCATTAATCCATTATCTTTTCCCAATTTCTATTTCAATTTTCTAACCAAAAAAACCTTCAGTTGCCGAAGCAATTTCTCATCAATTTGATTGCAATTACAGTTTTCATCTGAATTTATGTTTTCCCGCCTCTCGTTTCTTGTCCAAACTTTACTGTCAAAATATATAAACTAATTTGCGTGTTGGTTTTGTCACGCGTTTGCAACCATCAGCGTGAAAACTGTCAAAATTTTTGGGCACTAACTATACATAGAGAGAGAGAGAGAGAAAGAGAGGGAGGGAGGGAGTTTGTGGAGCGCGTGGTAGCTTGAGCTGCAAAAAGCAGAAAAATATTTTTCTGCACTGCATTAGAGCCAAAAATAGCAAAATGGCAAAATAGCATAGCCAAAGCCAATGTCAGACATGTGAATGTCGCGCGCTGTCCGCTGGCCGCTGGCCACTGGCCAGCAGAGTGCGCTGATGCACTAATTACAAACATGTCAGCAGTAGTGGCGGCAGCCGGGTCACGGCAATAGGTGGATGCGAGCACATGTGTGGAGCTGGTAGAGCAGTCGTCGGATTCCACTCATCATAATCAACGCTATGCTGCAAACTTGACTTCATTTCGCTAGCAACTTTTGGTCTGATGGCACATCAGCGGCTTTTCCACTGGTCCAGCTGTAATTTGGCAGCACATTTTGCCAACACGAAATTTGATTTTGACACAAACACAGGCACACACCCAGACACACACACACACACACTGCAGACAGTGTGTTAGATAATTATGATGCATGTAGAGAGAGAGAGAGAGAGAGAGAGAGAGCTGGTTCGTTGAACCTTCCAGCCAGTCTTAGCCAGCGCCAGTACAATAGCAAGCAGCTGCCTTTTGTTTGACAAGGCTCGCCAAAAAGGACACAGAACAATTGTAGTTTAGAATTTATTAAGTGCTTCCTGCCTGCTGCTAAGGCAGGCAGGCAGTCAAGAAGATGAGCTGCCAGGATGCACTTACAACTGTTGCCACAGGCTTTTAACTCCATACATATCGTTACTTCAGCCCACTCCCACTCCCACTCCCACTCCCAGTCCCTTCCCAATATCCATCATGATATGTATGTTCGTACATTTATGCTGCTCATATTTTAGCCAAAGTTCGTCCTTCCTGTCATGTTGCTTAGCTGGCGCTGTGTCGCATACGTACTACGAACTGCACTTAATGCAAATGCCCAGTCTTTTAATTGAGATACTCTTGCGTGTTAGATATCTGGCATTACAAGTTCTATGAATCCACACATGATTCTGCTGCTCTGCTCAGTCCACTTTTCCACTTGCTGCACTGACATAATTTAATTAAACTTAATATTTCATCATATATTATTTATGATTTAAAAATTCAAATCGAATTGATTAACTAGTTAAAGCTGTCTGTCAATACGCTGCAAATCCCATTGCGAAGCTTGTGATGATTAGCTTCAAGCTGCACATTTAACTTGGTGATTCATTTTACTGACAGGTAAATTTGCTTGACTAATTGAATATGTTGGAAATATTTGGACGGACAGACGGACCGACAGTTAGGTTGGGCATAGGGATAGACGTACATATAGGCATTTGGACAGATTGGCATATGGACAGATATTTATATGGATAGGCGATACAGATCGAATCAGGCTATATTGAATTAACTGTTGTTGAAAGAAAGCATATTTTCATTGCAATTTCATCAACAAACTTTTCGCGCCTAAACAATTGCATAATCGCTAAAAAGGCAGCAAATATCACAAATGATTATTATTCAAATTATGGCCACAATGGCACACTTTGAACGCTTGCGAAAACAAAAGTTTTCAATTAAAATACGAAATTGAAATTAATTACAAATTTGTCTTTTACACACGTGTGTTGCCTAATTGTTTTTCACTTCATTACTGTTTTTTTTTTTTTTGGCTTGACATGAACATGCAGAGCATAACTACGCAAAGAGTCACTCACTCAAAACACACTCGCCACACTTCTGTATTCTCTCACCTAATTAGTTGTCATTTTGCATTGGACATTTGTCGTTGCAATGCCCAAAAATGCTGCTTCTCCATATCGAAATGCAGCAGCTGCAACAGCTACAGCTACAGCTACAGCTAGAGCGGCAGCGGCAACCTTTGCGCTCACAGAAATTTACATGACGTTTTGTATTTAAATATTTATGAAAACTATTCATGACAAAAGTTGCAGCCCTCGTTTCCGTCTGGTTTGTTTTCATTTCACAGTTTTGTTTGCCTATTTTGCATATATTTGCGTCGACTGTGTGTGTGTGTGTGTGTGCGTGTGTGCGTGTGTCTGTGTGAACCATGTTAAATTAGTTTAGAAATTGTTGCCGCAATAAATATATTTGCATTTTCGTCGGTCCAACAATCTGTGAACCTATGGCATATGCATACAATATGTTTGCTGACCCAACTCATTGTGTGAAGCTTGTAATTATGTTGAAGCCCCGTGCCTGGGCCAGTTGAATCTCTCTCAACTCCCTGAGGGTCAACAGACTAAATGCCAAAACGTTAACCAAATCTACGAAATTAATATAAAACTTCAAATCAACTATTTGAAATTTGCATTTTTCGCAGAGAGCAAATGCCAAATTGAATAATATACACATATTGTATATATACATACAGTTTAAGCCAAATTCGATCTGAGCCTCAGGCATATTTGTTAATATGTATTTAGCATGTGTTTTATTTACAACTTGATAATATATTTATCAAATAGACAGAAGACAAACGTTTAGCCGTTCGTTCGGCCAGGCAAGGCTTGTGCTTAGCTCAACAAAAAATATATTTTGTATTTTTAAATATTTACTTAAATAAAAATTAAGAAATTCTAATAAAATATAACAATTAAAAATATATAAAAAAAAATAAATAAAAATAAAAAATAAGTTGCAGATATTATGTGCATATACTATAATAAAAATAAATTTATTTAATATTTAAATATATTAAAATAAATAATAAAATTATAATTCAATAAGTTTTAAATTGCCAAAATTTATTTTTTAAATAAATTTCCATATTTTCATGTGACATTTCCAAGTCAACATTTGCCCAATCAACTCCAAATTGTAATTTCTTTCAAAATAAATTCAAACTTTGGCATTATTCTGCTCTTAGATTTACTTGAATATCACTCCAACTACATTACAATTGGACTGCATTTCGAACATTTATGAAACTCCAGCATTTTCCCCTATAGAAATTGCCATGTTCACAAGATTGGTGCACAAAGCAAGCTCCTCCTCAGCGTAAATACGCTCCATTAAATGCATCATTTCAAAATAGTTGCCACGCAATCACAGCCACAATCGAGCGAGTGCGTCCGTCCTGCCGCCTCAACGCCTGCCTGGCTGCTGTATGTATGCAACAAGTTCCATTTTTCCTGCGCTCCTTATGCAATTATTTCTGCACAGAAGTTTACACGCAACTTTGACTTTTGACTTCGTGACAAACACTGAAGTGTGTTTACGCCACTCTATTTTTTTTTTTTTTTTTCTTTTGGCTTTTTATATGCGCGTTTCCATTTCACGTGGTGGCGGTTGGCCGCTGGTGGAAGGCGTTTGCCACAGGATTTGTCACGTGCCATTTGCGGGATTGTTTTCACGCTGCTCTGTAAATCCAGCACACCTAGCGTAAAGCAGTTAACAATATATATGTATATGCATGAAGCTCCAATACAAGTATACATATAATCTACATGTATATATATATATATATATATATATATATATATATATATATTAGGTATGGAATTTGAGTTATGCGATAAACGATTGCATAGCTCGGCAGCAGCAACGTGGTAATACTTCCGTAGAGTGTGCATTTATCGAAGCTATGTGCATTCTAAGCAGGTTTCAAATATGAATTTATTATTTAAATAAATTATAAATTGAATATTATAAATTTGAATAATATATATATTTATATTTATATTCTATATTTATATTTATATTGTGCTATTTATATTTTTATATTTTCTTTATATTGGATATTTATATTTATATTTCTAATTATATTTTTCCATGCTTATATTTATATTATATTATATTTATATTTATATTTATATTTCTATGCAAATTTATATTTTACTTATATTTAATATATTTATATTTAATTTATATTTAATTTATATTTATATTTATATTTATATTTAAAAATTTATATTCAAAGTATATTTATATTTTGTATTTATATTTATATTTATATTTATATTTATATTTATATTTATATTTATATTTATATTTATATTTATATTTATATTTATATTTATATTTATATTTATATTTATATTTATATTTATATTTATATTTATATTTATATTTATATTTATATTTATATTTATATTTATATTTATATTTATATTTATATTTATATTTATATTTATATTTATATTTATATTTATATTTATATTTATATTTATATTTATATTTATATTTATATTTATATTTATATTTATATTTATATTTATATTTATATTTATATTTATATTTATATTTATATTTATATTTATATTTATATTTATATTTATATTTATATTTATATTTATATTTATATTTATATTTATATTTATATTTATATTTATATTTATATTTATATTTATATTTATATTTATATTTATATTTATATTTATATTTATATTTATATTTATATTTATATTTATATTTATATTTATATTTATATTTATATTTATATTTATATTTATATTTATATTTATATTTATATTTATATTTATATTTATATTTATATTTATATTTATATTTATATTTATATTTATATTTATATTTATATTTATATTTATATTTATATTTATATTTATATTTATATTTATATTTATATTTATATTTATATTTATATTTATATTTATATTTATATTTATATTTATATTTATATTTATATTTATATTTATATTTATATTTATATTTATATTTATATTTATATTTATATTTATATTTATATTTATATTTATATTTATATTTATATTTATATTTATATTTATATTTATATTTATATTTATATTTATATTTATATTTATATTTATATTTATATTTATATTTATATTTATATTTATATTTATATTTATATTTATATTTATATTTATATTTATATTTATATTTATATTTATATTTATATTTATATTTATATTTATATTTATATTTATATTTATATTTATATTTATATTTATATTTATATTTATATTTATATTTATATTTATATTTATATTTATATTTATATTTATATTTATATTTATATTTATATTTATATTTATATTTATATTTATATTTATATTTATATTTATATTTATATTTATATTTATATTTATATTTATATTTATATTTATATTTATATTTATATTTATATTTATATTTATATTTATATTTATATTTATATTTATATTTATATTTATATTTATATTATATAGGCCACAAATTTAACTTAGCCCCTTAAACAACTTTCCCATAAACTAGTAAAAACTCACCAGAGCACTAACATTTCACCTTTAGCTTGTCGGTAAAGCAGTTTACCAAACTTCCTCTTTTTAATACCAAACCTCAAGACAAAGAGCTCACCACGACCAGCTTACCCCGCCAGTTCAATGAACTCTCCACACAACTTCAGCCCCGCCAGCTCAATGAACTCACCACACAACTTCAGCCCCGCCAGCTCAATGAACTCACCACAGCTACAGCCCCGCCAGCTCAATGAACTCACCACAGCTACAGCCCCGCCAGTTGAATGAACTCACCACAAACTCAACCCAGCCAGCTGAAGTAACTCACCACAAACTCAACCCCTCACTAAACACTCGGCTCTTTGCCGGCAAACACCTGTTGCATGCCTACCGTGCAAATCTCACCTTTGCCGTAATACGAACGAGGCACGTTTGTACGCCGTCCTCCGTCCACCCAGCGGCTGAGCGCAACATGCGCAAAGAGTGTGCATTAAGCCGATTCGCGTTTCGCATTTTCGGCCAAACAAATTTATTTGCTCGATGCATTTGGCATTACCGAAAACAATTGATTAAACTGATTCACGGAAAGTGCTTCAAATCAGCGCAGCAATTATGAGGGCCAAAACAAAAATTAATTAAAACTATCAAGTGAAGTTTTTAATATATATTTAATTTGCCAGCATCGTATTCTTTATACTCTTCCGACTTTTTGTCTTGCCTTCAATCTGTTGCCAGTTTTTCTTTGCTCTTCTCACACGTTTGTGTTTTGGCTATTGCCTCTAAGCCTTCAACTGCACGCGAATTCGTGTGTTTATTTTTCTGGCATTCCAATGGCTGTGGCTGTGCTGTTGCTTATTACACCTTTTGTTGGTCTATTAAATTGCAGCAAATATTAAATATTTAGCAAGTCAATGGCAGCGGCAAATACGTTTGCAAATGTCCAATTGAAACTTGAATCTATGTGTAGAGATTAATTGATAATTACGCTTGATAATATTGCAGAATAAAAACTAATTTATTAATTTTTGAGTTCGTTAAACGATTCAATTTGTCAAAAATTCAAAATTGAAATAAAATTTATTTAAAAATATTTAGACAGTGGCTAGAGAGCAACGATTATAGCGAGAGAGCGGGAAGTTTTATTGCAACTGCTCGCTGAATTCATACAGATTTTTTAAATATCTAAAAAACTTTTGAGGTATTGCCTGCCCAATACTATAGCAGATGCCGCTACGATATTCTTAATGGCAGATTTGTCTGATTACGAATCTATATTCTTTCAGCATAAATGCCTTTTAGATTCGGGCTCAGCCCATAAATAAAGAAAAGGCATATGATCAACATTCTAGTTACCGAATCATGTTCGTCTGAGTTGATTCAAAAATATATCGAAGAAGGCATCAGAGTTACTTTCATATCCTTGACAACGCAGATGAATGGCAAATGGCAATGGCAATGCCAACACCTGTGCAACTAGCAAGAAATAAACATTTTTATTTTTTTTAATTTAAAAAGGGCTAATGAAGGAAAGGCATGATTAACACTTTAGTTATCAAATATATATATGATAAAATATATCTAAGATCAGATACTTTCATTCCCTTAACGAAGAAAATGAATGACCTTCAACTGTGGCAGCTAGCAAGAAATAAAAATGTTTTTGTTCAATTTAAAAAGTGCCTATGAAGGGTAGGCGTATCAGCACTTTCAGATAACCTAGAAGTGTCTTTGTATAATTTCTGATGGGGCTAAATTCTGGTGCAGTTGTCAGCAGGTCAAAAATCAATGATAAAAGATTGTGTTATTCTAGATAGCAATTCTCTCAAACTGCTCTCACACTGCTCTCAAAACTTCTCTCAAACTGCTCTCACACTGCTCTCAAAACTTCTCTCAAACTTCTCTCAAACTTATCTCAAACTCGAACTGCTCTACAGAATGTGTTTGCCTATTCTCTACTGCGTATTGGGGTTAAGGCAAAGATCCAGTTTGTAGTAAAAGTTAGTGGAAATATATAAAATTCGCAATTTCGATTCAAGTTTGATTTTGTTTTTGAATCATTCTTTACAATATTATTATATATATTATATATTCATACATTATATATATATTATTCCCACACACGCTTAATTTCAGGCAATGCTCATGCAATTGTCCTGGCCAAGCGTCACTCTTTCAATGATTAAATCTGTTTTTTTTTTGTTCAAATGCAATTTTTGGTTTTTTGCTGCCAACTAATGCAATAACATTCAATGGTCAAATACAGTTATTATTGCAAAAGTTGTTGTTGTTGTTGTTGTTAATTTTTTTGTTTGGCTCATTCATTGGTTTGCCGTTATTGAGCTGGCTTTTTGTGCGCTGCAGCAGAGCAACGCACGCTGTTTACTTTTGTGACTTGTTTTTCGTACACTTTCATAGAGTACATAAAAGCTTTTGGCCGCGATTCTCTCTTGGCCAAATACGACCATTCCCATATATGCTGGGTTTATTTCAATTATTTTTTTGCTTATTTTTTATATATATTTTTATAATTCGCATTTAAATACGAAATGGGCTAGCTGCAGCTGCTGCTGCTGCTGCTGCTGCTGCTGCTGCTGCTGCTGCTGCGCTTTGTTTTTTAGTTTTTTCTTGTTGTTGTTGTTGTTGTTTGCCATTGTTTTCATTTGCCAATTAATGGACATATTGTTTGGAATACACCTTTAAACAAAACCATATCAAATTTAATTTTTGTCAATTACGACTTCATTTTTTTTTTTGGTGGTTTTGATTTTTTGCCCATTACAAAGTTATCGGTTTGTGGCATTTTCAATTAATGTCGTTGCGTGTTTTCAATTTGTTTAAATCCAATTTGCAGTGTTGAGCAAATGTGTTTGCGGCGTTTATTTAGCTCGCTTTTTTCGCTTTGCGCGTCTCTATTTAAATAGCTTTGGTCGGCATCAAAAAAAATTAATATTAATATTCATAGAGCTTATAAAGTTTATTGGCGGCAGGCCGTATGTGTTCAAGTGGAATGGTCTTAATCAAGGCAATTAATGTTGTCTGCATAAAAAGTTTCCTTTCCAAAGTGGCCGCATAAAATAAATTGAATTATTATGTTTCGTTTTTTTTTTTTAAGATATTCCATTCGATTTCAGTTGCCCGAGAACCAAATGTGGCGCAAACGGGCAATGCGCTGAGCATAGAATAAACTGAACAGGACTTTTTTTTATTTCTATAAAGAAGTCAATGCAAATTGTCTTGGCTTTAAACAGAATTATTTGTTAATAATCATAAATCTATGAACAGCCTTTGCTTTATTAGCGTTTCGTTTCGAACTTTAGAACAAATAAATGTGCGCATTAAAGACATTTTAAATGACTTGCCTGCCTTATAGCAAAGTTAGTAAACTTTCAAGCCAAATGCATTTCAGCAAAAAAGAAGTTTTTGCTTTTACGCTAAGCTTTAAGCTGTTCTTAATTAACTTTGTTGCTTTTTACGCTGAACAACCTTTATGTGAGCTTTCCTTCTTCATAAAACTCTATCAAAAGTGAATTACCTTGCATTAAAGTTTTTATTTATCTTAATTAGGAAGTTTTAAAATACTGTGTAAGGCCTTTATCTGTTTACTGGCAACAACACTTCATGAAATGACTTCCATTGCTAAAATTAGTTGTTGAATTTTAAAGCTAAGTACATATTCTAGAAGATGAAGCTTATTTCGAATTATTTTTATTTTGTTACTTGTTTAGTGCATGAAAACAAGTTAAACTGAGTTTTAAGCTTCCTCTAAAGCTTTATTACGCCAAGAAACTTCATGAAACTAGACTAAAATATATATTAAAATAACACAGCTTAAGCAGCTTTGAACAAGTTCTTAAGGCTCCTTCTAAACATGAGTTAAAGTCGCTTTAACTGTACAAAATTGTTGTGCTTTAAAGCTCATTTACATATATTCCTCAATTTAAATTCTTTAGCTTTTTCTTACTTTTGGGACTTACTTTTTTTTCTTACTGAGCTCTAAGCTTCCTTTAAAGCTTATCACGCTACAAAATGTGGAAATAATTGCTTAAAGCAGCAGATGCTTCTATGATTTATTAAGAAAAAGCTGTACTATAAAGAAGCTTTGAAGCTTTAATCTAAAAAATTGCTCCTCATATCTGGCCACTCGATTAGAACTGCAAGGCAAATCGCAACTTTAAGCTTTGCTTAATGAACTTTCAAGCTGCTGCTGCATGACATTAGCTTTTCTTTATTGAACTCACAAGCTCACTCATTCTATTCCACAACAATTTACATGCATTTAAGTATTTATTTTTTTTTTCCATATTTCCATGACCTTGCTCTCACATAATCCAACTATATTAGCTGCTTTTGTTATGGTAATTAATTAACCTACTAGCCGAAAGCCCTTTGGCCCCTTCGTCTGCTAATTAAAAACGCAATAAATCATCGAACGTTAGGCAAATTTTAGGTGCACATCGAATTATTCAAGTTAAGCAAAAAGAAAGGGAAAACTATTGAACGACTCGAGAACAGCGGTGGAGGGGGAATCTATATATATATATATATATATATATATATATATATATATAATGGACGACTCGCTGTTCAGTCTGAAAGGCGCGCCGCCGCCAGTGTTGTAATCGTGATCATAATAATCCTAATAATAATAATGGCCATTAGGGAAACGTTGAACCGGCAAACCATTTTGGCCATTGAATACAAGTCGTGCGGAAATTATTCATTATAAATGTGGAGAACAAGCTCTGAATGTGGGCGAGCGCACAGGGAGGGGCAAGGGGTAAAGGGTAAGGGGTGTGTCAGGTGTGGGGCTGCGCGAGGAGTGTTAGTAAGAGCCAAGTGCCTGGGTGCTTGGGTGCTTGGGAACCTGCACCCAAAAAGCCAGCAAATCAATTCACAAAAACGTGCGCAACGATTCGCCTTGAATGCATTGCATAAGCGAAAGCGAAGCAACCGACAGCCAGAGAGAGACAGGGAGAGAGACAGTGAGAGAGAGAGAGAGAGGACGTTGGGGGCATTCCAGGAGTCGAAAGAGGTCGGATTGCAAATGTGGGTGACGCGGGCGCTGCTTTTTGTTGGTTGCGACATGCAAAACTATTTGCGGAATTTGAACGGCTGACAATCCGAGTAGCGAAATGCGTGTCTATATCGTATTACATGCAAAAATATATATATATATATTCGAGCTTAATGAATTTAATGCTGTGCTGCTGGGGCTGGGGCTGGGGCTGGGGCTGGGCTGGGCTGGGCTGCTGACAAGCGCAACGAAATAATACCGCATTAAATGGCTAACAACGTGAAACAGCTTTAAGCTAGCTAGAGTCAAGAGATTGGGTTTGGGCAACAGTTTAGCAAATTATACGCAGCACAAGTCAGGATTATCACTTCAGCAGTTACTGCAAACAGGAAGCAGAAGGATGCAGTCAAGCGAGAGCGGCGCGGAAGGCGAACAAGTTAAAGAAATAAAGAAAAGGCAGGCAAAATGGGAAAAATGAAAGGCAAAAAAAAAAAAAAATACCAAAAAAAATAACGCAAAAAAAATAGAAAATAAAATAAAATTCCACACTAAATCGTTGTAAGCGTGTTAAAAGAGAGAAATGACCAGCGACGCCCACTGTTGCAAGGCGTGGCTTTTCATCCTAACTACATGGCAACTTGTGTGTGTGTGTGTGTGTGTAGTCGAAGGACATGCTTAGTACTTCGTTATCGTCATCAGCATCATCACCATCATTATTATTGTGCTCATCGGGCAGGCCTCTGCGCGCTGCCTCGGATAGCTCCACTTCATCCAAAGGCCACTTGTCAATGGGAGCCCATTGTGCGAAGCTGTTGCTCAAAGTTATTTTCTTCTTCTTCTTCTTCTTTTTGCACATTTTTCTGTTCTTGATTTTTTTCTCTTTTTTTTTCTTTAGTTTCTGCTTCCCCCCATTTCATGCGCTTTTGATATTATACTTATTCCTCTTCTATTTGCCTATCATTATCTGTTTAATGCCTAAAATGCTTATTTAATTCGAAGCATATTCTTGTTCTTCTTTCTTCTGCAGCAAATGCTCAGCGTTTCTCTGTTTCCTTTGCAATTTAAAGTTCACTTTTCAATGGGAGTTTAATGGGGATAATAGAAATAGATTATATTCTGCCTTTGGCTTATTTGCTTTCACTTTTTCTTCTCTCAACATTTAAAGTATTTATATCGCTATTCTGACAAATGTCTTTTACCAGGCGATTATAGATTGGGACATGAGAAACTTATCTTTATAAATATCTAACTGATTTCAGAAGAGGATCAGGTGGTTTCTGTTGATAAACTTGCCCGTAAGGAAAGCATTTGAGAGGGACAAAGAAATCTTTTTTAAAAATATATATAAAATATATAAATAGTATCTGAGGTGATCAGTAAAGAGAGCATTTAGAAGTAATACCTTTTTTTTGGTATTTTATTTGCCTCAATTGTTATTTAAGTTTTGCTTTCAATGAAGTAAACGTTTATGCCGCTTTCGACAACGGTCGTTCAACAAGCGGTCAGAGATAAATCTGATCTAAATAAAACTGATTTTTAAAGGATCAGTAGTTAGCATATTTTATATATTGATTGTCAGCAAGGAGAAAGTTTGGTTGTAGTAAAAATTTTACTATATTTGGCATTTCAATTTATGCTATGACTCTTTCGACAACAGACGCTCATAGATCATAGTTCGGATATAGGAAACTGTTTTATAAATATAAAACTGGTTCCCCTAGAGGATCGGTAGTTCACACTCTCAAGTAAAGCGAGCTTTTGGAGAGTGGTAGCAAACATCGTAGCTGTCCTTTCAACCAAAGAACTTGATATTTTAGCATCGCAAATTGAAAGAAAAATAATATAGAATTGCTGCTTTTGCTGCTTTTGCTGCTTTCATTCATTGCTATTCGGCATATCAAAAAACTTGGAAATAAAAGTCTAGTCTACATTCTCTTAGCTCGTCTTATTTCCGTATTTATTTTACTATTAGATGAATTTTTTATATTTCATGCTGCTTTCATTCATTGCTATTCCATTGGCTTTTCTCATTTCAGCATTTATTTGACTATTATTATTATTATTTATTATTTTACTTTACTTTCCCAAATCCCAACAATTCAACCAAACCCCGCAGTGTATGCTTTTAGCATATGAATAAAAGCTTATGCTTATCACACATCTGAGGCAGAAACTCTTCATAACTTCATATAACTTCAATCCAATAGAAAAAGCAATAAAAATCAATATTTTACTTCAACTTGGAAGTAACAGAATCTTCTATATATGTCTTACATATCTTACAGCTAAAGTATATATATATATATATATAGCTCATTCTTTTCATGATAGTCAAGTCAATTAGTCGTATAACTTCACCGTTCAACAGTCGTTCTGTTTTTTAGCATATAAAGATTTAAATTGTACATAAAATGCCAGCGGCCATGCCCTGATTGATCGCATTTGCTCCCCCAGCAACTCCCCACTTGGCCGATAAACATTTGCAACTGTATTTCAATTGTAAGTGGCAGGAAACTTTGTAGCTGGCTTTTTATGCCCACAATAACCACAACAAAAAAAGAACTTTTTAGTCCACTTGACTCAAAATGCGCAACACAGTGGCTCACCTAACTGATTGAGTCCGGGCTGGAAAGGGGGGTCTGACCGGTGCCCGTACAATGTGCAGCACACAATTCAATTGAATTCAAAGTGTTTTTGCACTTAAAAGTTTCAACTTTAATCCTTCAATAATATTATGGCTAAAGTGCAAAGTTTAAGCTGCAGCTGATGACCTCCCACCACCCGCAACCAATCACCCAATCACCCTGCCCTGTTAGCCATGTCGGGGCATTCCAATGCACAGCAGGCAGCCAGTCAGCCAGTCAGCAGCAGTCAATTTTCAATTATAGGTAAAACGCATCGAATTGTGGCCTGTGGTCATGGAAAAGGTGCGCGCACAAATTGCCGCTTGGCTCATTGGCCAAGTTTAGTGCAGCTTTTAGCATAATTTGCATTATTAAATCATCCCCTACATCAATTCCATGTAGATGTACATAGCTCTCCATACTTGCATACCTGCCACAATTGCCTGACATTAACGCATTCAATTATGTGGGCTCGCACAGCGCAAGCAAGTTTAAGGCATTTCAATTTACAGCGATTTGCAGTGCGTTGCCTGCTGCGCGCCATCAACAAAATTTACGTTTATCCAAAAATTGCTCATGTCACGTTGCGATTGCATTCAATGACATAATTAGCTAATTGATATCAATTGCTGTGTCGCGGTTTCTGCCACGCTTGACCTCGGCGGTCATAGATTTTATAAAGATATATATATATATATGTATTGGTTGCATATCAAAAAGTGGTTTGCTGCTGGCTGCGCGCATTTTGTGAGCATTTTGACTTCTATAGCTTTTTGCGGCTTTGATGCTCGAGCAGCGAACAATTCTCACTTTACGCGAAGCTTTAAACAGTTTGATTTATGTTAAACAAGTGTTCATTGCTCATTTGTATTCATAAGTTCATTGATATTGAGATGATAGATAACGTTTTGACGCCTAGCAAATTCAGCCCTGATTCATAAGAGCTTTTCCTTTTGCCAGCTAAGCCCATCTGCATATCTATCTTTATCTCATAATATAGCTTTCTGCTTTCAGCTAAAGCATCAAATTTTGAATGGAATAGGAATATTAATGGATAAATATCCGCTGTTCGACTTAGAGAATGAATGAAATAGACTTCGACTTTTACTTTTTCGAGGGCAGGAAAACCTGTGAAGAGCGCAGTAGTATTATTTTCAAATGAAGCAACTTACAGTACTAATTAAAGAAAAGCTAAAGCTTACATCAAATGTCGCATCTTTGAGTTTTCAATTTTAAATATCTTCAAAGCCTAATGTGCTGAAGGTAATAGAGATATTTTGGTATTACTTACGAATTCAGTACGCTTCAAATGCTGCATGGTGTTATGGTTACCGAAAACTATATAAACATTATGAAAAGATTTCTTATCTTACACTTCTATAGCAAGCGAAATGTTTGTATATCTATTCGCAGCTCTGAATGAATTCCATCCATCAGCGCTGCAAAGCAAAGCTCGTAGTTTAGCATTTTCTTTTAAATTTTCTTGCCCTTTTTCATGTTCATTAAAGAACGAAACTCTGCACAATATTTCAGTAGAAATGTGCTCACTTAGCCATTTCAGCACTTCTTGCAACTCGTTCGCATTTTTAACCAAATTGAAGTCAATTAGTTAAGGACTTTATGAATAAATTGGAGCAAAGCAGGCCAGTCCAGTCCGTATAGTCGAAGCAAAGGCAAGCTCAGTTACCACAATTGTGGAGTGGCTGTTGCAACAGCATCATCTAGTTGCAGCAAAGTTGCAGCTAAGTTGCTTTCACGCATCCAAGTCCAGATCAGATTTTGGCCAAAATAGCAAGCAAATTGACAGCTTTGTTTCAGGCAACTGCCTTGGCCAAGCTGTGTGTGTGTGTGTGTGTGTGTGTGTGTGTGTGTGCGTTTGTGTCTGGCTAATCAAATGCTTTGCTTTGAGGCAGTGTTTACGGTTACGGTTACCTCAACTAAACCAAATGTAAGCTGATATTTCACTTGCTAGGGGTCGGCCTAAAAGCAGGTGCGGCAACTGTCTTTGGTTTTGCTTCTGCTTCCTGCTATTGCTGATGCTTCTTCGATTGCTGCTACTGCTGCTACTGCTGCTGCTACTGTCGGAGCTAATCAAAAAGCAAAAATGCTAAAATCGTCTTTGTCATCATATGTCTAACACCCGCCGCCCATCAGCTAGCGCAAAAAGCCTTCTAAATTTGCATAGGCGTTGATTTCGGGCCGTAACACGCCCAAGCCCAAGGACGATGGGCACGACGCACACAGCCTTCATACATAGAGGTGTCTATCAGAGCGTGTGTGTATTGCCTTGCCTTGCTGAGCGCATCAATCAAAGGATTACATATCGAAATTTGAAAGGCGCTTTAAAAAAAAAAAACGAAAGATCGAAAAATCGAAAAAGACCAAAGCCTCAGCTGAGAGAAAGCGAGACAGACAGGTAGCTAACTGTGTGGCATGCCATTTGAATGCAAAATAAAGCCACGCACGTCTATGGCTAACGCATGTATGTAGCTGCTCCACGCTCTGATAACATGTCAAAAGTTGCTCATGTACATGAAATTTAAAGCATCCTTTTTTGCATCTGAAAGCTGCAGCCGACCCAAACATCACACATCAATCACCGAAAAAAGAAAACAAAATCCCACTGAGCTAATGAGTGTTGGCAGTTGTCAAGTGCCTGAGCGGGCGGCGGCAGATATTGTTGTTAACATGCCGCATGCCGCATGCCGCATGCCGCACCGAAAAAAAACCGCAATAAAATTGAGCGTTGAAGCATTAATTAAAATGTTGACATGGAATACAAATAAAATATATATATTTATATAGCCCAATAACAATTTGATGAAGAAATAACATTTGCCTTTTAAAAACTTCCAAATATAGCTATAAATAAATGGCGCAATAAATCGGAAATTTTCTTTTTTGAAAGTGAAGCAACTGCATTTGAAATATGCAAATAGAGCTGCGTGCAGTAAAAATATGCGAAAAAACTGAAAACTAAAATACAAATGAAATAATTGAGAAAAAAGCAACAATAAAAAAGAATAAATAAATTCAAAATTAAATATATGTATTAACGAAAATAAATAAATTCAAAATTAAATATAACAAAAATAAATAAATTCAAAATTAAATATATGTATTAATGAAAATAATTAAATTCAAAATTAAATATATTTACTAACAAAAATAAATAAATTCAAAATTAAATAATAATATATGTATTATTATATGTATTATTATATGTATTAACGAAAATAAATAAATTCAAAATTAAATATATTTACTAACAAAAATAAATAAATTCAAAATTAAATATATTTACTAACAAAAATAAATAAATTCAAAATTAAATATATGAATTAAAATAAATAAATTCAAAATTAAATATATATATATTATATTATATGTATTATTATATGTATTAACAAAAATAAATAAATTCAAAATTAAATATATTTAGTAACAAAAATAAATAAATTCAAAATTAAATATATGAATTAAAATAAATAAATTCAAAATTAAATATATATATTAAAGAAAATAAATAAATTCTAAATTAAATATATGAATTAACAAAAATAAATAAATTCAAAATTAAATATATGTATTAACAAAAATCCAGATACAGATCTATTTATAGCCCATTGCTAAGATATAGTTTACTTAAACTAAATTATAAATTTAACATGCGGATACAACAGCTGCTAATAGCTGCTAGAAAACTACAAGAATTTGGCCTTCAGATAAAAATAAAACAATAAACAAAGAAAAAACTATTATAAACCATTTTCAGCTACAATGAAGTTATTATGAGGAAAGATTTACCATCGAGATATATTTACAACGTGCATTTAATGAAATTAAATTTTACATTATTCTAGAGACAAATCTTCAATTTCATTAAAATTTATAAATAATCTACAAAGTACATACCATGAGCATAAATTTACCATCAGAGAGTAACTGTACCTTGCAACTGAAATCATATATATATAATATATAAATATAATATAATACAATATATAAATAAAATATAAAATACAAAATATAATATATAAATAAATTATAAAAATACTGTAAAATACAGTGAAGCAATGAAGCATTACGATAAATTCATCTTACAAATTATTAGCTACTAAATTCATAATAATTAAAATACTATATATATTTACTGGACACATGTATTATGCAAGTTTAATGAACAAAACAGCACAAGAAAACATATATAAACTGTCAGATGTGCAGAGTAGAGCAAGTATGCTAAATTTTGCCATTAGAAAAGCTGGAGGAATCGACGATACGTCAGCGTCTTGGCGGCAGTGACGAACATTATGGCAAATGCGAAAAACAGTCTTCCAGCCAACCATACCAGCAACCAGTTGAGAAAATGCCAAAAATTTCCATTTATCAGCCTCCCCACAAAAACCATCGCTGTCTAATTCAGCCATAATTTCTTTCACCTACTTAGAACATAATGATCTACAGTTCATGGATTAAATGGATGAGTATATCCGAATGAAATAGTTACTTTTCAACCTAATGAGCTGTTCCCATTACGATAAATTCATCTTACAAATTATTAGCTACTAAATTCATAATAATTAAAATACTAAATATATATTTATTGGACACATGTATTATGCAAGTTTAATGAACAAAAAAGAACAAGAAAACTGTCAGATGTGCAGAGTAGATGCCAAGAGCATGCTAAATGTTGCCATGAGAAAAGCTGGAGGAATCGATGATACGTCAGCGTCTTGGCGGCAGTGACGAACATAATGGCAAATGCGAAAAACAGCCTCCCAACCAACAATACCAGGAAAAAGTGGAAAAAAAACCAAAAATTTTCATTTATCAGCCTCCCCACACAAACCATCGCTGTCTAATTGAGCCATAATTTCTTTCACCTGCCTAGAACATAATGATCTACAGTTCATGGATTAAGTTCATAATTCTTAAAATATTAAATATATATTTATTGGACAACATATATAAACTGCCAGATGCGCAGAGTAGATGCCAAGAGCATGCTAAGAGTTGCCATGAGAAATTGAGGAATTGAGAGATGTTGCGACGATTAGCTCGAGAGTAAAATGACACAGCTACATGATAAATATACAGAAGAAAGTAAATTTAACATAAATTTGCAGTGCAAGTAAACTTCATGGAAATCATTCATATATATAAATAAATAAATATATATATATATATATATATATATATATATATATATATATATATATATATATATACATATATATATAATGTGAAAAAAGGAACCAGCATATAAACTTGCATATAAATATTTACAATAATTAAAATACTAAATATACCTATGTATATAAATAAAATACTAAAAATACCTCATTCTATTGATAGCCTCCCAGATAAATATCATTTATCCAAGCAGATCTCATTAACATATATAAATAAATATGTATATTAATATATGAATATATATCATATTGATAGCCTTCCAGTCAGTTAAGCTAACAGCATTATAGTCTGCATACATTGTGCAAATTTTGTATCTGGATACATTTGCATTCAAAATTAATGAAAGCGTTTGCGACCACAAATCGTTAGCGACAAATTTGTGCGGTGTGTGAACGTAATTACTTTCAGTGTAGAGCCGTATGCAAGGCAACGATATTCCTTGCGCCACTTCTTGAGCGCAGAACACGTCCAAATGTTTGGGGCAGCAGTTGCCAGACGCCCGCTCACACAGTCGCATTAATCTTGTAATTAATTAAACCAAAGTCCAACCATAAGCACAAAAAGTGACTACTTAAGCCATTTTGTCTCGAAAGCTAACACATGGCCCACGCACACACACACACACACACACACACACACACACACACACACACACACACACACAGAGAGAGAGAGAGAGAGAGAGAGAGAAGGTCGAATGGCAGCTGGCCAGTCAACTAACTGGCATATGGACAAGCGTGTGGGGCATTAACGTTGGCCACACACACGCGGCACATTTACTGAGTGACAAGCCGTTGCCCTCACGCCACACCACGGTGGTGCCTGGCTCTTCCCCTGTTCCCAGCCAAAAACGAAATGAAACGTTTACGGAGCGGAAACGGAAACAGCGGCCTGACTGTGTGCGTGTGTGTGTGTGTGCGTATACCTATATATATATATATATATATATATATATATATGTATTTGTATTTGTCGTAAAATGTAATGGCTGGAGAGAGCCTTCATATCCAGCACAGGGCAGAGGGCGGGCAATACCAGGGCAGGCCAGACTGTTCAACTATTGTGTGAGCCTCGAGTGCCACCTGTTGTTGTTGTTGTTGTTGTTGCTGCTGTTGTTGTTATGTAATTGTTATACACAATTAGAGGTCGTGAATGAGACTTGAGAGCTGAGTGAATAACTAATTAAGGTAAACAAAACTGAAAACAAGTCAATTTATGTCGCAAAAAAGAAATTACATGAGAGTGCTCTCGGCAATTGAGCCATTCAATTAGGTATAAATTAACACGTGTGTGTGTGTGTGTTTACCTGATGAAAGCCAATCATTAAGACAAGTGGAATTGAAATATTGAGAGATGATGTGAGAAACGAACAAAGTAACTCACAAAATTCTAGTTACAAAATTCAAGATTCAAATATTTTCAATATTTTTCAGTTTTCATTTCATTTTTACTCACAATAATTAATATTTTTTTTTGCTTTTGCTTCATATTTTATATATTTAATATCAATTAAGATTCACAATCATGATTTCAATTTTAGGCAAAGATATTTGTCCATGCCACATTTACTTTTAATACTTGCTCTAAGGCAGCAAACTGAATCTTTGTGATAGCAAAAACTATTTGGAGTATTATAGACAAGCAACTAATATAGAACTTGTCAAAACCGTTCGACTAATGACAATGGTTGATGATGTGGCTAATACTACTCACTACAAACAGTAAAAGCATAAAATCTTATACACTCCACAGCAATTTTTCGTGAAACGAGGCTTCACTAAGTCAAGCAGTTAAAAAATTGCAATTTTAAGAATTTCAGTTGCAGTCTTAAGCAACAAATGACATTCGGATAAAGGCAATGAGTTATTTTAATTTAAATTTAAATTATATACAATTTATAGTAAAAGCATAGAGCCCTTGCAGAGGATGTAGATTAAGACACGCCTCAGTCATCCATCAGCCTTTTCCTTATAGAGAAAAATCATTTGAATATTGCAGACGTCATAATGACAAATGATAAATTGCAAAAGAATATTTTATTATATGTAATGTATTTCTATACATATATCTCATCTCTTGAGTTATTTGTCAAGCCAAATAATTCGTTTTGCAGCCACTAAACTCGCATTTGCAACGCATTTTGCATTGATTTCAACTGCCGCGAGGCGAGAATTTAAGCTTGAGAGACTGGTTTCAGTAATTAACTATTTACTGAGCTATATTCTCCTAATTTTGAATAAATAATTTCATATTTTTATATATAATTCATATATAATTCATATGTAATTCATATATAATTCATATATAATTCATATGTAATTCATATATAATTCATATGTAATTCATATATAATTCATATATAATTCATATGTAATTCATATGTAATTCATATGTAATTCATATGTAATTCATATGTAATTCATATATAATTTATATATAATTCATATATAATTTATATATAATTAATATATTCATATATTCATATGTAATTAATATAGTAATATATTCATATATTCATATGTAATTAATATAGTCATATATTCATATGTAATTCATATGTAATTCATATGTAATTCATATGTAATTCATATGTAATTCATATGTAATTCATATGTAATTCATATGTAATTCATATGTAATTCATATGTAATTCATATGTAATTCATATGTAATTCATATATATTTCATATGTAATTCATATATATGATTGATTCAATTGCTTTACTATTTCCGCTTAAATAACCACAGCTTAGCTTCACTTGAAACTCTCTCTGAGCACTGCAAATTGTACAGTGCAATAATCTGAGCTCAATTTGATAACCGCTTAAAGATATTACAACCGTCTTTAAGCCATGTATACACTTTTCGTGTTCTATGGCCATATCACTGATCGAATGCAGTCAAAACAAAAATAAAAATAAACCATCGCGCATCGCTTGCGTATCGTAATTACAATAACAAAAGCCCCCAACAACAAGAAACGACAAGAAACAACAACAACACTTCACTTCGCCTCGCATGTCCATGCGTTCAGCGTTGAACTTCATTTGCATTTGTCTCTTATTTTTCCACTTATTTTTTTTGACCATTTTCAGGTTTTTTTTACCGGCCTACAGCATGGCCGACACGCCTCTGTTACTTTGCGCCCTGCCGTATTTTTATTTATCTTTTGCTCCCTCTGTGCTTAACATGCAACATGTAAAATGCATTCAAGTTGAATACGTTGCGCCCCGCCGCACTGAAGACTCTACGGCTTTGCATAGCTTAAACATCGGCAGACTGAAGCGCACAGCACATTAAATTGATCAAATATCAAAGTGGGAAAGTCAAAATTGGGAATTGGGAATTGGGAATCACTTTGAAATCTGTCTGAAGAAAAAGTCAATTTTCTACAGTGAATTCTGTGAAAATCATAGCGATTTGCGATGATTTTTACCAACAGCCAAACAGCAATATTTAATACAATTTTTAGCGAGTTTATTTAGGATTCGAAAAGAGCATAATTTGCTGCTGATTGGTTTCTTATTTTTAAGAATTTCCATCACCAATTTTTCAACTATTTCTTTGTCTAAATCAAAATAATTTTGTAGAATGCATTGCTTCAGATGTCTATAATATATGTAATAAATATATTATAAGCAATTTATATGTATTCAAATCCAAGAATAAAGAGTACAAATTTATGCCTAAAATCAAAAAAGATATTTTGAATACAATTTTTATATAGGACGAGTTTATTTAGGCTTCGAAAAGAGGATTTCTACAGCATAATTTGCTGATCAATGGAAACTTTTTTCAAGAATTTCCAACTATTTCTTGGTTTCACTTTTTTGTGAAATAAAAATTGTTTTAATTGCTTTTCATTCTCACTGTCATAATGTAATATAAACAAACATAAAAAAGCCAACAATATTTTTATTATTTTTTTTTTTTGCTATTTGCACTTTGAATCCAGCATTTTAGAGTACAATTTCGTTGCCCAAATCTTTTTTTCTTTTCAATAATATATCAATATATATGTATATGTATATATGTATATGTTATATTCCCACTTACAGCACGCTCTGTTATTTGCTGTCATATTCAACGCATTTCTTTGTTGCGATCATCCATTGAAATCAATTGCAGTGGCACGTCCATCACGGGCCTTAATATTTTGCTGTCGGAAATTAACACACTTTCCGTTTCCGCTGTGGCACACACAGACACACACGCACACAATCACACACGCACACACATACACTGGAATAATTTATTCATATTGCCAGCCATGTCCTTCTTGCCTACAGTTTTTCTTACCTCAATGGCAATGGCGCATTTTCTTTGCTTTCGTTTTTCGTTTTTCTCTTTTTTTTTGTTTTTGGTTGGCGCTGCGAGAAATGTGCTAAATAAAAATTAATGACTGCCGGAAGCGAATTGTAATCAACGGGCCGAGCGGTCAGTCGACCATGGCAGCAATAAAAATACAACAACAATAACAGCAGTGGCAAACATAAATGCCCAACAACAAGACCAGCTTGACGTCCATGGCCAAAAGTCTGCGAAAGCATTTCGGTTGCTTTTTCTTACGCTTTTATTTGCGCTCATTTTCAGCCGTGTGCGTGTCAATCAATTTGCGTCTTTATTTGCCGCAACTTATGAAATTTTAACCCGCTGCTCGAGTTTTTATGTTTAACAGCGATTTGCAAATAATCAATCAAATTTAACAAATCGATTTGGAGCGTTGAGAGATTATGATGACATCAACAGCAACCAGCTGCTGCTGCTGCTGCTGTTGACAGCCATTTTGTTGTTGTTGTTGTTGTTGTTGCTGTTGTTGGCTCGACTACCTGGTTAAGCAACAGATTGAGTATTGCATCCAATCACCTGCTGTGGCCCCAGCTCAACCTGTGCTATTCAGGCATACTCGTCTGCCCCCACTGATGCTGACGCAAAACTCCGTCTATTGTTCTCGAGGTTATTGCAAATTCTTAGGCTAGCTGCTCGCAACAAAATTGCATGTGTCCAGCGATTGCTTATCAGAGAATGAGCGCAAAGAGATTTTATGATTGCTTTTAAGTGCAAAAAATTTACTCGACTTCTCTTTTGAGTGGAGTGCTTCACAAAGGTATTTATACTCTTGCAAACGGTATTAAAGCTTGAGTCAAATTTCTAGCATTTGTACTAACATATCGTTAATCTGCTCTTACTCTTACAATCCACAAGGGCCACTTTCGGTGGTATTGCAAATATCACTTAGCGAATACTCAAACCGCCACTTGCGATCCACAAATGTCGCTCTATATATTAATGCAGAAACGCACTCAAACACAAACTTCAACTGTAGTTCCTTTTAAAGCATACGCACTAATACAATCAAATCATTTGGCACAAAACATAAGCCCTACACTCACACATTACATAATACATGTTATCTGTGTGCTGTTTTTGTGTGTGCATGCGTGTGTGTCTATGCTAGAATGTGTGTGTGTGTGTCTTGCTTGAGCGGGAGTGTGTATGTATGTGTCTATGCTTAAGTGCGAAAACTTCAATCACACTAACACAAGAACAACATGTTAGATGATTATTTCGCCGGTCACGCTATCTGCACTGCTCGCACTTTGCTTAAGCTGCCACAGCTGCCACACAAAATTACAACATAAATTACCCATCCCTTTCTTACCATTTCATCAGGCCTTTCAGTGTTCGCTCACTTCATAAAAGCTTCACAAAATTCTGCCAAATATGGCGCACACACACACAAATCATTTGCCACTTGCCGTCGGATAATTGGAAAAAATATTTAGGTAACTACAGCAACGATTTACGCGGCGATATGTATATATGTATATACATACATATACATACACTATGCATTATGCACTAAAAAAAGCAATAAACAGAACTTTTAAAAGAAATAATTTTAAGACGCACGCTAAAACCGACCATTTCACAACGCAAACGCGCACAGACTAAAATACGAGCACTGCGAGCAGCGCAGCTTGAGATCGTGATTAGACGGAGGTTTTAGCTCACGCTCTCAAGCTGCACTGCTCGCACTCTTGCATTTCAGCTCTCAACTGAACTCACAGCTGACCTATAGCCGCTCTCCTTGCACTCACAGCACTGCTCGCACTGACGATGTTCACTCTCTTGAGCTATTATTAGATATTCCTTTTTGCTCGCTCTTGGGCTTGTTCGGCTTACATGACTGAACCTCTCACCTCCTTTATGATCCAAGTTGTATTCTAGGCCTTGCCCAAGCGCTCATCTGTGGATTCTATTGTGCTGTTTACTTTCATTAATTACAATATTTAATAATTAGGACTAACAACTAAAAAGGCGGCAAGTGAAATGCAACCAAAGCAACTAAATGTTGCAAAAGTCGAAGCAGTTGTTTCGCAGAGAAGCATCACATACACATTCACACATACATACATATGTATGTATGTATGTCTGCCAGCTAAAATCTGGCATTAAAGCTCGCATTTGAGCTTGAGTTAAGTGCTGCTGCGGGTGACGATGGATGCATACGAGTATGCGTGCGTGTCTCTGCTCCCAATTCATACAAACTTCGTGAAATTCAACAAATAGATATGGCGGCTAAATATACGCCCGCTGTGGGCGTGGCAAAATGGGTAAACGGTATCCTCTACCTCAACCATAATTCCATCATTAAGATTTATGCTATACATCAGAAAGTAAAACGCTGCTAAACTTATCAGTATATTTATGCCATCCTGCTTCGCAGATGCCTGTGATTCGCAAAATGCAAAATATATCGTATATGGCGCAAGCACCCATTGAATTAGCTTTATCAGCAATGACATCTTCGCTATCAGAGCTTTACAGTACTAAGCAGAGCTTTACAGTACCAAGCAGAGCTTTACAGTACTGATATACAGAAATTCGAAGAGCAAAAGAAGACTTAATAACGGAGGTTGCGAGAGCAACTGTAGTTGATATTGAAGTCACTCAATTTTGTAAGAGTCAGTCTCATGCATATATAGATATACAAATATCGTTGCGAAAAGAAGAAATTTATTCAAAACGTTCCTTTTATTAACTTGTATAAGCAATTTTATCAATTGTGAAAGAAACGCGCAGTTAACAGTTTTTACCAGTTATACGCTGGGTTTGCTGGATCGCCTGGAGCTTTTTTTAACTGCCTTTCGACTATCGAAGTCGCCTGCTACGATTGACATAAGAGTTTTGCTGACTTTGAAACATTTATTATTGTGGCCATTTACATCTATAGGATATAGTTTATGGTCATTTGATACCGTTATAAATATAAAGGGTTTTCAGTTTTATTTCTCATTTAATTAAAGAAATGTGAAATACACAATTTGTAATGCTTCCATATTCGAATTGAACTAATTCAAAAAGGCAAATAATTCAGATAAAAATCCAAAAAAAATGTACTACTCTATTTCGAATTATTTATCGCCGTCGGAGCGTTCTTGCATATGAATCATGTGCATTACATAATATAGAGTTCAATATATATAAAGTGCAACTGTAAATTTTGATCATTGCCATGGCCATTTCCATCTGTTTTTACTCATTTCCAATATATTTCCTAATGTATTTTTGTTGCTTTCATGCATAAGAGATACTTTGCTTAGACTTGTATACTTATTCAATGTCCGTCCTGCTGTTCAGTCCTCTCGTCAATTTGTATGAATGCGAAAGAGTGTTATTTCCATTATCATAAGCCGTTGCCAGGTGAGCTGCGCAACACGTGGCTGCCGCTGGTCTAAGCTCTCAACACGCGAACACATTGTTATTATGCAGATTTAGATTCAAATGCAAAAAAAAAACAACATCGTGTGGGATTTACGCGAAAAAGGGAAACCAATTCAATTCTATGATCAATATATATATATATATATATATATATATATATATATATATATATATATATATATATATATATATGTATATAAACAAATTCAAACCCGCCAAATAGAGCCTGAAATGTTTACATTGCATAATGTGCTAAAGGATTTTCAGTGAAAACTATTCTTCCCCCCAACAAAAAAAGTAAAAATTGTTTAGCTTTAAATGCCAACAGAGAATATTGTTTGCTTTAAGGATTAGAGAATTAAGTGAAGGTTAACAAAATGTCATAAAAATGTTCTATTTACGAAATGTTGTGAAAGCGAGAAACGAAATTTTATAGATTTTAAAATTATTATAATTTTTTTATTTTAAATTATATCATTACGTGACTATTGGAAGCATTTCGATTCTTTTGATTTTATATTTACCAAATGAAATAGCAAGTTTTTAGACTAATTAAATATTTAGCTGGTAAAAAGTTTTTTTTTTAAATATTTCAGATTAAAGTAGAAGAAAATCAAATTATAATAAAATTTTCATTTTCCCTATATTCTCATTTTTCTTTATTTTCAACTGAAGATTTGAATAAACTTAAATAAAATTGTTTTTTTTTAAATATTTTTTTTAAAATATTTTTTATATAAATTAAATATTAAAAATATTTTTGATATTTTATTTTCCCTTCGATTTCCGTATCAAATCAAGTTTTCGCTTCGTTTTCTGGGCAAATATAGAACGCTGCATTAGCGTTATATCTTTGTAGATATATTCATATATCTGATAACCACTCAAAATATATTTATTTAATTTCATTTTCTAAATCGAACCTCCTGTTTTTTGTAGCCTAACCGCTACACTACTCAACGGAATGCATTTGTGGAGCAGGAAATCAAACTTGAATATGTCAACAGTTTTATTTTCTTTGTGTGTGCAATCACTGCCACGCCCACAACGCCTCCAAAATCAGAGCCAGAAAGCAATCAACAAAATATCAACAACTTTTGCTCATTCTCTGCGTTGTCGCAAACAAAAAGCGCAAACCAGCCGAGAAAAATGAAGTCGAAGGGGGGACCAACAGATGAGGGCAGCGGCGTGGGTGCCAGCTCAAAGGGCAGTTTTACACAGTGCCCCAGCTACGCCCCTCGTCTCTCTACCACGCCCCAACTCGACCCACAGTCACGCCTCCCACTCGGTAACCCAACTGTGACACTCGACGCAGCAAACCATGAATATTTTAGTAAACGTCGCGCTTTGACTTTCAATCTCACACAGCTGCCAGAGCGAGAGAGAGTGGGAAAGAGAGACAGACAGGGAAAGGGGGGGCTGCAATGGGGTAGCTCTGCAGAGAAAGGGTTACGCAGCAGCCTCGACAATTTACGCCATTTTCGAAAAAAGTTTTGGTTTTTTATTCGCGCTGCCCAGGCCAGATTTTAGTTTTCAGCTTTTCGAAAAATGTGCAAAGTTTTGCGGGCGTCGACAAGGTCTCTGCTACGAGGCGTTGGGCGGTAGGTAGGCATTAGGGGCGTGGCGTTTGAATTACGTTATTGCCTAGAAGTATGCTTTGGTGTTTTGCGGTTGAAAAAGTTTCAATTGCGTGGGTCGTGCGGCGTCGACGTCGCCATCGTCCACGTCGGTCCTTAGCTGCGTTCGCACATTTTATTAAATAAATTGCAGCGGGAGGACATGCGCGCCTTGTCGTCATTTTGTTATGCAAAAAAAAAAGGAAACAAAAAAGATGAATAAAAAAAATCAAAAAGGGTTCCCCCCCAACAATTCCCAAGTGCTGAAGTGTAAAATAAACAAAGCGCTGCGCGGCGTGGCGCCGAGTAAACAAATTGAAAAGTTTTATTCATGCATTGAGAGTTCATTATAATATGGAATATTGAATTCCCAGCGATAAGAAATTAAATTAATAATTGTTTTTTGAAGAGTTGCAGCTAGGCGTGTATGCTAAATTGATTCATTTACCAAAGCGAAAACCTGTGAATATTTTTTGCACAGCTTTTTTATGCATAGACGAAGCCTTTTCGGTAAACTAAATATTCATTAATAGATTGTGAATATATGCCAGCTAAACTGTTTTTTTCTTAAATTACTTACGTCAATTACTGTCCTACCTCCCAACTACTCCTTAAACTCTCACTCGAACCCTAGTGCTTCTCTTTCAGCAAGTCTCTTTCTAGATTCTTGACCTGTCTTAATGTATGAATCAGTTAGTAAATAATGCAATTCTTTGATCTCGTTGCTATCATCAAGCTATTGTTTTAAATTCAGTTTCAGCATATTAAATACTTTCAGTTTTGTTCACTAGTTTTTGCTTCCGCCGAGCATTGTAATTCCCAACCAGTTCCAGTTATAAAGTTAGCGTTGTGTGGTAGTTGAACTAAATAATAGAAAAACTTCAGCATTTTGACACAGTCAAGATTTTGTATAAAATAGAAGTAGAACTTACAATAAAACTTAGAAACATTTTCAACAAAATGTTTTTTTTTTGTATACAATATAAAATATTTAAAAATAAATGCAACTTCCAAATATAATCAAAATAAATTTTTATAAATTTAAAGCAATATTCAATAAGTTTTATTTTTAAATCAATTGATATAAGAAGTAAAAATGTCTTAGGCATTCTGAAGTATTTGACTCGCTTCATACTCCAAAAGCTCTCAAATGCGATTAGCTTCTTAGGCCAAGTCAATAAAGCCAATTAGATCAAAAGAAATACTGACACAAAAACGTCTGTGAATCGACTTAATGTTTTTTAATTTCTTGAACAAAGAGTGTAAACTTCAAGTATTATGTATACCTACACACACACGCACACACACACACACCTGCACGTTTGAGACGTTTGATTTGAAGTCATTTTCTCATGCGATTTCATTGTGTTTTTGTGTTAAACAAGTTAGAGTGCTTCAGTCGAGACTGCTCGATTAGGAGATACCCTGCGAAGAGCTGATATTATAATCATTCAAGCGACTGCGCTTGGGCTTCAGTCTCCATTCATTACACTGATTTTCATTGTAAATCTCAAATATTTAGCTTAAACGGTATTCAACTTGGCCTTAAGCGAAATCATCGATTTTTATCGTTAAGGAAATGGGATGAATGATTGAAAATTAAAAGTGAAACTCGTACTGCGTATGGTATACATGATTATACATTTAAAATTTCAGATGTTTAGCTTTTGTGGTTTGCGAGATCACTGCGTTCATACGAACGGACGGACATGGCTACATCGACTCAGCTCGTCGAGCTGTTCAAGAATATATATACATACTTTACTTTTTCCCTCTACTACGCGTCCTTCTGTCTGTTACATACATTTTAACAAAGCCATTATACCCTCATTTCCCATTTACAATGGGTTCAGGGTATAAAAACAGGGAGAGAGATAAAGAGAGTGAGCGAGCCGTATACAAGACAGGCTGTTAAACAATTCAATTAGACCAAAGAAGACAACAATAACAGAAATTGGCAAACAAATAAAAATAAAATGCAGACAGAACAAGAAAAATAGAAAGAGAGAGAGAGAGAGAGAGTCAGGCAGACATACAGCGCAGCAGATGGAGAGAACTAGTTGAAAATTATCTGAACATTTCGTGCAAATAGAAGCACAAAATTCATTTTTGCCGCAGTCAGCTGTTTTTTTTATATATATATATTTTTATCTAGGCCTCTGTTCAGCTGCACACCACCAGCCGGCATTTAACTAATTACAATAAATAATTAGGACTAACAACTAAAAAGGCGGCAAGTGGAATGCAACCAAGGCAACTAAATGTTGCAAAAGCCGAAACAGTTGTTTCGCAGAGAAGCATAACACACACAATCACACACATACATACATATGTATGTATGTCTGCCAGCTGAACTCTGGCGATAATCCTAAAACATAAGAGCTCGCATTTGAGCTTGAGCTAAGTGCTGGTGCATACGAGTATGCGTGTGTCTCTGCTCCCAATTCATACAAACTTCGTGAAACTCTACATATCGATATAGCGGATAAATCTACGCCCGCTGGGGCCACCATTTAGACTTATGCTATACATCAGAATGTAAAACGCTACCAAACGTGTCAGTATATTTATGCCGTCCTGCTTTGCAGAAGCCTCTGATTTGCAAACACAAAATAGTCAAAATATATTAACACAATTTGTTTTTTAGCCTACCCAATTCGAATCGTACTAGCTCAATTAAAAAAAAAATAATTCATTATGACCAAAAAGGCCGCGAATCCGATTCCATTGGGAATTATTTGGAAACTGATTGCTTCGATTTGGAAATTGGATATCCCCGTAGCAGCGTTCTTGCATATCAAGCTACAATTTATATGTAACGCTCATTGCCATGGCCACTTCCATCTGTAAAATTTAGTTTTTACTCATTTCAAATATATTTCGAAATGTATTTTGGTTGCATATGAGACACTTTGCTTGGATTTGCACACGTCCAACTCGCCATCCTACCATCTTATAGCTAGCTTTAAAATGTCAAGCGTGTGAAATGTGATTTTGGTCAAATAATACCACTTTCAAAAGCAAACATTAATTCTTTGCACTTGTAGATAAATAATTGTATTTGATTGCTCTAAGTTAGCCTTTAGTTTCATAAAATATGAAAAATCTGGCTCTCCGATAAATGCCCTGATTCTGCTCTATAAGAATATGTTCTCTGCAAACTTTAAGTTTTACGCTTTAAGCTATATTCAATGCCAGCAAGGATTTTCACTATTTTTATTAACAAGCAGAAGAAATCAAGACGATTGCATATAAAATGTAAAGTAGTTGAAAAATAACATAAGACATCAGTAAACAATCTGCATTTCGCAGACGCCGACTGCTGAGGATGGACCGAAAGACAGACAATGCATAAAGCAGTGCCAAAGGATATGCCAAGGCAGAGTCACGAATGGTTGCATCTTAGTCTCTGTGCCTGGGTATATATAGTGTGTGTGTGTGTGTGCATGAAATTTAATACTAAACACATGAGTGAGCCAGCGAGAGAGTCTGAGAGTAGCTGCAAAAATCTGCACTGATAAATAATAAATCTGCGACATAAGCAGCGTGTGGAATCTATCGTTGTTCCAATCTGCATACATATGTATATAGGATACGCAGTGAGGGCAGCAGCTAAACATACCTATATCTCGATCAATATGTACAGCTGTGTTCAAAGAAATAGTAGTGCGACTTTGTGTAAGCATAATATCTTGAAAACAATTTGAAACGAATATTACGATTAAGATTAGGATTATTTATATACATTCTAAAAAGTATGTTCACCTTACATAAAATCTTACTGTCTTCATCTCAATCGCACTATTTTTTTGAACACAGTTTTTTGCTGTCCAACATTTCAGGCCGACTATTATTTTTATGAACACAGCTGAATAATAAGTTTATAATCTTTTGTAATGAACTTTATTATTACCAGACGCCAATAATATAGATATTATAGATATTATATATTATTATTATATATATTATATTTCTAGTATAATATATAATTTATGTAATATATATGTATATAGACTCGAGCATATATCTGACATGTTTGTAATGGCTTTTTTATGTTTGCTTTGTGGTCTGTCGATAAGCGAAAGGCGACAAAACTGAAACAGCAAAACTTTTGCTGCCAGCCATGTCGAATGCATGCCAAAAGTCCTACTGCAGCTCCTTCTGGGATAGCCCAAATGTATGCCAAATGGGGTATGCTGCAGTTTTAGCCAACGTATGTATCAAGAGGACAGATAGATAGCTTCAACTATTGTTAGCTTAAATATATGTGTTTTAACTATTCTAAGATCGAGATTGAAGCCTATGCGATTGATATGTATAGTAACTGGAGATATTTTGTTCGAGACAATGAGCTAGATGTAATTAAAATTGGGAAAATATTGGACTTTACTTATTTTCTTGAAATCGATAAATATGGGTATTAGGTTTCAGCCTGCGAAGCATCAGCTAATCAAAAGTTTTCCAATATAGCCATTTAACTCCCATTTCTGTTTTTATGCCATATGAAAGTAACTTTAAGCTGATTACAGGGTATCCACGATTACACCCCGATAAGTTGTCACCATTTTGGCTTGTTATTATTATTGTTGCAATGCGAGAGTTGTTATTGTTGGCGGCTTGTTTTGACACAAAGCAGCGTAAAGCTTGGCCCGAAAAACTTTTCGCTGCTTTCAACTTTTAGCAGCACGCACAGCGAGCGAGTCCTTTGCTCTTTGCAAGTGAGTGTGCGTGTATGTGTATGTGTATGTGTGTGTGTGCGACTGCAGAACGTGTGCATAATATGACTAGAAAGTGAGACAGAGTGAGAGCGTGGCTAGAGTCTGTCCGGCTCAGTGACCACAGAGCCTGCCTGCCGGTCTGCCGGTCTGCCGACCTGCCGACCTCCTGGGTTCCACTTTGGGCTTTGCGTCCTTTATGCATTTTGCTTATAATTAAGCCTCGTCCTGAACAGCAGCCGCTTCGTGGTCGGCAATAAGTGTTGGCATGTGGTTTTCTTGTTGTTATTGCTGGGCAGTTTGTGTTGCAAATTTTTTCCAGCTTAATTTGCACAATTAACGTTGCAATAAACTTTATGCGCAAACATTTAAGGGATTGCAGCATAACCGACTGAAGGGCACAGAAAGCAACTTGATTAGTTTAAGCAGCTAATGCTGCTTAATTAATGATCTGTTCCAGATCGTTGTATTTAGATAGCGCTCAACAGCATATTTATGAAGTATATTGTCGATATTTCATCGATTTATTACTTTTCCAAACTGCCTAGTTGACAGCAATAAAAGTTTAGTCGGATTGTATGAATGTGTGCGAGGGAGGGAGAACGGTGAAGTGAAAGGTGAAAGCAAAGGACGAGAGTGGTTGAGAATGTGAGTGAGCGAGAGTAAGAGAGAATAAGAGTGCAGAGAACGAAAGATAAGAGAATGAGGCAATGAACGGGAGAGACAAAGAATGAGAGTGGCAAGGAATGAGAACACGAGAGAGAGAGAGAGAGAGAGAGAGAGAATGAGAGGGGGATAAAGAATGAGAGATGAGAATGAGAGTTTACTGAATGAGGGAGGAAGAGCAGAGAATGAGAGAGAAAAAGAGAAGAGACAGTAAAGGGTGAAGTATATTTTCGATTTTTTATCAATTTATTACTTTTCCAAACTGCCTAGCTGATAGTAATCAAGGTTTGGTTGGATTGTATGAATGTGTGCGAGGGAGGGAGATCGGTGAAGTGAAAGGTGAAAGCAAAGGACGAGAGTGGTTGAGAATGTGAGTGAGCGAGAGTAAGAGAGAATGAGAGTGCAGAGAACGAAAGATAAGAGAATGAGGCAATGAACGGGAGAGACAAAGAATGAGAGTGACAAGGAATGAGAACAAAATGAGAGAAAGAATGAGGAGATACAGAATGAGAGATGAGAATGAGAGTTTACTGAATGAGGGAGCAAGGGCAGAGAATGAGAGAGAAAAAGAGAAGAGACAGTAAAGGGTGAAGTACATTTTGATTTTTTATCAATTTATTACTTTTCCAAACTGCCTAGCTGATAGTAATCAAGGTTTGGTTGGATTGTATGCATGTGTGCGAGGGATTGAGAACGGTGAGGTGAAAGGTGAAAGCAAAGGACGAGAGTGGTTCAGAATGTGAGTGAGCGAGAGTAAGAGAGAATGAGAGTGCAGAGAACGAAAGATAAGAGAATGAGGTAATGAACGGGAGAGACAAAGAATGAGAGTGACAAGGAATGAGAACAAAATGAGAGAGAGAGAGAGAATGAGGAGATACAGAAAGAGAGATGAGAAAGAGAGTTTACTGAATGAGGGAGCAAGGGCAGAGAATGAGAGAGAAAAAGAGAAGAGACAGTAAAGGGTGAAGTACATTTTCGATTTTTTATCAATTTATTACTTTTCCAAACTGCCTAGCTGATAGTAATCAAGGTTTGGTTGGATTGTATGAATGTGTGCGAGGGAGGGAGAACGGTGAAGTGAAAGGTGAAAGCAAAGGACGAGAGTGGTTGAGAATGTGAGTGAGCGAGAGTAAGAGAGAATGAGAGTGCAGAGAACGAAAGATAAGAGAATGAGGCAATGAACGGGAGAGACAAAGAATGAGAGTGACAAGGAATCAGAACAAAATGAGAGAGAGAGAGAGAATGAGGAGATACAGAAAGAGAGATGAGAATGAGAGTTTACTGAATGAGAGAGCGAGAGCAGAGAATGAGAGAGAAAAAGAGAAAGACACAGTAAAGGGTGAAGTATATTTTAGATTTTTTTATCAATTTATTACTTTTCCAAACTGCCTAGCGGATAGTAATCAAGGTTTGGTCGGATTGTATGATCATTGAGTGCTGAGATTGACTGATGGAATGGGATTAATGTGTGCAAGGGAGGGAGAAGGGTGAAGTGAAAGAAATGGTGGTGGACAATGAAAAGAGCAAAAAATGACAAAGCTAAGGACAAGTGGTTGAAAATGCGAGTGATCGAGAGTAAGAGAGAGAGGGAGAATGAGAAACAGCGCAGAGAACGAAAGAGAAAAGAGAGACAATGAACGGGAGAGTGAGAGAGAGAGAGAGAGAGATATATGAAAATGAGAATTGGAGTGCATTGAATGAGAGAGCGAGAGCAGAGAATGGAGAGAGAGAGAAAAACGAATGGGAGAATGTGCAGTGAATGAGAGAAAAAGAAAGCAGTATGAGAGAGAGCGAGGAAAGAGAATGACGGAGAACGAGAAAATAATGTGAGAATGCAGTGAATGAAAGAGAGCTGTGAATATCAAAGAGAGAGCTGAGCAGGAGAGGAAGAGAGTTGTGAAAGAGTGCAGTGGATTAGAAGGAGAAAAAAAGAATGGGAGGGAGAGAGAGAGAAGAGAATGAATGAGCGCAGAGATAGAAGAGAATGAGAAAGAGAGAAAGAAAGATAGAAAGAGAGAGCAGAGAATGAGAGAAAGAATGAAAAATATATAAAGTAGAAAATGAGAGAATGGAGTAAAAGAGAGGAGAGTGTAGTGAATGAATGAAAGAGAGAAAGACACAGTAAAGAATGAGAGAGAGCAATAAATGAGAAAGAAAGTAGTGAATGAGAGAGAGAGAGAGCTGAGAATGAAAGAGCGAGGAAAGGCAATGACAGAGAGAGCTAGAGAGAAAGAATAAGAGTGCAGTGAATGAAAAAAAATGCTGTGAATGACAAAGAGAGCGAGCTGAGAATGAGAGGAAGAGAGTTGCGAAAGAGAGTTCAGTGAATTAGAGAGAGACAAAAAGCTGAGAATAGAAGAGAGAGAGAGCAAAGAATGAGAGGGGAGCAGAGAATGACAGTGTAGTGAATGAATAAAAAAGAGTAAAGAATGAGAGAGAGGGAGAGAGCAGAGAATGAGAGAAAAAGAGTAAAGAATGAGAGAGTGCAGTGAATGAGAAAGAGTGCAATGAATGAGAGAGATTGAAGTGAATGAGAGAGAGGGAGAGAGAGATAGAGAGCAATGAATGAATGAGCGCAGAGATTGAGAGAGAGAGAAAGTGAGAGAAGGAGCAAAGAATGAGAGGAGAACAGAAAATGAGAGTGTAGTGAATAAATGAAAGTAAATAATGGGAGAGAGAGGGAGAGCGGATAATGGGAGAGAAAGAGAGAGTAAAGAATGAGAGTGCAGTGAATGAGAGAGGGAGAGTTGAGAATGAGAGGAAGAGTTACGAAAGAGTGCAGTGAATTAGAGAGACTGAAAGCTGAGAATGGGAGAGAGAGAGCAAAGAATGAGAGGAGAGCAGAGAATGACAATGTAGTGAATTAATGAAAGAGAGTAAAGAATGAGAGAGAGAGAGCAGAGAATGAGAGAAAAAAGAGAAAAGAATGAGAGTGCAGTGAATGAGAAAGAGAGAGAGAGAAAGAGAGGGAGAGCGAAGAGTGCGAGAGAGCGAAGAGTGCGAGAGAGCGCAGAATGCGAGAGAGAGCGAAGAATGCGAGAGAGAGCGAAGAATGCGAGAGAGAGCGAAGAATGCGAGAGAGTGAAAGAGCAGAAAATGAGAGTGGAGTATAAAGAGAGGGAGACCAGAGCATGAGAGACAAAGTGTGGGAGAAAGCAAATAATGAGAAAAGGAGAGCAGAGAATGACAGTGTAGTGAATGAATAAAAGAGAGTAAAGAATGAGAGAGAGGGAGAGAGCAGAGAATGAGAGAAAAAGAGTAAAGAATGAGAGTGCAGTGAATGAGAGAGTGCACTGAATGAGAGAGATTGGAGTGAATGAGAAAGAGGGAGAGAGAGATAGAGAGCAATGAATGAATGAGCGCAGAGATTGAGAAAGAGAGAGAGAGAAAGTTAGAGAAAGAGCAAAGAATGAGAGGAGAACAGAAAATGAGAGTGTAGTGAGAGTAGAGTAAATAATGGGAGAGAGAGAGGAGAATGGGAGAGAAAGAGAGTGTAAAGAATGAGAGTGCAGTGAATGAGAGAGTGCAGTGAAAGAGAGAGGGAGAGTTGAGAATGAGAGGAAGAGTTACGAAAGAATGCAGTGAATTAGAGAGACTGAAAGCTGAGAATGGGAGAGAGAGTAAAAAATAAATGAGCGCAGAGAAAGAGAGAGAGAGAGAGAGAGAGAGAGAGAGAAGAAGAGAGAGAAAGAGAGAGAAAGTGAGAGAAAGAACAAAGAATGAGAGGAGAGCAGAAAATGAGAGTGTAGTGAATAAATGAAAGAGAGTAAAGAATGGGAGAGAGAGCAAAGAATGAGAAGAGAGCAGAGAATGACAGTGTAGTGAATTAATGAAAGAGAGTAAAGAATGAGAGAGAGAGAGAGAGAGCAGAGAATGAGAGAAAAAAAGAGTAAAGAATGAGAGTGCAGTGAATGAGAAAGAGAGAGACAGAGAGAGGGAGAGCGAAGAATGCGAGAGAGAATGAAAAGAGAAAGGAAAAGTAGAAAATGGGGTGGAGTATTAAAGAGAGAGCAGGGTATGAGAGACATAGTGTGAGAGAAAGCAAATAATGAGAAAAGGAGAGCAGAGATTGATAGTGTAGTGAATGAATAAAAGAGTAAAGAATGAGAGAGCGAGAGAGAGAGAGCAGAGAATGAGAGAGCAGAGAATGAGAGAGAGAGAGAGAGCAGAGAATGAGAGAGAAAAAGAGTAAAGAAAGAAAGTGAATGAGAAAGAGTGCAGTGAATGAGAGGGAGAGAGAGAAAGAGAGAGGGAGGGAGAGCAGAGAATAAGAGAATGGAAAGAGAAAGAAAAAGTAGAAAATGAGAGTGGACTATAAACTAGAGGGAGAGCAGTGTATGAGGGAGAAAGAGACAGTAAAGAATGAGAGAAAGAAATGAGAAAGAGTGCAGTGCATGAGAGTGCAGTGGATGAAAGAGAATGCTGTGAATGACAGAAAGAGAAGCTGAGAATGAGAAGAAGAGAGTTGCGAAAGGGAGTGCAGTGAATTAGAGAGAGAGAGAGACAGAAAGCAGAGAATGGGAGAGAGAGAAAAGGAAAAGAAGTAGAAAATAGAGGAGAGCAGAGAATGAGATTGTAGTGAATGAATGAAAGAGAGTAAAGAAAGAGAAATAGAGAGAGAGAGAAAATAGAATGAGAGAAAGAAAGAAATAAGGGCAGCGAATGAGAGAGAGAGAGAGAGTACAGAATGAAAGAGAACAGAGAGTTAATGAACGGGAGAGACAAAGAATGAGAGTGACAAGGAATGAGAACACAGAATGAGAGAGAGAACAACGAATGAGAGAATACCGAATGAGGGTAAGTGAATGTGAAAAGGTAAAAAATGTAGATTTGGAGAATGAGAAATCAGATTTCAAATAAGAGTAAGAGCAAGACCGCGAATGAGAAGGAGATAGAGAGAAAAAAGGGAGCGAATGAGCAAGAGAAATAAAACGAATGAAAGAGTGAGTGAGAGCGACGGCGAATAAGTGAGCAAGATGTCGAATGAGAGAATGAAACTGAAATCCTTAGATTGAGAGAGAAAGAGAGAATGTGTAAAGCACTGATTGAAAGAGGATGAGAGCGAGAGGGAGAAAGGTAAAGAGTGGAAGAGAGCGAAATAGAGAGCGAAAAGGAGCGAAAGTGGCTAATTTCCTTACTGAATGCGTGAATATGATGGTGGAGGTAAGAGGGGGAAAAGCGAGATGACGAGAGGTTGGAAGACTCTGAGCAGAGAATGAAAGAGAGAAAGATAGAGAATGAGATAGGGAGAGAGAGCGTAAAGAATGAGAGAGAGGGAGAGAGAGAGCAGAGAATGAAAGTGTAGAGAATGAAAGAGGACAGAATGGTAGAGAGTGAAAGACAACAGAATGAGAGAGCGAAAGAGATTACGGAGTGAAAGGGTGTGCGGTGAATAAAAGAGAAAGAGAGAATGAGAAAGGAAGAGAGAGAGAGCAGAGAAAGAGAAGAGAATAAGAGAGAGCGAGAGATCAGACAATGAAAAAGAGAATCGACAGAGATTACGGAATGAAAGGGCGTGCGGTGAATAAGAAAGAATGAGAGTAGATAATGAAAGAATGAGAGAGAGCGCGCAAAGAATGAGAGAGAGAGAGCGCAAAGAATGAGAGAGAGAGAGCGCAAAGAATGAGAGCGAGAGAGAGCAGAGAATGAGAGGGAGAGAAAGAAGAGAATGAGAGAGGGAGAGAGAGCTGAGAATGAGAGAGAGTAGCGAATGAGAGAGAGTAGCGAATGAGAGAGAGTAGCGAATGAGAGTAGCGAATGAGAGAGAGTAATAAATGCTTAAATATGGTGGGCGATGAATACGGAAGAAGAAAAGAGCAAGAGATGACGAAAGGTAGGAAGAGGCTGATTGAGCAAAAGTGAAGAATTAAGAAGAGGTGAGATACTGATTGAAAAAGAGATACCGAAGGTCTGATTGAGGAAGAACGAGAGACAAATGAGAGACAGAATGATTGAAGAGCGTGAGGCAAGAAAAGAATAATTGAATGATTGATTAAATGAAAGATGGCGAATGAAAAGAATACAGATCGAGAGAGTAAATGAGTAAATTAGGGAGAGAAACAGTTACAGCAGAAAGCAAGTGAAAGAGTATGAGTATGAAAATTGAATCTAATGCAGAAAAGAAACTGATTGAAGGAGTGAGAGTGAGCGACTGAGCGAATGATTGAGAAAACCAGAAAAAGAATGAAAGAGAGAAAGCGAAAACGAGATTGCGAGGGCGAGCGCGAGCGCGAGATATCACGAGAAAGCGCTAAAAAGCGCAAGATTACGAGTGAACAAAAGTGAGAATGAGTAGCAGTGAGGGTTTGATCGAAAAACGAATTGAAGTCGACTACTGAAATATCTCAGGTCTGCTGTGAGCAGGTCCAGCAGTAAACCCGACCTCAACAAGAGTATATCATCAGCTAAGTACAAGAGACGCGAAGAGATAGCTTGTCATGCTCGAGTTTTATAAAAGGAAAAGAAGAGTACATAAAACCAAGGGCTTATTATGGCTCATTTCACACAAATTGTGCGGCAGCAAAAATTGCCAAGGGATAAACACAAAAGCAACGAGCCATGCAAGGAACACGCACACACTTACGTGTATGAATTATATTGTTCTATTGTTTTTCTGTACGGGGTTATGTTCCGAACCAGCTTCAGCTGCTTTTGCTGGCCATTTATTTGCAGCTTGTCCAATAAATTGATTTTTGATTAATTAAAATATTTATTTTGCTTGGCAATTAAATGATCAATGTAATTTATGAGAGAGCCTACCATCTTAGCAGTAGCAGCAGCAGCAGCAGCCGCAGCCGCAGCCGCAGTAGTTATAGCCGCAGGAGATGCGTTAAATGTGCATTTATGTTCTGCCGGAATTACGCATACGCAGCGTGGGCAGCTGAGAGGACGTCCGGCGAGGGGCCGGAGGGCTATGCCTGTTTGTGTGTGTATGTGTGTGTGGGGGACACATTAATAAATTTCCAAGTGTTTGAATTCCCGTACATGGTTTATTTTATGGCTGCTTCAGCTTTACCACGCACATGTGTGCGCGCAAAGTAGGAAGGATATATAACTGGCGGTAAGATATTGTTGTCCTGCCGTGCGTGTGTGGCCATAAAACACTCGAGAGTTATGTCCTCCAACTGGTCGCCATACAGCAGCCAGCTAAATGCATTGGTATGCGATGCGTAACGAAAAACAATTAGCTCTGCGGCCAAGAACAAACAGACAAAAAAACAACACACGCAAAAAAAGTTGAAATAAAAATCGAGCACCGGCCGGAAACGAGTCGCGCAGCTTTGTTGCTGAGCAAAAGTTTTATATGGCTTGTTTTCGTGTCTCTCTCGCTCTGTGTGTGTGTGTGTGTGTGTATGTGTATGGGGGCCTTATCACTTTTATACTTTGTTAGCCAGCTGCCCCGTTGAGTGATTGCAGCTTGGCAATTGAGTCCGACGACGACGACGACAACAATGTTCTATCGAACACACGCGCGTCTCTCATATGAGTTTGCTTTACTTTGGCCAGAGACTCAATTAATTGAAGTTTTATTGGCTGATTGAATTTGGCTATACATATATATATGTGTGTGTGTGTGTCTGTGTTTGTGTGTCTGTGCAATTGGCCCATAATAAAAGTGGAATCAAATTGATTGATTGTTAACGTGCTTGAGAAAAAGTTCCCCAAATGCGTTAGTTATAAAAATGTTTTATATGAATGTGGTGATGCTTGACCATAAAATAAAGTTAATAAAGTGCCAGTCGAAGGGATGTGGAAAAAAGTTCCACAAGCAATTGAAACATTATGGGTTTCATTATAGCTGCGGGGATATAATTATTTTTAAATAAATAATCACTTTAAATTTATATTTTCCATCAATTTTGCTTTGCAAATTATTCTGTTCGATATTTCTTGTGAACATTAATTTCAATATTAATTAATATTATATAATATTTAATTTTTTAATTTTGTTTTTTTTTCCAACTCCTAAAAATTTGGTCAAATGCTTTTTGTCCAAATTTGTAAATTCTATTGTAGACTTAAGATGATAGTGTTATATTTAGCCAATTCTAAAGCAATTGAATTATCAAGAAAATTCTTTTTTAATTTTTCAAATGTATTTATTTCATTTAAATTTTCAATTTACTAAACTTCTAAGTTTGCGAAATAATTGAAATTAAAACAATGTCCAAATCAAATCGAGTCGCAATTGGAACTGCAGCTGCAGCTATTGCGTCAACTGAGATAATTATTTTAGCTTCATAAAATTATACATCAATATTTACTTTTAGTTTATTTCAAGAAGCTGTTCGTTCGCTAACTTTATTCAAATTAAAATTCCTAGAGAAGATTATTGTTCACATTTTAACTGCTTTGTCAATATTTCTAATCAAACAGATTCTCAATATGGAATACGAACATGAATAAAATTAAAAAAAATATACTGTTACTTAGATAGATTCAAGTTACATATGTAACATATGTATGTCAAAAAAGTGTCTCATTGTCTTGCTCGTACTCCAATTTCTCCCCAACTGCTTGTCACCTCAAATATTTTATTTCATTTGCCATAAACTTATAGATGCCAACGCACACAAATAACAGCGGCCGCAGCAACCGTAGCCATGACAAGCAGAAGTACCTAGCAATGACCGTAATATAGTAAATTCCAAACTAAGTAATCCTTTAATGCCTTTTAGTTGCTGCAGCTCCAATACCGGCAACTGCATTTCGAATACCTTATTTACTTTATAGGTAAGGCAGACTAAAGCAATAGCAAAGCTATTTTAGTCGCTTACGTTGTCGGCGCGCAATTCTTTCCAGCTGACTTTAATCAGTGGCATTCTTCGATGGAGTCCTGCTGCAAGCAGTCGTCCTGCTGCTGCTGCTACTGCTTCTGCTGCAACGTCCTGCACTCAATTCGTTTTCTTTATTTTCCAACCAAACGGAAGTCATGTGTGCCGGTTGCGCACATCCTTTATGTGCGCTCAAAAGGAGCAAGCAGCACATATTTAAACCATACTACACACATACACACAGGCATTCCTTAAATATATGTATATACATATATATATAATCTATATATGGGGAGGATAATCGCTTTACAATCAGACAGGAAGCTATTGCAAGCATGATTGTTTCCGCGAAACGTGTTTGCTGCTGCTGCAAATATGCTGCGCAATAGCTTAAGAAATGAGATACAATTCAAGGAAATCTACTTTCAACAAGACCAGCTTTTTAGGCAGTCTACGGCACGTCTAGTATGCTTTGGTTGGGGTATATGCGCACTCCTGCATTTCCTAGGAAATGTTTACTTGTGACTTGAGCAAAAATACATTGTGTACTCATTAAAATAAAATGTTTTCTTACAGTTAATTCTTACTTATTGTTGACGTCGAACAAATTCTCTTTGGTCAGGTAGTAATTCTTCTGGGACTTAGAAGAATCAAGCTGATTCTCCAACGACCTACAGTCGCTTCGGAGCTTAAAATTTTATTATTTAATACTATGAAATGTTCTACAATGGACTGCTGAAATATATAAAATCAATGTACATTAAGAGATCACAACGAGCACAGACTCATTTCACTTTCATTAGGTAATCATACCGAATTGTCTATGTTGTACTAATTATCCCCGGCAGGGAAATCAAGCGTATTAACATTAGCTCACAAAATAAATACAGTCAATTGAACTAAAGTTAAGCTTGAATCCTCGAAGCGTGTCTACTTAATGAACCCATGACATCGCCAATTCAGCGTTCACGTTAGCTGATCAAGCACAAGTTTTAGTTGCAGCTTACTTGGTTTGCCGAATCCGGATCTGGGATTCTTCTCTTATCAGCCACATAGTAAATGTCCTTCGCCTTTATAAGTGTCAGCAACAATTGTTATCAACAGTTCGTCCGCGTTGCCTTGCTTCTGGTCTGTTTGGTTGCTAGGCTTTTGCACTCGATAATTGAACTACAGCTGAGCTACTCTCTTACTACGCCAAATAAACATTTCATGTGTCGTGGCATATCGAAATATACCCTATACATCATATATGGCTAATCAGGAAAAACTATATCGACCAAAATTGTGCAGCTAGAGCTTTAAAATTGGACAGTTAATTTACATCAGATTCCCCCTTGAGAGTTACCAAAACTGATTTTTTATCAAATCGACGAGCTGAGTCTGAGCCACGCCCGTCTGCCCGTGAATCCGTCTGACTTACATAATCTACCAATTGTTTTTCATATATTCAAAATAGAATTTTTTTTATAAACTTGTTCATGATTAATTACTTCTTTACAAATGCCAATTTTATTATATCAATTTCACTTGATTCCATAGAATTCATAGAAGAACTCTTACTATGCATAAAAATTTAGTTTATATATATTATATATTTTGTATATAATATTAGTTTTACATTTACTATATAATATATATTACATCTCTGTTTCTTCATTAATCCATTCAAGCCATAGTTCTTTTGCCATATATATGGCATCATATCAGCATAGGAAATATTAAATTTTAATAAACACTACTATTTTCATGAACACAGCTGTATACATACGTTTTCCCATATTATATAAAAAATTCACCAAGCAATACGCAAAGCTTTCAGCTAAGATCTATGTATCCTTTAGCTAAGTTTTTTTTCTTTCCTTTATATTGATCCTACTTATACAGATATTGCTCAGATATACCTTATATAATGTATTCAAGTCTTCTGTCATGATACTTTTCTGTAGCTTAAATTCTAATTTAATAATTAAATCTTATGGATTCATTACATTCTCCAAAATCACGTTGAATCTACCAAAGTTATATAATTCAAGCCGCCATAGACTTTGTAGGGAATCTACATGAATCCATATAGCTCAAACGAATCATTCAGCTTTACGTCTTTTGACCTTAGATTCAACATCTTATCTTAAGGCAAAACAGCCACTCCGCGTAAGCCAATTTCGTGTGCCATGTAAAAGGCCATTTGAATCAAGTGCACAGCTCAACAGGGAACGAAAGAGAGGCAGGCAGAGACAGCAAGAGAAAGAGAGAGAGAGAGAGAGAGAGAGAGAGTAAAGAGCGAGGGTAGACCACAAATAAATTACCCTGGCACGTTGAAGATTTGTTAATAAAGATAAATTTACTTATCGTTTATCTTGATTATGCAAAATGCCTAAGTGAAAATTCAAAGAACAGGCGAATGGCCGTCGGGTCACACCTTCTCCTCCCGGCTAAAGTATATTCAGCTGCGCCTAAAAACTTTTCCATTTCCTCCATTTCCCCGTGCCACGGGCCGTTTGTTTCATTTGTGTAATAGTAGTTAGCCCCCTTGCTTGCAGGGCGCCATAAGGTGCCGCCGCACCATGTATATAAACAAAATACATATTTCAATGTTTTATAATAAATTAAATAACTTGTCGGTCGATCTTGAGCGTCGGCCAAAAAAAGAGGACATTCTTTAGGGCACTGCAAAGCAAAGCCAACACAATATTTGCCAAGAGCCGGCAGCGTGGATATACCAGAGGCAAGTCGTCCAGACGGCCAGTCGAAATGAAGTCTGGAAAAAGGTCTTCAACTGGCGCCTAGCACTGCCATGCGAATGGAAGGAGTGACTCCTGTTTACAGCTGTTGATTAAGTCCTTAGTCTTTTTTGTAGTTTTAGTTTTTGCTTTGCTTGCGACAATTTGAACACAGTGGGCATTTCGCTAGGTTTTTTAAGCATTTATTTACCAGTTTCCAGATGCCACTACTGTGAAGAGATTCTATAAGTATAACTAGATTTCAGAAGTGTTGCTAGAGTGCACGAGTGTTGCTAGTATTTCTAGATTCTACATTTGCTATCAGATTCCACAAAGTTGCTAAAGTCCACAAGTATCACTATTCTTAAGTCTGATTGTATTCCTCAAGTCTGATTAGATGTGCGGCTCGATTTCACTAGTATAACTGAATTCTTATAGTTAAAGCAAAATAACATAGAATCTTTCTTTGCCTACTACCAAATCACAAAGAGAAATAAGATAAAAGAACATCCTTCAAATATTTAATAAGATTCTCATTTACCAAATTCCTTTCAGTTCACATTTCTACCAAGAAACTCCACACTTTACACAGTGCCCACAACTTTCTCTAGCGAAATACAACAAAAGCAACAATTTTAAAATAATTTACAGTGCTGTGTGCACAGGGATACAAAAAAAAAAAAAAAATAAAATAAAAAAAAAGATAAGGAAGAGAAACTGTTTATACATTTATTATGCAATTTTATGGCCAAAAAAACCAAGTGCAAATAGTTTGCGGACTGTGGGGCCAAGAATATGTAGCTCTCTTTAGAGACTGAGGGTAGACCCCAAAAACCAACAACTCAATCAACATGGAAACTGGACAGAGCAAAGTTCGACTTAACGATTAAGATGTGAATGGGTGTGAGGGTGTGTGGCTGTGTGGCTGTGTAAATGTGTGTGTTGGGTGTTGCTGTATTGGTCATTTAGAGGCTGTAGTTTCGTTTGGGGCTATCGTCTTGCTTTAAAATTTGTTGTCGACTGTTGTTTGGCAAAGGTTTTTATTTATTGGCATATAAACCACAAATGGCAAACATGCCAAGATGCCAACACGCACGAAAAAGGACAAAGAGCGAGAGAGAGACAGAGAGAGAGAATGGGAGAGTAAGGTAGAAAGGGAGGGAGACAGCATACATAAATATTTCATGTCCTGACTTTCAATTTCTAGTTGACCTGGCTTCTTTCCTTGCCATTCCATTCGATTTGTTTGTTTGTTTCGAATGCGAAACCACTTGATTTCGATATGTTTTATTTATGCGCACGATTATTATTTTGCTTTTTCCAACATAACATACATATATATATATATATATATATATATGTATATATATAAACATGTTCTGCTTTCACCTAAAGGCATTTTATCATATAATCCCAATTCCTGCTGCTGTTTGGCTCATTGGTTTTCGGCTTTGATGCGGGTTCATTGTAACCCCTAGAGAGCATTTTGTGCATGAATTGTAGTTTTTTTTTTGTTTTTCGTGTTTTTTTAAACCATTTGATTATCGTATTTATTGCTCATCATATTTACTGGCTTATTTGATAGGCGGCACAATGCTAAATCGCTTTTAACTTCTACATGACTTGTCTTTGCTTTTTGCTCATTGATTTGACCCACATTTATGACACACACACACACACACACACACATGCACACACACGCACACACATAATCACAATTAGAGAAATTAAATTGAAATTAACTAAAAGCTTTCACAACTTACGGCCTTTACTTACACATTTATGTGTAATTTAATCTAAACAATTCATTTTTATAGAATTAGCATTTCAATTTTAATTTCAATTATTTTAATTTCTGCCATAACTTGTAACTAATTTATGTTTTTAACATAGCTTCAATTGGTTCATAATTACATTTGATATTCAAACAATTTATTTGATTAATAAAAAAAGTAAACAATTTTGTTGGCATTTAAATAGGTAACAACAGACTCAGTTCTTAACCTTTAGTGTGGATCTATGAGTTAACCTCACAATATATTAAACGCATCCTGGCGCAAATACCGATGCAGAAATTTCTCTTTTCTGGAATGTTTATACCATTCGAAAGCTGAATTCTTCAGCTACAAATCACACATTAAAGAATGGTAAAAATATCCATTCCGTTTGGCGCAATCTTGCTCAGACTCCACCAATAAAATTTTAATAGTAGTTCGACGAAATATCTCAAAATTTGAGTTTCATAACTAAAGTTTCTCTACTCTAAAAACTCACTTTAACCGCGTGCTCAAGTGAGATCTAATCGTTTGTCATACTGATGACATTACGTGCATTCAGCTTAGCATCAGTCGTCGAGGAGCTCAGACGTTTGAATTATAATTATTATTATTTCATAATTCCAAACTATTGACAAAGCTTTGATTTGTCTTTTTAAAAAATTACATATTAAATCGTTTTTCCTTTGCCAAGATCCAAAAGTATTTAATTTGCAACTTGCGGCTTCTTCGGATGGCAACTCAACTGCTCGGCTATGCTTTCAATTTAGCAAAGCCAGTTTATGATTCATCTACTCCCAGTTGCAGTAAGCGCACAGTGAGCGAGCACTGGGAGAGTGCAGCAGCATTCTCGTTCTTACCAATCCAAATACAAATGCAGCTCATACAAATTACTGCATAATACATTCAAATGCCACTTTGATACCTCAGCAAGCAGCTCTGTCAGACATCTCACAGTTTGCAAGTCTTATTTTCTAATCAGCAATTTGTAGTGTCAATATCGCTCAAAATAGTCGCAGAGAACATTACCTATACAATTATCAATCTAACGCGCAATCTAATTTTATATATCTAAAATACATCTGCACAAAATTCTCTTTCATAGCAATTTCAATTTCATGCTCATAAAGAGTATTTCATACGCAGCTCTGCTCACAAACTCTCGCCCAAAAACTTTTCCCGAGTTTATGTTTGCTATCTGTTTTAAGCTGTTGCCACTTTGTCAACTGGCTCATTAAAACTAATAACGCTCTTATGACTCTTGACGCGTATACGAAATTAGCCAAGTTTGTGTCCAGACATGGCTAGAAGCAACATATGGCCAAGTTTATTTACTCGTGCGAGTAGCAAAACGAAAACAGAGCTAAGAAAGCTAGCTAATAAAGCAAACGAATGTCGTTTACGTCTATGCCCAGTTATATGGACACATACGCACGCAACGTTGTCCTGGCCAAGATTTTGTGCCTTCTCTGATAGCTAAAAATAGAAATTGAAACTTGATTTGATTTCGATTTTAGTTAAGCATGAATTTCAAATTGTCTATATTTGTATTCCATTTTTAGTATTTTTATTTTTAATTTTTCGTTAGCTGCGTGAGAGACACAGATTTATGTATATAAATATATATATATATATATATATATATATAATATATATATATATATATATATATATATATATATATATATATATATAATATATATATATTTACTGCGCTCCAAATGCATTTCATTTTAATTATGCAAATTGAATTTCAGTCAGGCATAAATTTGCCTCACTGACTGAGGGCAAGTTTTGCGCCTGTTTATTCCCTCTCTCTTTCTCTCTCTCTCTCCCCCTCACCGTTGGCCAGTTGATTTGCATTTACTTTTGAATTTTTATTATTAAATTAGCACTTATGCAAATGTTTTCTTGGAAAATGTTCCATTTGATGTCAGCACTAAAAATTTGCTACATAAACTAAATTTTCATCACTTTTTATATGTATATATATATATATACATATATATCATAGAGAGATAGAGCGTATCAAATGCATTAGCAGCAGTTTGAATATGCATAAAAATGTTCGGAGTGCTGCACGCTCAACCAAACACACATTGCCAATTGAAATGGAATGCGGCATGTGGTGGTGGTGGTCGGTCGGTCGGTGGCATAATTGAGTGTGAGTACTTAAAAAGGCATGTCCTGCCTCAAGTTTCCATTAAATCTCAGCTTAAATTAATTTAGAAGTTTTTAGCATCAAACTTAACTGGCAGCTAGTGTCAGGCTCTCTATTGCAACTGCTGAGCTGCAGTCCAAAACATTTTTTGTTTTTCTAAAAGAAGGTCACAAAGTACCAGCTGTGTTGCCTCTCTGTGTGTGTGTGTGTGTGTTTGTCTGTACAGTGCACACTATTTCAATTGAAATTTTTGTCTTCATTCTCACAGCAAAAGAAAAACAACTGATCTGTCTAGGCCTGTGTTTGTCGGACTCAGTTAGCTCTTTATCAACTGCCTGGCAATTTCACAAAAATGAATTGCTTTCCAAATTGTCATTTCCCCCTGAAAAAGCCCTTACTTCATGTGCTAAATGAGTCGAATTGCATCACATTGAAGTAAACTCTTTAAGCTGTTCAAAACATTGCACAATTAACAACTTTTTGTTGGCCAACTGAAATTATATATTTTGCCATATTCATTGCATAATAAGACCTACTTTTGTATAATTTGGAAGAGAGTAACATTCAGTATAAACATGGGAGAGGAACCAACATTTTTCAGCAGTAATTAAGTAGATTTTTGTAATCAACTCATTTTACATTCATATAAACTGCAAACTATTCAAATTAGCGGAAAGCTTACAAAACTCAATTTAAGTTGAAAGTTTAATGAATGCAAGTGGGAATGAATCGCAATTTTCATATCACAATTTTCTTTTACTCTCTTATACTTATACAATTATACAGATGTTTCTATATAACATTTCATGTTTTTAAGCCATATCAAATAGATAATCAAAAGGAATATCATATTTTATGCTCAAAAGTATTAAATCACTAATTTGAACTTATACAATAAAATAAATTCCAAGTTAAATTTCAGTTTCAGAAATAATTATAATAAATAATTATCATAAAAGAAATTCTCCAATTATATACATTTCGAGAATGACAGGAGCTCGTGAAATATCAATTTTTTTTTTTTTGCTATTTTATGGCACAGACTAAGAATTATAATCTTTTACAAAGAAGAATCCTTAAGAAACGTCAATTCATGTAGTGAAGGCTGGGCAGCACTAACCGAACACTCGCGCTACAGAGTTTCATGTTATCACAGATTAAGAACTTTTTAAAAAAAAAATCTACAATAAGCAGCTAAATTATAGCTATGCTTATATCCAAATTGAGAATTTACAGAACAAAAAGCATTAAATTCATGTTAAATAATATTTGAAACAAATGCAAAATATGAACATTATCTAAACAGGGAAAAGAAATTTATTAGCTACGTGTGGGACTTCTCTTGAAAGGATTTAAGGGTAAAGCTATAGATTATCTGCTCTACATGCACTCCCAAATATATATATATATATATATATATATATATATATATATATATATATATATATATATATATATATATATATATATATATATATATATATATATATATATATACATTCAATTTAATTTCTTTGTCATTAAATAGCCAAGCCAACACAACATTTGGTTTGGCACGAATTGTTACTTTGGGCTTTTGTTGCTTGAAAAGCGTTTATCGAATTTATGATTACGTATAATTAATTTAATTGTTAATATTTTATGAAAGGCACAAAAGTTCAATGGCGTGCACAAAATCTCTCATTAAGAGTCGACTATAACTCTCTCCTTCACTCAATTTAGCTGCATTTGGCGCCACCTTTTGTTTACTCGCATTACACGTATTTAGTCTCCACTAACAACAGCCCAGTTTATCGATTATATATGTATATAAATATATATATATATATATACATCTATACATCTATTCATGCTCATAGAGTTGGAAATTAACTTTTGGTCGACTGTTGTGTTAGTAATTTGAATGCATTGCATTTAATGCTATTATATTGCATAATTAAACCACTTGCTCTTTGATTAATGATGCAGATTAAATGGAAGGCCATAATTCTGTTTGAGTTTTAGTTATTTTTGTTTAAATTATTTATGGGATTTTACTTTCAATTTAATGACCCTGGAGCCCAAAGCGCTCTAAACATGAAAAGCCGTTTTAATTAAAATAATAATCAAATGAAAATGCATTTTATTTAATTGAAAATATAATTCCATATGTCTCAGCTGTCAAACACCTTGCAAAAGGCCAGAAGTGTGAGGCGTTAGAATATAAATTAAAAGAATAAATATTTGCCTATTTTTATGGAGTAGTGAATATTATGCATTTGTGGTTTGTGATCTTGCTTTGGCCTTGGACAATAATAAAAGAATTGTAAGGGAAAATATATTTATATATATATATATATTTTTGAACATAAATCTGAAGACTTCTTTTTTTAACTTAAAAGTACAAATACTCCGATATATGTTTGCGATTGTCTTATACTCATAGCCAGAGATATACGGAGCTGAGAAGGTTTAAACAACTCATCTCAGCATCCTAATCAAATATATATAATATAATAATTCATATAATTATATACACATTTTCATTTCTTAAGTTGAACATTGCGTAGTCAAATCTTAATTGATGTTAAATAGAATTTATACGAAAAGAATCAAATTCTTCTCCGTTTATTTGTCTGATTCCTTCAAGCAAAAATGTTCAATGCGTCGCAGTCAAATCTTATATTTTAAACCATTTTAAGAACTCTAATCACCATTTTCTAATTGCCATCATTTAAAAATGATTGATAACCAAATAAAGCATTATTTGTCAGTTTTGTTAATCTTATACATATAAGAGGCTCGAAGTTTATTATAATTATTTTTAAACTCGAACTCGAATACTTTCTATTCTAGTTCTGTTCCTTTCAAGCTAAAACTTTCATAGAATCATCAAAATGGCATCGAAATTCAAAATAATTGTAAATATTCATGCTATGGGCTCTCATTTTATTCAGCAAATATATTTTATGCACCTTTCAAAAAACAAATCAAAATCGAAATAATGATTTCAAAAGTATTTTATGAAGCTAAATTTGTCCTCGAAAATTCTCTACTGCAAACCTACGTATTGTAGCTTTAGCTAATCTGAATTGAATTTGATTTTCGTCTGTTCTTTGCTTTATGATAAATTTTTAATATAAATTCTAAAATTATTTCTGTTAATATCAACAATTCAAATTGCTAATGCAGTCATATTTATACATGATTTCAAGTGCTCTTCCTTTATTTGGCAAAATATTATGCCTGTCTTATGGATTACGCACAATCAAACCTTTGGCAGCTGACAACAGACAGGTAGTCGAGCGAATGATTATTATTTCTATAATTCGTGTTAGCTTGAAACATTTATCAACAAATTAGGAGCAACTCTTTAGGCACCAACGCATACGTTCTCAATTGAAATAATTCAAATATTCAATTGAAATCGTCGAAAATAGATCTTAACCAAATGCAATTAGCTCTCGCTGGTTAGTTTCTGGTTAATGGGCCGGCCTGTGTGTACATTTTGGCTTTTGGCGGAATTTCGGTTAGCATGCATAAATCATGAAACCAAAAGCTGAAATTTACACACATTGTGTGTGTGTGTGCGTATGTCTGTGTGTGCGTGTGTGTGTGTGTATGGAAATGGAACATTTATAATGGCATAGAAATAGCTTGACACACACGCAGTCAAAGGGGACAAATGTGTGCTCGGACTACACGCATAAATCTCAGCAAATTTTGAAATCTCATTGACAATTGGAAATGTGACCAAAATCGTGCATTTCCGTAATATGCGAGAGAGAAGTCGGGCTTCTCTCTCACTCGCTCTCTCTCTCTCCCACTCTCTGTGCAAATTGAAAATACATTTTACACAATTACAAATTGCATTGCAATTGATTTATCACGCACAAACGCACGAAGGTCACGCTTGGCACATAAATTTTGGACACACCAGCCTGGCAGGCAGGCCGGCAGGCAGGCCGGCAGGCAGTCCCAGTCAAGACAAGAGCAGCCTTAAATGTCCTGGCTGCAATTTGCCAAAGTTTTCGGGATTCACATTCATTTTGGGTACGAGCGTCTAGTCCTCATATGCTTGTTAAGACTTTGCTTAATGCGCTTAGCACTCTGATAAAAAAAAAAAAACTTATATAGATATCAGGGAATCACTTCACACGCAAACATTTTATCAGGCTGCATTAAATTGCATAAAATATATGCGAAAAAGTTAGCTCAGTCGCAAACGCTTCCCTCCGTCTGCTGGCCATAAAGCAGTCCGAATGCCTACGTGACTTACAGCATTGGACGGAGTCTCTTTGCTGAATTTAACTTGACCACTGCTGGCATTTCTTCAAGAATGCGACGCAATTCAATTTCACGTTTTTCTTTGCAGTTTATCTGCGTTCCAACAATCAATATCAATCTGATTTCTGCCCAGTTTCTCTTAAGAATATATATAACATTATCAATAACAAAGTATTTTAAATACTAAATACTTTTATATACTGAAATATATACTAACAACCTTAAGCTTTGCTTCTACCAATTGCTTTCTTTATTGTTTTCAAATCTCATTATCTAAAAATCTGACTATACTCGTACTATAATCCACGATATGGCTACAGCACATGCTTTTTGTTGATCTGGCAAGTTCTTTGTCGTATATTTAGTGGCAACGCTGCTATGCATTTAGCTGTTAAGAACATATCTCTTTTTTACTGTATCAGCCAAACATTGCAGTTCTCTCTCCACACACCAAGGCTTTTTTCTGACTATGGCTTGGTATTTGCTTGTAACAGCTTAAATATATCAAACATTGTATGTTACTCATATTAAAGTTTTATATATTAATCTAATCTTTGGAGTTCTGGTATTAGGAAGGAACTGGAAGATTGTACTGCAATAAAAGTATTCAATTGAAAAATTCTGTAATATATACATACATTCTGTAATATATACATACATTCTGTAATATATACATAACTTACTTTCTTTGCTTGTAATCTGACTGAGGCTTAAGTGGAATATGGCATGATATATTTCTATACACTACAAATTATACCCTTTTTAGAAATACTTTTATTACTGCATTCAAATATATTAATATAGACCTTCGGGCAATGCTTGACGTTGAACAAGCTGGTAGAAATGGATTATGAAGCAAAAAATTAAATTTCCTTTAAAATCCAAGATATTCAATCATAGCTGCTTTCATCACTCTCTAGAGTGAACTCTGGCTTGATATTTACTTTAAATGTAAAAAATCACTTTCGTTGTATGTTATATTTTTTTATACTGTATATGTTAAAAATTATATATGCTGCTCAATAATTGTACGTGTTCCCATTTTGCTTAATTCAGTTTACTGTTTACTACAAGTTGAGCTCGCAAAATTCAGCACAAATGTATTTCATCACACTGCGAAAACACTGAATAAATCATAGAACAAGAATCTACCGTTATTTTTTAAACATTGTTAAATATTGAAAAAGTATTTAAAAAATAAATGAAATAATTTTGTATTAGTTTAAACATCACACTAACATTCTGCATTTAAATTTTTTGGATATCCCCAATACTTCAGATTTTATAGACCAACAAAATTTTTTTAAGGTGGCTGTTGAAATAAGCTCTAAACCACTGTATGTCATTTGTCAAATACCGTAGACTATATACTATATACATGTAACTGAGAACTTTCTAGCTATATCACATCGTTTCTTATAATATTTGCTAGTTGAACTCGTCTTGTTTCTGCTCTCACAACAGCTTTTAAAATATTCTTTCGATTCAACGAAATCCCAGTTGAAATGCATTATGGGAACACACAAAACATGTACAGAATTCCATGTTAATGCAATTAACTCGAGCTTTATATCCTTGCCAGAGGGGTGTTTAGCCTTTGTCATGAAACTTGTCGCAGATTGTTCAAACTTACTAAACTCGAAAAATATATTGGATTAATTATATATAATTAAATATTTGTATGTAAATAAAGATATACTATGTGTTCGACAGTTCAAGCGCAATTAAAACAATCGAAAACTTTTAATTAGATATTGCATCACGCTTCTCGAAATTAAAATAAAGCAAGTGAAATATGTTACAATAATGAGAACTTCTATATACACCGACTTCCTTATATCCTTACTTCTATGTATCCTGACTTCTATGTATCCTAACTACTATATATCCTGACTTCTATATATCCTGACTTCTATATATCCCGACTTCTATATATCCTGACTTCTAAATATCCCGACTTTTATATATACTCACTTCTATATGTCTTGTCGTCTATATGTCCTAACCTCTTTATATCCCGATTTCCATATATTCTGACTTTTATACATCCTGACTTCTATATATCCTTATTTATATATACTTCTTATACTCTTACTTCTACATATCCTAACTTCTATACATCCTGACTTCTATATATCCTGACTTCTATATATCCTGACTTCTATTTATCCTGACTTCTATATATCCTGAATTCTATTTATCCTGACTTCTGTATATCCTGACTATAATGTATCCGTATTTCTATGTATCCTGACTTCTATATATCCTAAATTCTATATATCCTGACTTTTATATATCCCGACATCTATATATCCTGAATTCTATTTATCCTGACTTCTGTATATCCTGACTAAAATGTATCAGTATTTCTATGTATCCTGACTTCTATATATCTCGACTTTTATATATCCCGACTTCTATATGTCTTGTCGTCTATATGTCCTAACCTCTTTATATCCCGATTTCCATATATTCTGACTTTTATACATCCTGACTTCTATATATTCTTATTTATATATACTTCTTATACTCTTACTTCTACATATCCTAACTTCTATACATCCTGACTTCTATATATCCTGACTTCTATATATCCTAACTTCTATACATCCTGACTTCTATATATCCTAACTTCTATATATCCTAACTTCTATATATCCTAACTTCTATATATCCTGACTTCTATGTATCCTGACTTCTATATATCCCAACTTCTATATATCCTGACTTCTATATATCCTGACTTCTATATATCCTAACTTCTATATATCCTAACTTCTATATATCCTAACTTCTATATATCCTAACTTCTATATATCCTAACTTCTATATATCCTGACTTCTATATATCCTGACTTCTATATATCCTGACTTCTATATATCCTGAATTCTATATATCCAGACTTTTATATATCCCGACATCTATGTATCCTGACTTCTATGTATCCTGACTTCTATATATCCTGAATTCTATTTATCCTGACTTCTATATATCCTGACTATAATGTATCCTTATTTCTATGTATCCTGAATTCTATATATCCTGACTTTTATGTATCCTGACTTCTATATATCCTGACTTCTATATATCCTGAATTCTATATATCCAGACTTTTATATATCCCGACATCTATATATCCTGACTTCTATGTATCCTGACTTCTATATATCCTGAATTCTATATATCCTCACTTCAATATATCCTTAATTCTATTTATCCTGAATTCTATTTATCTTGACTTCTATATATCCTGACTCTAATGTATCCTTATTTATATCCTAACTTCTATATCCTGACTTCTATGTATCCTGACTTCTATGTATCCTGACTTCTATATATCCTAACTTCTGTATATCCTGACTTCTATATATCCTGAATTCTATTTATCCTGACTTCTGTATATGCTGACTGTAATGTATACGTATTTCTATGTATCCTGACTTCTATATATCCTGACTTATATATATCGCGACATCTATATATCGCGACTTCTATGTATCCTGACTTCTATATATCCTGACTTCTATATATCCTGAATTCTATTTATCCTGACTTCTATATATCCTGACTATAATGTATCCTTATTTCTACGTATCCTGACTTCTATATATCCTGAATTCTATTTATCCTGACTTCTATATATCCTGACTCTAATGTATCCTTATTTCTATATATCCTGACTTCTATATATCCTGACTTCTATATATCCCGACATCTATATATCCTGACTTCTATATATCCTGACTTCTATATATCCTGACTTCTATATATCCTGACTTCTATATATCCTGAATTCTATTTATCCTGACTTCTATATATCCTGACTTCTATATATCCTGACTATAATGTATCTTTATTTCTATGTTTCCTGACTTCTATATATCCTGACTTCTATATATCCTGAATTCTATATATCCTAACTTCTATATATCCTGACTACTATATATCCTGACTTCTATATATCCCGACATCTATATATCCTGACTTCTATATATCCTGACTTCTATATACCCTGACTTCTATATATCCTCACTTCTATATATCCTCACTTCAATATATCCTTAATTCTATTTATCCTGAATTCTATTTATCCTGTCTTCTATATATCCTGACTTCTATATATCCTGACTTCTATGTATCCTGACTTCTATGTATCCTGACTTCTATGTATTCTGACTTCTATGTATTCTGACTTCTATATATCCTAACTTCTATATATCCTAACTTCTATATATCCTGACTTCTATATATCCTGAATTCTATTTATCCTGACTTGTGTATATCCTGACTGTAATGTATACGTATTTCTATGTATCCTGACTTCTATATATCCTGAATTCTATATATCCTGACTTTTATATATCCTGACATCTATATATCCTGACTTCTATATATCCTGACTTCTATATATCCCGACATCTATATATCCTGACTTCTGTGTATCCTGACTTCTATGTATCCTGACTTCTATTTATCCTGACTTCTATTTATCCTTATTTCTATTTATCCTGACATCTACATGTCATTATTTATATATCCTGACTTCTATATATACCGACTTCTATATTACCAGACTTCTATATAGCCTGACTTCTATAAATCCATACAAGCTTTAGGGTATTTAACATGGCACTTGTTCTATATTCCAATGCCTCGTTGTCCTTCCATGTGTTTATACTTATGCATGTGTGTGTTTGTCTGTGTACATATGTAGTCGCATCTACGCCTGTAAATAAATGATAATCGCTGGGGTCTGTCGCTGCATGACTCAACTGCATAGAAAAGCTGAACAGAAATGTTCTGGTCTGGTCTGCACCGTGCTGTCCATCTGGCTGACTACTTTGGCTGATTGTTGTGCGCTGTGGACAGCAGCAACAGCAGCAGCAACAGAAGCAGCAACAGCAACAGCAAAAGCAAAACCAACAGCAACAACAATTGAAGTTAGTCTACATAAATGACATTTTATTTAGTACGTGTTGCATGCTGCAAATACCTTTTGTGAAAAAATGTTGTTTATTATTGTAAAATATTTTTGCTAGCTTGGGAATTTACGATGAATAAGGGTTCGCCCCATTCCACGCACAAATGCCAAAAGGGAATACCGCTATTCAATTTAAATACAAATCAATCAACAAAGCGCCGATAAAAGCCTTATACAATATGCTTTAACAGCACATATATATATATATATATATGAATATAAAAATATAGATATTGTATTCTTATTATAATGGACAATAAATAACTTTTAATGTGCGCCGCAGACTTGTAAAAGGTAATTTAATTACGTATACCAAAAATTTCATTTATATCAATAAATGCTGTTTTAATGAGAAATAATCGGAAAATTGTCAGGCGTATATTAACAACAACTGCACGCTTACAGACGTATATACACACACTCCCACCCACACACACAGCGCGTAATACACTAACCAAGTTGAATTAAATTGAGGTCATATTCGTAAATTGTACACTTTTATGGCGTTGGCACTTTAACTAAAATAAATCAGTTGTAATAATTTAATGTCTGCAAAATATGTTGTAATCTTTGGTAATATTTATGTTAAAGAAACTAAACTAATTTGTAAATAATTATTTAGTATTTAAGTTTATTTTGTTTTTCTATTCAATTAGATTACTTTTAAGAATTTTTATTGCGATTATACACACCATGAACATCATTTGTTCGGGGTAATAGTTATTAATATATGTATTTATACTTTTATTTAGTTGTAAAAGATTTATTTGTTAACTTTTTTGCATCTAAGAAGTTTTAATTATAATACTACATTCGGTTTTTTATTTCTTTGTAATATAAAATAAAATTATAAAAGCATTTGAGTTTTATTTAAGTTATATTTATTTATTTTTTTTATTTTTTTTTTTTTTTGTTGATATGACTCTTTTTTAGGATTTTGTTTTATATAATTGTAGTTATTTTTTAATATAATTTATTTATTATTTATGCAAGCTATTTAGTTTCAATTTTATGTTTATTAAATTTTATTTAATTTATTTTATTTTAAGTTTAAGAAATGTGTAAAAATACTATAGTTTTTAATAAAAACTTATTTATTTATGAACTAAATATATAATATAGTTAAGTGTATAATATAATAATTTAGGTATATTTATTAATTATTAATGTATATTAATGTATTTTTATTTATTTATAGTGTATATATATTTTACAATTAATAATGTTATATTCGCTAAGATATTTTCATTACTATCATTTTCTTTATATATACTTTATTTATAATTAATGTTATATTCTTTAAGATATTTTCATTTCTATCATATTCTTCATAAAAAATACTATTTATGGATTCTTTACTAACTCAATTTTCCGTACAAATAGATTTGTTTATTTATTTAACCCTTTATTCGTATTTTTTCGTATTTTTAATAATTTTTTAGATATATTCGCACTTTCTTTAATCTTTACACTAAATTTTATAAATTTTATATATTATTATATATTATTATTTAATTATTTCGTTGCTAATTTATGAATATTAAATATCTTGCTTCTTTTTGCGTTCAGCTGCCATCTATCGTTTGTTTTTGACACTATTCATATGAATTGTTAGTTATTGGCAACATTAAGCTTCAGTGACTGCACTGTCGTCTGGGTAATAGCTTTTTTCCATTAAGCTTAGTAAAAGCTCATGTAACTTGAATCCTTTTTAGGAACCAAACTAACAGTTGCGTCGAAAATATTGTAGCTAGTGGGCTATGGTTATACTCAAATATTATTTGGAATGTAGTTTGAGTTTGTTTAATAAATTATTAAAGCACAACGAGGAGAGCAATTTTGTCTGATAGCAACAACATTTTAATTAAACAAGAATTTTTAATGTTATATTTGATGTAAATATTCATCATATTCATATCCATTTAATTGAACGTATGTACGTTAAATTTTTTGATGTTTCAATTTTATTTTGTATTCTAAATCAAAAACTTCTTCGCCTTTCTTTTTCACAATTTTTTATATTTTATTATTTGAAGGAAATGTTTTTTCTCTTTTTTATTTTTTAGTTAGTTATTTTTTTATTTTTATTTTATTGAAAGAGTTGTGTGCCAGCAGGAAAAGTCAACATTTGACATCAGAATTATTGACTCAGTTTTTTTCCCAATTGAAATCCACTTTTATATATTGAATGTGTGTGCTGTGTTTGCCTGCGTATGTGTTGAGGCAATTGCTATTGTTGTTGTTGGCTTAGTTTCTAGTATCAATTGCATAATGCATGAACATCGGCCACTAATACATGCACACTCTGGCATCTGCTCTGCTGTGTAAGCATATGAATATTCAATCACACACACACACACACTCACACACACACACTCAATAAAACACCTTCCTTAGAAATAGCTTGCCATATGCTGACAATAGTGCCAATCGTCACATGGATGTCTATGTGAAATGCATGTCTCCTGGCATGTCTCTCCCAAATGGCTGAAGCCAGTGACCAGCATTTAAGTGGATTTAAGTACTTTTAGTACTTTATATAGCTTTTTACACACACAGAAACATATATATATATACTTGCACTACATTTAGCCCTATTTAGAAGAATATTTGCTTTGGTCTTGTCTTGCCTTTGCCTTTGCCCTTGCCTTCGCCTTCATTGTTGACATTTTAATTAGTTACATAATGACAGTTACTTAGTATAGCTCGACACGTTTTTCTTTCGTTCCACTTTTGAACCCCTTTTTTCTGCTCTGCTCATGTGCTTCAACTTACTCGAAGGTAGAAACTAACGTGGTGGAAGGCAACGCAGCTGTATAGACTCGGTTGACAAAGAGATGTGCCTTTTCGAGTAATTTCTGTGACTAATGAAGTGAATACATGAGCGCAGCTAGTTCAGGTTCTTTTTTCTTAGAAAATGAGAATTTGTTTTGTCTAATAGAAATATTTGTGCAAAAAGATTATATGACAACTTTGTCATTTATGAACAACTTTTGGCATAGTCATGTGTATGGCCTGAGAAAAGTCTACTTAGAAAATGTAGCAGAACATTAACATTATGCTGCTTCAGCAAGACATTTGGCAAATGGAACATAAAATAATATATAAATATAGTTTTCTATTCACATGGGAAGATTTTCCGAGCATATAGAAACGAGCTTCTTACATTTAAATAGCGAGCCTGCCTTAGTTAAAATTTAGTTTCCCAATAGACTTCGGTCTTTAAATATTCAATTTAGTAATCCTTTGGCATTTATTGAAATATTTAATAAGTACTCTTGTAGGACTGTAACATCCGTTCCTGTAAGTCTCAATCTATATGCAACTCTTCAAACATGTTCTACTCAGCACTTGAAATGCTTATGAAGTTAATAGAGACGCCATCGACTATCTAGAAATGTCTGAATCTTAAGAAAAGTCATCAAGAGCGAGGTTTTCTGTGTTTGAATCGTGCTTAGCACGCGCTCTAGAAACAGCATTACAAGTTTTAGGTGTGTGTAAGAGTGGGAATTTCGCTCTGCCTGGGCTTTGTCTAACTATGCTCCGTCTGCTTATGCTCACTTCACCTATTGTCGCTTACTGTGCTTACTTGTTTTAAATAAAAGTGATTGGGAAATTGAAATTAGAGGAGATTAGCTGCATTTTGTGTTTAAGAAGCCGCAAGTTGCCAATTGGGTACTTTGGACGCTTACTCTCTTCTTTTCTATATATGCACGATTCTTTATATCTAATTCCTATGTTAGTAATACTCAGCTTGTATGGTTTCATTTACTCTGCTCTAATCCATTTCAATGCTAATATACAAGTTCTTTCAATAGGCTCATGTTCGCTTTTCTCTTATTCTTATATATTACATATCTTATCCTTTTATAATCCATTTTAATATTGTTGGCATTCAACTGACTCAAAAAGTAATACCTGCTTCTATCTCGATTCATAAAATCTTTTTGGCTAACAGAAACTTTGTAAACTATATCTTTAAAATAATTCATTAAAATTCGTATGACAACACTTTAACAAATATTTGCTTCATTTATTAACTTCCAAGTTAAAAAAAAGTTCGCTTTGTTTCTCTTTCAGTCCCCTCCCTCTATCTCGCTATCTCTACCTCTCTCCCAACCCCTCTCTTCTCTCTTTCCCCTCTTTCCACCTCGTCCCCTCTCCATTTCTCCTCTACCTTTATTCCCCTCTCCCTCTATCTATTCTACCCTTCTCCCTTCCTCCATATCTCCCTCTCTCCATCGCTTCCTCACTCCTTTTTCATTATTTCCCTCTTCTTTCTCGCTCTCTCCCGTCTCTCTCCCTTTCCTCTTCCTCCCTCTCCCTTTCGCTCTCCCTTGCTCCTTCCCTACTTCTCTCCTTCTCTCCATCGCTCCCTCTCTCTCTCTCTCTCTCTCTCTCTCACTCAGCTTCTATCCCTTTCTCTATGCCTCTTATGAAAATGACTGCCATTTAACATTCCTTGATATCGTCACGATTTCAAAATTTTCCGCCAGCCGACAAAAAAGTCAAATATCATTTGTCCTCCTGCACGAATTGCTCTCGTGACTTTGCTGTTTTTTTTTTTCAACTTTTATCAGAGTTTTTCAACCTTTTTGGCGTTTTTTGCATAGCAACTGCCAACATCCAAGTTTTCTGAGGCAAAAAAATTGAAATAATAGTCGTTACTGCTTGGGCAACTGTGTGTGGCTGGTAGCGCGCATATCCATAAATCATGCAACGCCCATCATCCGTCAAGGGCACAGGACACAAGCTTGCCAAGTCCTGTTCTGTCAGCTTGGCCAAGCAGCGTCGTTAAATACGCTCAGGCGCCTCTAGATGCCAAAAGGTTTTTGTCAACGTCCCGCCATGTCAATGGAAATTAATTGCAGGCAGCAACAACGACTCGAAAGTGAAGCTTAAAGCCAAACAGCTCAACACATATTATTGAGCATAACCACCAGCCTGGCGTACGCTTAATTTATGTTGCCTAGCCATATTTTTGCGGCTCATTTAATTTAATTTTGGTATCTAGAGATTTTCTGGCCAACAAAGCAATTATCGATTTCGAAAACAATTGCTATTTATAGCCTGGTCTTGGTCCTGGTCCTGGTCCTGGTCCTTGGCAGCCAGAATTTGCTTTGCATAAACTTTGAACATTTAACCCAAAACCGAAAAGCAATTCATTTAAGTTCAAGTATTTCGACCAAAATACGAGAGAAATCTCATACAAAAGGGCGTCAGCAAATTAATTGAAGATGCTGCCAACGCAATTTTCATTGAAAAGATAAATTACGAAAAGTGCCAGAGACAAAGACGCCAAATGCAGAAAGGAGCGAAGCGAATGTCACGCAGAATATTTAATACTCTTGTTGATAAGGGGTTTAAGCGTTTAAAAAACTATTTAAGCTGGTATTAAGCTGCAGGATTTTGGATTAAATAAAGTACTTCTATAACAAAGACTGGAGAAGGCAAGAGAATTCTTTATAGAAAATTATGAGAAACGAGTTCGATGTGAAGCAGATTTTGTTTGTAAATCAAACTACAGTTTTGAAAGTTGGGGATAGTATCAAATCTTTTAATTTGACCACATTCTTCCTGGATATCTTTATATTGAACTAAATTAAGAATTGGCTTATAAATACTGAAGTGTGAAAAGAGTCGTACCGGAAAGTATATCCACAATGAATCTGGTAAAATAATGATATGATGATGAGATGATATGATAATATGATTATATGTTATATGATATATGATATGACGATATGAGGATATGAATATATGGTGTTTTGAATAAGATATATGATGATATATGATATTTTAATGATTATTTGATATGACAATGATATGATATGATATAATATGATGCTACAGCCCTAAATAAAAAAACAGGGTTATCTTGACATAAAAAACTATATTTATTAAATTGATAGCCAAATGAAATAGAAGTATTACCATTGCTCAAGCATAAGCATTGAATTTGCGACTATACCCAACGTATAAAACAATCGAGCATACGAAAATACTTGGGCATGGGAGACCCTGACTATATTCAATAAAATGCATTGCTTTTCGGAGCGAAGATCAGTTCAGCATAAAGTGCTGCTTCTTATTCAACCATTTTCATCAAATTAGATTGTTTTAACTCATAAACATCTAGAAACTTCTTTTGTTTTCGGTCAATTGCTATGTCGCGTCGACTAGAATATAGTCTTACTATATATATATATTATTTCGAACTTTAATCTTGGTAATTATCATATATATATATGTATGTATGTTCTCTCTTCCAAACGCCTTATATTCCACCAGTTTATCCAGTTTACCCTAAAAAAAATAGGGAAATTGTAAAAACCCGAAGCCCATTCAAAAGCTCTCACGCCTAATTAAAAGAAATGCAAAACTTGGCCTGATTTAATGGATAGAAAGCCAACATTAAGACCAATTCGTAATTTGGCATTGAATAAAAGCGCTCAAATTGTATGCCCCGCCCGTTCGCCTGCCCCACCCCCATTCGCGCGCTCTGGCAACGCGCACACAATGGTATCACAAGTCGTTAGGATATGCCGCCGATGCAAAGGCCAAAGTTGATGCTGAAACAATTATGGATTAGCATTTCAGGCAATTTCTGCGGATTAAGACAACGTACAGCTTGTGGCCAAAAGTGGCTTAAAGCTGCCCGAAAATGTGGCGCAAATCACAATTGAAATTTGTTCCACCCTAAGCCTAAGCAACCCAAGCTGATGAACATTAAGTGCTATACGCTGAGTTCTTGTTGGGCCAAACACAGAAAAGTTCATTAACATGAGTGCATGACTAATTAAGTAGCTAGAGAATGGTAAGGGCTTATCAAAAAGGAAAGAGTGCTCCAGTCGGAGGTGCTAAACTTGTTGAAGAACACCTTAAGTTTTGTTTTTAATTTCTTGAAGAATTATTAGGAAGTACGATGTGAAAAAGAATATTTGGGGAGTTGACAGGTCGTTGACAGGTAGACAGTACTGTTTCTCTTCAATAGCTAGTATATAGGTGTCGATATCGATGCGTTCATACACGACGGATAGACAGACTGACAGTCACATTCAAATCGGCTGCACTGTTGCTTCTGATCAGTACTATATATATGTTATATACTAGTAGTAAACGAGATTGCTGCATTACTATAGATGGACAGACGGACAATGGGACATAGCTGCATTGACTCGTCTCTAGCTCTAAGCTCTGAGATTGACGCGTTAATAGATACGGTCAGAGAGATGAACAGAACTAGATTGACTCAGCTCCTCGTTCTGATCGATTAAATATATACTTTATGAATGTTGCCACACCTCCTTCCGCCATTATACCCTGATTTCATATTTTCAATGGGTTCAGGGTATTAAGCCTTTTAAAGACTTTCAAGTGAAAGACAAACCATATAAAGAAGATTTTATGAATTAATTTACTTATGAATTAATATACCAAATACTGTGGCATATATGTATGTTATGTAAATCTATATAAAAATTTACACATGTTTAAAAAACTTACTCTGCTCCTGAGCATTATATCTTTAAAGCTTTTTGCTTGACTTTGCTATTCAAAATTAAAACATTTGGCCATTCTTTCACATTCCGAAAAATCTGAAGAAAATAATAGAGCTTTAGAATCAGCTACAGATTTATCACTGGCACTATATGCAATAAGAATCATTGCACTGAACTTTATAAATTACTAAAATTAGAGTTGAGTTCCTCTATTTAAAAATTATAAAACTTATGCTATTTAATATATGCTCCCAAACAGTCGATCTTACTATGCTTCTGGCATATCTACAATTGATCTTGAACGCTTTAACTAATTGAGAATTCTAAGCTTTACGCTGTTAAACGATTTCTTCTATCTAATTTTTAATTGGTTCGAAATTGTCAAGCTATTCGAAATATTATACCATTCAGCAAATACTCTAATGTAGTATCAAACTGCTTCAGAACTCTCACGCATACACTGTGCTACAGCATTCAACTTAATATTTACAGCATAGTCTCACATCATTGTCTATTTAGGCTTTTTTAGCAGCTTGGACTTCTAAGCCAATTCAAAAACACATTACAGCATTATAATAACATTTCACATTTCATTAAAAATCAATTCACATTTTGGCTTTATATATTATTGGTCAGCAAAGTTAAATTATCTTTCCGCCGCTCAAACGCTTTATGCCCACAATTGTGTCAAATGGCCAAATATGAATTGGCATTTCAATAATTAAATATCACTCGAATCGACAACAAATTAGCGGTTTTCAGTTTATAACAAATGTGTCAATGATATAAATGATTTCTCGTTTGTTTTTCTTTCCGAGTGACCCAATTACAAATTAGCCAAATGTATGAATTAATTAATGAGGACATTTCCGTTTTACCTTACACAAAGGGCGGGTTTTTGTGTGTATATAAATATGGGATAACAACAATGTGTCAACGGCAGAGCTTTTCATGCCCATGCATGTGTGTGTATGCGTCTGTGTGTGTGTGTGCGTGTGTGTGCATGTATGTGGGGAGACATGAAAAAGGATACAAGGACACACGTAAAAGTGGCCATAATTTACGGCCATAAGCACAGCAAATGGGCACAAGTTCATAAATTATCGTCAAGAGCAGGAGAAGCAGGAGGAGCAGTACTCGCCCAGGCAGGCTGTGCGCTTGCTGCAAATTTATGTAGCACGAAATGGTCTACTCTCTTTTCCCTTGTTAACTGATATGCAATTAAACGTGCTGGAAAGTATGCTATGAACTTTCGCGCGCTTGCAGCTCGTTGCTGTCACAGCTTATATCAAAGGACATGCACCGTGCCTTGTCATATATAATGTAACAGAAACTTTTTTGGACATGTAACAAGGTCCTGCGCCCCGCTGCAGCACCCTTTCTCCATCTTTCTCTCACTCTCTCTTTGTCGTTCGCCGCTTCGATTGTTTCCGCTGACTGCGCACGTCCACATTTCTGTGTCATTGACAGCAACATTTTGGCTAAGGACTTGCGGTCCTGATCGTATTGCCACACATAAAACAGCGCCAGCCAACTGTAAATAACAAGCGAGCGGCGGTGGCGGGGGCGGCGGCGGCATGGTCAACACAATGATTTCCTCTCCTGTCTTCTCATAAATTGATTCAGTTGAGTTCGCAAAGGACTCGATTGCAATTCAATGCCAAACAATGCCTCTAAAAATATCAACGAAATGCCATTTTGCAATAAACGTGTAAAATATTCATGTCAAAAAATTGTCACACAACAGCAAACACACACGCACACACACACACACACACACACAATTACATTGGCATTGGGCCAATGTTACGAAATGGCAAATGGCATTTGACACGGCTGTCAGGATCTTTACAATTTTTTTTGTCGATTGTTGTTGCTCTGGCTGTTACATTGGTGACCGTTGCCAAGAGCAGCGCGAAAGTAAAATGAAAAATGGGTGACTGCTCAAGCAATTGATGGGCATTCGCCTATACCAAATACAGGGTGTTTCATATGAAAATAAAGCGATTGCTTCAAACTCTTCAATTTTCGCCTTTAATATATACAAAAATCTTTTGAAGTACCTTTTGGCCACAGAAAATACAGGGTTTTACATGATGTAATGATTAAAATATTCTATGGGTAATACGAAATCTTTACTGTGTGGGAAATTTTCAAAAGAGACTGCATATTTCATAAAGAGCATGTTCTATTTAATATAATTTTAATAAATTATTACAAATTTTTATTAAAATATTTCCATTCATGTTGGAAAATCTTGAATTACCTTTTATAAAATATTCTATTTTGTATACATTTCTTCATTAAATTTTGCCTGTTTCAAATACAAGGTGGTCCAGTAGAGAACATATTTTGAGAAATTCTTAAATGCAGAAATTTACAATGCCTTTTGCGCTGCCATCCCAATCCAATGTATTTAGTTTAAATATCTAAAATAGTTTTGTCTATTTATTAAATTGATTTATTTAATATTTAATATTTTTAATTATTTTTGTATTTATTAAACTCCTTTGATTATGTACTATTTATTTATTTACTATTCACAAACTATCTACAATCCATTTGAAGTCGAATTAATTTTGTTACGCCTCATTAAATAGCTCGAAAAGAACACCCACTGCGACTAGCTGGACTTGCCAATTTTACTTTTATTTTTATTTTTGTATCATTTTCTTGATTATCAATTCGATTTTCATTCTCTTTTCCTCCGGCCTGTTCATTGTTGAAGAAACAAACGCAAGTTCATGTAACTGCTGTTGTTGCTGGAAAATATTGTCCCGAATTGCCCTCGGGGGAGCGCATATCTACAGCATGAAATAAGAAAGCAAACAAAAAATAAAAGAGAAAAGAAAGAAAATATGCTGTAAAAAACTTTGCAATTGCTAGAAACTTTATATGATATGTTGCTGCGAGCCATTTCGGTACGATTCGATGCGATTCAATTCGATTCGATTGGTTCTGCGCTCTGTCTGTCAATAGCTGTTGTTGATTCTGCCGCAGTTGTTCTGCCTGAATAGTTGAGGTTTTGCTTTGGCGACTAATTAGGAATTCAGTTAACCAAAAATTGGTGGTTAAGTGTAATTATGACGCGAGGTCAGACCAGACCAGCAACAGCAACAGTAGTAGCATCAAAGCATGTCAGTTACACGCGCTGCCAAGTGCGCTACACTTATGTCTCTGTGTCTGTCGGAATTATCAGATGTGGCCTGGTCGCCTGGTCGACACGCGGCTCATAAATTTCATGCAAATGAAATGCACACGGAGCAACTTTATGGGGTGAACAAAATACACACAGGCTCAACCGCTTTTGTGATAGAGGCGGCCCGAAAAGTTTCACGACATGTCTTTATAGCACACCCAACTACACACACGCACGCCCCAACACACACACACACACACTCACTCGCCCAAGCAAACACGCTCACAATCTCGCATCTTTGTGGCAGTTGCGTGTTTTGGCGTCTGCCACAAATTATGCTCATTATCATGTATAGCAGCAGCAGGTCGTGCGCCTCGCTTGGCTTCGGCATGGTCTTGGGCTTTGGCTTAGGCTTGCCCTGCCCTGAAAAGTATGCTATGCGAAATAAAAATGCCAGCTCGTAATTAAGCCTACCTCAGCACCAGCAAAAACATGGCGACAGAAACGATAAAACGAATTTAAAATACCCTCGGGGCCACACACATAAAAGATTGAATTGAAAATTAAATAACGAACTTTAAATACCCTTGGGCATGTGTACACATATATAAATAAGATTGAGATATTGGCTGGCACAAGAAATTTACGATGCACAAGTTTTGTTTCTAAAAGAAGTTTAAATGCACTTGGGCATGCGTAATATATACAAACTATTATATCATACGAAATTTACGATAAAAGACGTTTAAATACCCTTGAGCATATATGTTTTAGATATACACATATGAAATATGTAAGCTAATAAACTAGATATTTACAATAAAAGGCGTTAAATTATCTGTTGAGATATTGGCTGGGAAAGTAAAAGAAATTTACGATAGTTCTTTTTCTAAAAGGTGTTTATCCTTCGGCATACATAGATAAATGCGATAAGTTATCTATAAGTTACACTCTTGGGCAAGCATCGACATGTTTGATATGCGCTTGGGATATGAGTTACAAAGTGTATGAAATTATTACTACTTTAGTAAACGATATTCCATCTATCATTAAAACATTAGTGGAAGAGTATAAAAAGTCTTAGCGAATCTGTATTTTCTGCGATGTTCACAATAATTCAAACAATTTCAGACATTTCAAAACAAAAGGCAATTAGCACATTGATTTTTGGAAAATATTCCATATAACTAAGGTTAAGGCTAGACCAATTTTAATGAAAAGATTGATGTCCTTGCCAATATATGAAGTCTTCTGACTGTAAATATATAATTTATAGCTGGTTAGAGCTTAGCAAGTAAAGTAGCAAGGCGAAGACGAAGCAATAGGCAAAAGGGCACGATGATGATGATGGCTATGCAGACACAGTCTGCTTACATTTTGTGTGTACTCATACAATGTTATTCTTGTTCCCGAATAGTCAACATAATTACCTGATGTAGCACCAACAAAGGTTGCTTAAATCTAATTAGAGCTTTAAAAGCATCTATATGCCACAATTGAAAGTGAAGCTTTGCTTAAACATCGATATACAAGAGCCAATTCAAGCTAAACTAATTAAGTTTAACTATTTATCTTAGCTGAGTTTAATAATTAAGTTCAACTAGTTATCCAAGTTGAGCATAATTGAATCAGAATCCAATTTTGTCTTTAGAACTCAGCAATTAGCACACATGAATTCCTCCTCTTAATTATATAATACCTCCTCCTCTACCGTACTACATATTGGCCAAGAAATTCAGCCAACTTCCATCTTGATACACTTTCGCAATGGCACAGACAAGTTATGTTTCTGTGGTTTGCTTTGTACTCAGCCAACTGCAGGCAACTGCACTAAAAAGTGTCCTTCATAATGTGATCCTTGTGCAGCTGCTTGTTGTAGCTTTGTGTGTTTCGTGCTGCTGCTCCTCTTGTTGTGGTGCTGCTTTTAAAAGTAAAACGCTGTTGAGTTCATTAAAAATTTGACTAAGTACGTTGTCATACTGCTCATCATCAACCTCAGCATCATCATCATTCGCCTGGCTGCGTTTGCCGAGGCACTTCGTTCGTCTACACGTCTTCATAGCCGATATGACAATGCCAGGCACCTGACTACGGCAGGCAAACATGTTGGAGCTGTGCATATATGAGTGTATATATATATATATATATATATATATATATATATATATATATATATATATATATATATATATATATATATATATATATATATATATATATATATATATATATATATATATATATATATATATATATATATATATGTGTGTGTTATATCGTTTATCGCGCTGAACTCTCAGCGCAGCATAGAAATATGAAAATGCTTTTGCCGCGAATTGACGCCAAAATATGGCCGCAGCCTAATTTGGATTTATGAAGCATTAACAGCAATAACAACAGCAGGAAACGGAAATACATAAATTATTCATCGCATTAAATGAGCTTAACGGTAATTCATATCAATTAAATGGGAATTCTCAACAGCAATTGATACAAAATACTAATTGAAAATATGTTAAGCGCACTCGACTGTTTAGCCCAATCGAATACTTTCAGTATTTTTGCTCTTTAATATGTGGATTGGGGAGTAGAAAAAAAATCTTTAATGTGCAGTTCAGCTTGTTAATTATTTATAGGTCCAATAAATTAAAGGCCTATAAATATTCTATGAAAGATAATAATAATAAAGAAAATATGTAAATGACAAAATATATATATATATATAATTAAAATGAAAAAAAAAAATAAAAATTAAATTTAAATAATTCGTATAAATATTAAATTTAATTTAATTTTATATGATAGTAAATCATATCTAACTCTTAGAGTAAGATTCATATTAAAATTTCCGATATGCTCTGTTTTTATATAATTAATCGACTAATAATTTATTCGCTCTCTTGACTATGCAAAGCTAATATCTAAAGGATATATCAATGGTAGCTACTACTTCTACTTCGAACAATCCGATTCAAATTAATAGAAGTTATTATAAATATTTTATACAAATATTTGAAATATTCTATTCTATTTCCTATTTACCTTTAACTGAAGGCAACATGTAAAGAAAAAGTTATAAAAAAAATATATTTTCAGTAGCTTGAACTGCCTTATTCGGCTAGCTAATAGCCACTTGGATTATATTAATATTTCAAAATCTATTTAGCATTCTTGAACACTAAACAAGAATAGCTACAATTCGTGGGTAAAACTCACAAAAAATTCCAGCAAGGCGAGTAACATCTGCCACTAAATTTATTTATTAAATCCAGAAAAAAGGCAAGCAATATTACCGTAACAAAGTTTATATACTTTTTAGCTCAGTAAAACAATTTTATGAGCAACTTTTCATAAAAAATCAAAAAATCAATTTCCTAAAAAGCAAAAGCATTTATCTCTGGACACAGTAGTCCATCAAAACTAACGTACAAATTGCTCTGTTATAAATATTCAAAATAAAATTTAGTCGAAATACTTGAATATAAGAGAATTAAGCGATATTTTTAATTGGCTTAATGATTGACCAAGTGATGTACAGGCAGAAATCAGCGCTTGGATCAAAAAGTTTCCTTAAAACTTATTTGAAAACTATTTTTGCTTTGTAGAGAGAACAGAATAAATTTTTTAAAAAAAATAACATCTGTAAAAAAATAAAAATTAATTTAAACAAATGTAAATATATAAAACTTGCTTAAGTATTTTTTTTAATTTTCTTCTTCTTTGCAATTTCCACATTTTTTGAAGATAATCCAGATGCTCTGAGGCATTCATTGTTCAATTTTCAATTATAAAAAGTATTTTAAACAAAAAATATAATTAGAAAAACAAATAATATTTTTGGCAGCACAAAAAAGAATGGCAACTCAATAAAACCAACAAGCAAAGAGTTCAGACCAAAATAATAATAAATAAAAGACGCATAAAAAATGATGAAACTAATGCTATAGCATTTCTCTCTCTCTCTCTCTCTCTCTCTCTCTCTCTCTCTCTCTCTCAAGAGAAATGAACGCTGCGCTCAGCACTCAGCATACGTGCTCTGTTATGAATATGCGGCACAAAGCGTAGCAGGCAATAGGTAGAAGAAGCAGCAGCAGGCAATGGAATGCCATTGTATGCGCTGCTACGGAATCCCTCATGACAAAATCAATAGAGGATACCAAAAACAGCTGAGCCGCCTGCCCAACGTAAACAGACGAAAGAGAGAGAGAGAGAGAGGGCGAGTATGGGTGTGTGTGTGAGTGTAAGAGAGCGTAACTATAAATAGGGCAAGAGGCGCGCTCTCTCTCTCTCTCTGTCTCTCTCTCTCTCAGTTTTTCTCTTGCTCTGGGAAAATTCGTGGCAGCATTTAGTAAAATTTTTGCGTTTTTCCACTTCAGTCAAACGCAGCTCTTCAACGTTGGCGGTAGCCGAAAATCAAGCGGATCAACCTCGACACACCACAACACACCAACACTTACACCGACACCAACACACAACACATACATGTGTATATGTATATATGTTTATATATATATATAAATTTATATATACATATACATGTACACATCTACACATAGAAACGCGCGCGACAGTGTGCCATATGTGTAATCAAAACGTAGCCCCGCCGCACTAACAGCAAAAGTTTATATATAGAAAATTTCAACGCGCACAGCTGAGGGAAAACTAAATTCGTTGTGCAGCTGAAAATAAATTTTAACGAAAAACAACCAGCAACAGCAACAAAATAAAATTCTAATCAAATAGAAGTGTGTGAATTGCTCGTAACTAGATTTCAACTTTACTTCTGCATATTATTTCTCACATATTACGCATACGCCGCATGTGGTGGAAAAAATTTAACTGACGTGAAAAGCAGTAGAAAAAAAAATAACGTGTGGCGCCAGCGTCGGCGTCGCTGCTGACGTCGCGACTCCACCCAAAATTGTATACCAAATTTGGTAGCAAATGCACCGAGTTAATGACTGACTGAGTCTGTGAGTGTGGGACTGTGTGTGTGTGTGTGTAATTCGGTTGTGCACAACCAGCAAAGAAGAACAACAAACAAAAGTTTGAAAAATGCTAGCAAAATGTTTGGTACATGCGAAAAGTTGATGACACATTTTGCTGTCATTTTGACCGCATTCCTTGCCGCTCAGCCTCTGTTATTGCTGCTCATTTGCGGTCCCCCAGCGACGCGGCATGCCGGCCCCGCCTCTTCCACATTTATGGTGCACGCCTCCGCCGCGGACGAAGCGTAAGTTGCAAACGCCAAAAAATTGCAAAATTTTTTGACTTTTTTTTGTGTTTTTGTTGCTGAGTTTTATCAAATGGATTTTATTTGTTGGCGCGCCGAACATAAGTCCATTAAAGGGCGTGCTTCCCATCATCATCATCAACATCGTTCGCCGCCCTCTCAGCCTCGCCCCCTCGACGCTCGTTAATTTTTCCTACATTTTATGCTGATTTTTTCGTTTCTTTCATTTTTTTTTTTTTTTGTTGTTTTTGTTTTTGGCAGCCACCTCACGTTTCTTATTGAGAATGCGCTGCGTGCCATGCGTTCGGCATGTGGGCTTTAGGAATTTTTCGGGTATGCAACGCACATCCTTGTGATAATGACTATTTATTGCGCTTATCGCAAATATTGAGATGCTGTCAATTTAATGCATATGATTATGTGGCTGCCAAATTATTTGAATTTGCCGGCGCAAACAGCTTGAAGCTAAGGCAACAAAAAATAGACTTTGTTTTTATTCCTAGTGAAACTGTAAACTAATTTGATTACTTAACAAATATATAAGCAAAAAAGTTTGAAGAAATTGTTAAACTTCTAGTTGGAAATGAAATGAAACGGGCTTTAATATTGCTTAAAGAAAGAAGTGCACTTTATTTTTGTTACAGCAATAAATTAAACTTGAACAGGAGTTAAGCCCTTATAGTTACTAAGGATATATATGTCTAGCTAGCTCACATATTATAGTAAATAAATAGCATAAATAACATTTCCTTTATTCCATTTATCCATTTTATGAACATTGTGAATCCTAAACTGATCTTTAGTTGCCAAATAGAAACGCCTATATATAAGAAAACCCCCATAATACCTGCAGTTCAAGTGATTTTACCAAATTTATATTTAATACGCTTAAGCTTTTACAAGTGCTTCAATCTGCGTCTACAAGGCAAATAGCTTTATTTCACTTTCACTTTTTTAACCAATCTAATAGTAAAGTAAAGGGAAACCCTATTTACCATCTTGTATGTCATATTTATATTGCTAATTACCATAATAACAAATAAAATCTTGTGGAAATTATATGGACTTATCCAGCCGCATGTTGGAACATAAAGCTCACTCAAAAATCTACCAATTTGTATGCCATATTTATAGCAACTGCACATACCTTAAAAGCTGATCTTTAGTTAATAAATTAGGTATTCTGCAAATTTGATTCTCATAAGCATCAACTAACCCCTGCAAGTATTTTAAACAAATTGCAACTAAATATGCTTAAGCTTACACTTCAATCATTAGATGTTCCTTAAAAGACGTTTTTGCTTTTTCACATATGTATTGTAAATTTGATCATATATTAATATATAAAGTATTTAAAGAAATCAGTGATATTTATATATTTACTTATTTACTCAGTTAAATTGTTATAAATTAATTCTAAGAATTATGAGAATATTTCTAAGCTGAATAATATATCTACTATATATTTCTTTATTTATTTACGTAAGCTACTCACCATAATAAATTGACTCTGAGAACTATGAGAATACTTCTAAACTAACCTATCCACTGTTAATTTAACTAAAATCCTACAAATTAGATTGCCATTATTTAAAAATTAGCTTCTGTTATTTTATAACATTTCTATTTAACATTTACATTATGAATTTTGAACTATTTTAGCTTTTTAGTTTGTTGTGCAACTAAATCTTTAATTGTCATTGTAGCCAGACTTTAAAATCTCTATCTATTGATTGTCTTCTCTTAGCAACTCAGTCAACGTTTAAAACTCGTTAGAGCATTAGATAAACTTTCAAAATATAGTTAAATAACATTTATATAGTAACTGAGTTTGCGAAGCTTCTGTGTCTTAAATCTCGCTTATTCCATGTATAGAAAATTCTATAAAATTTGAGCATTAATAAGGCAGCATTCCGCTAACAGCTCAATCAACTGCGATTAGATTACCATTAAAAAATTATGTTAATTACTTGCACCCATTTTAATACAGTAACTAGTTCAAGCATTTGCTAGCATATCTTAAATGTAGCTTTGTTCCATATATATAATATTTTTATATATATTTTTATATACATATATATCCCTTCATTATTTCTCTTTAGCTTTGCATGTAGCGCCTTAATAAGTCGCCTAGAACTTATTGTAATATTTTTGTTCGCCCCGTTGATGTTTTTGCCTTTTGGCCATTGCGTGTTTTAGGCGCTTTTGTCTTTTGTTTCCAATTTTCATTTTAGCGCTCGCATGTATGTGCGTGTGTGTGTGTGCGTCAGCGTATTTGTCCACAATTTCGGCAGCTGCCGTCGACCTTTTAGCTACTTATTTCTCCTGCTTTTATTTCATTTTTTTTATCTTATTTTACGCACTCTTCATAAGTCACATAAAAGAATTATTTGTCTGACAGGTTGGCTCTGGGGAGGAGTCCCAGCAGCAGGTACTACAGACGTCTATTTACGCGTAATGCATATTTTATTGGAGCATTTCTCGTCTAACTCGCTGCCCTCAAAAGTCGACGTTCTATTAATTTGACGCCATCAAAAAAAAAAAAAAAAAAAGAAAAAACGAACGAAAAAACGAGAGAAAAAAGGTTAGGCAAAGGCCACAGCGAAGGCGTGTCACTGGGTCTAAACGGACAAGCAAATACAATTAGCAGTGGGCAAATGTAATTAAATCAAACAGTCAACAGAATTAACATTGTTTAAATATTACACTTTGACATGCGCTGACCACGAATTTCCCTTAGCTAATGCTTCATATTCCGAAAAGATCATAAAAGAAAACAATATACGTACTAATTACTTAACAATTTATGCATTTAGCCAGATTTATAATAATAATGATCAAATTTTCTTTGGGGCTTGCCAAATGCTCTATGATATCATCATTTCGCATGCAGGGCTGAAAGGTATATATAAAAATAATTCGTTTATATTTTTGTTTTATAATTTTTTATTTTTTAAACAATAATGCAAATATTTAATTGAATCAGCTCAAGTCGAGCGGCATAATTTAGAGCTTGACAGGTTTTTGTATATTCAAATATTGAAAGTAAATTTGGGATAAAAAAGGATAGGAAATAATAAAAAATATATCTATATATATAGTAGATGGGATATATACGCGGCTATACCAAAACTAAGTAGATGCTAGTCGCATTTCCTGAATGGCAGCAGACATGTAGCCAAATTTAAATTCTAAACAATTTATTTTTATGATATTTTTAATCATTTTCATTCATATTTTTCCTACAAATTTGGCGGCCTTCTGGATATTGCTTCCAAGTAGTCTAGCATTCAAAGCGATCTACTGAACTTTATGACTGTAGAATTTGTAGACATTATACAGTCAGCAGTAATTAACAATATCAAAAGGTATTGGAGGACAATAATATTTTTCAACAATCAACGATCTATTGAATTTTGCGGTGTAGATCAGATCACTTTTCAAATGAATTTTTCTAATTTCTACTGCCTTAAGTTCTTATATGGGGTATTTTTTTGCACCCAAGGTTAAATCATTATAAAACAAAGATATATTTTTAATGTCAATAAATTAAGCTTTTTTAGTTAGCAAATCTAATGATATTTGTGACTAGGCGCAATCTGGAGCACCAATTTTAACAATCATCGCAATAATGACCATCATTGTCTTCAAATATAAACCAAATTTTCGTTTTTTGTACTTTTGATTAGAGCAGTCCCTAGACCTGACATGATAGCGCTCTTTAGATTCGGAAATTATTTTGCCTGCAGAGCTCATCTTTTTCGAAGACAATAAGTGCGTGTGTTTTTAAAGGAGAAAACTGCTATATTCAGATACCTTTGATTGCCTTTACGGAAAATGTGCCAGATGCTCCTGTAAACTAGCTTATTTCCCAATTTTATGTAAGAATATGTCGCAATAACTTGATTTCCTTATTCAAGCTTCAGAGCCTCAGTTAGCAAGTCAAAAACCAACAGAAAACTGTAGTCCCATACCTTGAGCTGTGCATTTCTTTATGCATCTTTTTGTATCACATCTATTTTATATGTATTCTTTAACAGCTAAGTAGCTTTTCGCATTTGTTTTTTATATGCATCTATCTTTAACTAAGTCAGTTTCTAATACGACTCCATAAACCAAATCGACGCTTTTAGTTCGGCGTCCCAAGTAGATTGTCATCATGCACATATCCAGACTATTTACATAAAATTCTATTTGCTTTTTGCATATTTCGCTTCTACATTAAAGCCCAGCCCAAAACAGTTTAGCCATCCTTTCACTCTCCATTCATTGTGAAATTCACTTTTCTCGCTTCAGTCGCGCTTTAACAAGTTTAAAAATAAATTTAATCAACAAAAAAATGCCACATAAATCCATTTCGAATCTCCTATCAATCCCAGGCCAATATTATGTGGGCAAGTTCAAACAAAATTTATTGCTGGCAAAAGCGCAAAATGTAGCTTTAATGTGGCTAAGTGGCAAAATACTATATAATTTATGTGTTCGTGGAATATCAAATGCAATATTTTATGCGCTTCTCTCTTTTTTGTTCGCACTGAAGCATTGCGCACACATTAATAGACAATGACCATAAAAAAAATCAATGTAAATTTGCAAAAAAACCCCCAAAAATAGTCATAAAAATGTAACAGACGATATATACATATATATATATATATAAAACGAAACTGAAATACAAAGGCAAAAACTTGGCTAGCCCAACTAGCGAACGTCCACAACGCCCACGAGCCAGACAAGAGTCGTCCGATTCAGTGCAGATAAGAACTGAGTTTATTCAACATGAACAATAAAAAAAAAACTATGGGAGCGCAGCTGGCCACAAAGGAATGTTGCAAATTTAATTGAACAACTCCAAAACGAAATACAACAATAAAAACAAACAAACAACAATAGCAGCAGCAACAGCAACAAGAGCTACAACAACAATAAGCCAACTACAACAATTAAACTTGAGCTGGGAGCGTTCGGCGGCACTTGAACTATGTCAAAGGCAAAGCGGCAAAGGCGCCAATGGGGCAGCCACAGCAGCGTAAAAAGCGAAAGACAGAGATAGCAACAACGAGCAGGATAGAACGAAAGCTCTCAAATTTCATTAGAGAAAGAATGAGAGAGACGAAGAAGTTTTGGTTTGGGCTTTGCGCATGAATGATTGAAACAAATGACTTTCACACACTAGAAAGTTGCGTTGCCTTTGTAGAAATATACAAATAAGTAGTGTTGAGCGCCTTTCCATGTAGTTCTCATAAATTCACACTATGCAGTTGTTTTGCCCATATAGAAATATACAAATAGTGTAATGAGTCCTATGTGATTCTCATAAATGTACACTCTAGATAGTTGTTGCGGGTTTATAGAAATATAAAAATAGGTAGTATAGAACGCCTCTTTGTGATTCGCGTGTAATATGTAATACTTAGGTAATGCTGATTTGGCCTAGTTAAAACTTATAGTTAAGTAGAAGCGAGTTGACGAGAGCGAAATGCTTGTCTATTTCTATCAAGTTTGATTTTTCTTAGTGCTGATTTTGATCGTAATATGTCCAGATTCTCTGCCTATAACTCCGCTTAAGGGCTATTATTATATTTTTATTACTATTATTACTACTTTTATACCAAGTTTTTATATTTTATGTGAAATATGCTCTCTTTCTATTCTTTAATCTCATTTCTCAATTTCCTATCTTTAGCGCTCTATTACTTGTTTATCTTCTAGTCTTTTCATGAAAAATGTCTCTTTATCGTACTTTCTGTCGATCGTTCTCTACCTCTTCCTTTTTCTTGTCTGCAGACACTTCTTATTTTTGTTCATAATAGTTACTTGATCATCTAAAAAACTGCTTAAGAAGTCCCACATGCAGTTGTAAAAATTGTAAAAATTGTCAATCTTTTCTTATGTTTCTCAAAATTGATCCGCTGATCCCTTTCTCTATCTCTTTTCCTCTCTGCCTCTTTCCCTCTGTCTCTCTCTCTCTCTCTCGTTCTCTTTCCTTCTCGCTCTTATATGTTTGGCCTTTTGTTGTTCACATTTTTCATTGGCCTCTTGCTTTGTTTCTCACATATTTCTCGTTCATCTACTTTACTCGCACGTTTTACAATATTGCCGCTCTCATAAATTAAAATAATACTTTTTTTCTTTTCAATTAGATCATTATGTTAGAGACCTAGTGTGACATTCTTTGAGATAGTTAGATTTTATGATGTATACAAATTAAACTTTTAAATGATCTTACGTACAATGTGTTTATATATACTTCTATCTACGTTCTAATGGTTTTTCCAAAGATAATGGTTTTTTAAATGAATCATTTTCACAAAATAAATTTTGCAATTATTAATATTTATAAATACTTGAATCTTTTATATATATATATATATATATATATTTTATATATATATATATATATATATATTTATATATATATATATATATATATATATTTATATATATATATATATATATATATATATATATATATATATATATATATATATATATATATATATATATATATATATATATATATATATATATATATATATATATATATATATATATATATAGTGATTATGGTGTCTTAATAGCTGCGTTCAACTAATATAATTGTTTTTATAGCGCCCCCATTAACTTAAGAGCATATGCCACTTAAGAGTTGCTCTCATTTAAGAGCTTTTAGCGAAAGTCTGCGCGCGCATTGGCTGGGCACTTGTTGATTTCTCACCCACACACGCATACACGCACACCCTCTCTCTCTCGCTCTCTCTTTCTGTCTGCCGCACAAACTCACACCTAAGCAGATGCCAAGCACAGCTGTTTCTGTTCGCTGCCTACGTCGCGGCACTGACTGCGCTGCTGCTTAGACTGCCTTTGGCTTGGCTACTTTCTTGAGCACAAACGCACACACATACACACACACGCACACAGATGAACACCTTTTTAGCCGTGCTCGTTACCAACACACTCGTGTCTGACATGTGGGCTAATTAAATTAGTGGCCTTGTTGTACTTGCACGTCGACAGGTGGTTGACATTTCATTTCGGGGCATTTGTGACGTTTGCCATTGGCGTTGCCAGACTGTTGGCATATAAAAGGGAGTTTCGTGTTTGGTGAGAGCAGGCAGAAAGAGATATGTATATAGAAAAAAGCAAAGACTTATCTAAATAAAGAAATGGAATATAGGAATCTCAGACAGCTCTTATTCCATAAAGAGCTTCGTTTATATTGCCGAATCACTACATAGCAAATCGATCTTTTCAAGTTAAACATATTATATATTATTAAATATATCCAGACAATAGATTCATTTATATGCAACTAATGCTGCGGGCTTTACCTAGATCAGTGGAGTCTTTAAGCTATATAGTACCAATAGGAATTCTGGGAGTAGAGTATACATTTTCAACTTGATTATAGCTTATATATAATTTATATACATAGAGTTCTCTTGGGGCATGGTTGAAGATTTTAATGAAATTATATTTGCAATTCTCAGAAACCAGTCCAACTTAACTTAACTGAATTTGCATGTTTTGGATCATTTGATCTAATGAAGTATAATATATATTTGCTATAAAGCATTCTACCCTATCTATCTATACCAATCTTCATTTACTAGTAGTCATTCTATCTGAAGCGCTTTTGGTTTCTATGTGCAAGACTTAAGCTGACTAATTTGAATTCTCAGCACTTGCCAGCGCCTTAATACCTATTCAGAGATCTCTTGTACCACAAACTTCCATACGATAATTAGTTCTAAAATTAAAGAAACACAAGTCAGGAAGAAAAAATGTTTTTTCCTAAATGCTCCGCATTATCATCTATTCTTAAATTTTAGTATGCTTATCTATACTTCTATAAATTATATCAATATACAAAGATCAATTTCACTTAGTTTGCTAATGCTTTCGATATTTTTATGTTTTTTGCAGCGTTGGCAAATGGGCGACCCAGTTTGGAGACGAGCTATTTCTGCTGGCTCAGAAGATCACCAAATCGCAGCAGATCAAAGAGAAATATAAAGAATATAATGCTCGAGTTGAGCTAAAAAATGGCACAGAACTGATCAAATCGATAACAGCGAATGTGGGCAAAATGCTGGCGCGCAAAATGGACGCTGTGCGCTGCATACAGGAGAAGGCGGAGAGTGTCAATGAGAATTTCGATTTCAATCTGACCTATGCGGAGGCCAACTTCACCTACTACTCGAGCAAATATTCGCCATTTAATGGCAATAGCTCGGAGGAGCTGGAGGCCAATGTGAAGGAGTATGCGTTTATGTATCGTGAAATGATGCTAAATCCGGATACGCATTTCTACAATATTTCTGTGGACACGGAGCACAGTTCGGTACACGTGCCCTCAAATGTTTGGGATCGTGCGCCTCATGTGCTGAAGACGATACAATGGTCGGAGTATCTGGATGAGGTCTTCCGCCAAAACTATCAATCCGATCCAGCCTTATCCTGGCAATATTTTGGATCCGATACGGGCATACTGCGTCATTATCCCGCCGCACAGTGGTACGACTCGCGAGTCAATAAACTGGATGCCGATACGTATGATTGTCGCAAACGATCGTGGTATATTGAGACTGCCACCTGTTCCAAGGATATTGTCATCTTGCTGGATCACTCAGGCTCAATGACGGGACATCGCCATCATGTGGCCAAGTTCACAATACGCAGCATATTGGATACGTTCTCCAACAACGATTTCTTCACCATTTTCCGCTATTCGAACGAGGTGCAGGGCATTATACCCTGCTTCAAGGACGCTTTGGTACAGGCGACACCAGAAAATATAGATGTCTTCAATTCGGCCATAGCCGAACTGGACGATCCCGAGGGCTATGCGAATCTAACGCTGGCCTACGATCACGCCTTTCAAATACTACGCAACTATTATGTGAATCGAAGGTGCAACGAGACGTCCACTTGCAACCAGGCCATAATGCTGGTCACCGATGGCGTGGCGGGCAATACTACCGATGTTTTCGAGAAATATAACTGGGGCAATGGCGAGAACGGCACTTCACGCATGAATGTGCGCATCTTTACCTATCTACTGGGCAAGGAGGTGACCAAGGTGCGTGAGATACAATGGATGGCTTGTTTGAACCGTGGCTACTATTCACATGTGCAAACACTGGATGAAGTCCATGAGGAAGTGCTCAAGTATGTGGATGTCATCGCCACGCCGCTGGTGCTGCAGAATGAACAGCATCCGCCCACCTGGACGCATGCCTTTACAGACAAAACGGTTTGTTCAAGTCAAAATCATAGGCTAACCGAACTTATTTATGGAACAATTAACTCTCTTTGCAGTATGATCCGTTGAATTCAAATGAACGACGACCGCGTCTTATGATAGCCGTAGGTGTGCCCGCCTTTGATCGCTCCTATCGTCACGAAAATAGCACTAGAAGACGCGCACGTCTCCTGGGAGTAGCCGGCACAGATGTGCCCGTCGAGGATATAGACAAATTGACGTTACCCTATAAGGTAAGTCTCCACAGAATATAAGATAGTGAATCTTATTAAAATAGCTTATCATTCTCTGCAGCTGGGCGTCAATGGCTACTCATTTGTGGTGTCCAATAATGGCTATGTACTACTGCATCCGGACTTACGGCCCCTTGGTGTAAGTTTCCTTTGCCATTTTATCGCAAATTTAAATTATAAATGCCTTCTATTTCCAGTCAAATAACAAAATGAATCCCAACTATAATAGCATTGATTTCACCGAAGTGGAGCATTTGTTTGAGGATCAGAATCCCCGCGAACCGGGCGAATCCATTCTAAACATACGCAGCTCCATGGTCCACAACGAGGCCAAGGAATTTAGAGATATTCCGGTTAAGTTCCATTATGATAAGATGCGTCGCGTGTCTGAGGAGAAACAGGATTATTTCTTTGCTCCATTGCCCAATACACCTTTTACTTTAGGCATTGTAATGCCAAGTGAATATGGCAAGACTTGGATCAAGGTCGGCGATGAGGTGGACAAAAACAAACACATGAAGGTCAATATATCGGAATTCTTCATTGGCGAAAACTGGAAAGTGCATCCCGATTGGTAAGTGGCAAAAATACATGAGGTACATGGCCCAAACTAACCTATTCTTCAGGGTCTATTGCAAGTATCACTATCTGGAGGGTCACGAATTCAAGACGCCTGAAGCGGAGTTACGCGAGTTTTTGGAAAAGATGATGAAGCCCGATTGGAAATGGCCAGAGCAATATGCTGAGGACGAGTCTGATTGGGATGACAAGGATGACTGTAAGTTATTCAATCATTCAAGCAATCATTCTCTGTAACCCTTCCTACTATTTCAGTGAACTGTGGTCGCAAAACGCTCGGCGACGACGCTTACTACTGCAACAAGGAGCTAGTCCACTTGCTCATTTTCGATGCCAAGGTGACAAACTTCAGCTATGGCGAATGGAGGTTCGAGAACGAGCAGGAGCGTCAGTTAATTGAACGCTTTGGTGCCACATTGAGGTATGTGGCCACCATGAGCGGTCTGACACGCTGGCAATTCATCTTTGGCGAGGTGGAAGTGGACACGGATCAGGAATTCGGCGATTATCATACCACAGCCATTGATGAGACCTGGTACAAGAGCGCTATACTACAGCACCACCAGGAGAACACTGAAAGCTTTGTGTATTCGGTCAAGCACTACAACGATCCGCTCGAAGACAGCGATCTAAAGGTGACCGCCTCGCATGCCATCTTTCCGCGAGATGGTGGCAAAGAGGCGCCCGCCTGTGTTGTCGGTTTCCAGTTCTCGCATGCGCGCATGTGGGAACGTTTCTTCAACATAACAGCCGTAGATAATGTGAGTACACTTGAAGTGAAGTAATCACATTGATCTTTAATTTTATATTACCTTGAACAGTGCAACAATTGCCTGCCCATCTGCACGGATGATGACATCGATTGTGCTGTCATAGATAATAATGCGTACATTGTCGTCGGCCAAAATATAAACACGACAGGGAAATTCTTTGGTGAATTCCATGGCGATGTTATGGCCGCCATGGTTCAGAAGGGCATCTTCAAAAGCATCGAGGTCTATGACTACCAGGAGCTTTGTAAAGTAGAGCCAACAACACTCAGCGATGGACACAGTTTGCTACATGTGAGTTAAGATGAAGACATGATAGAGACACTAGCTAAGGAAGGACCCAGCTGAGGCTCTAACTAAGGGATTTGACGAATTGAGGGTTAAGATATGCTGACGAACGAAGATTGGTTGAGACTTGATTGAATTAGAGATTAGGGACCAGGCTAGCTGAGGGATTAGACTGGCTGAAGGACTAGACTGAATGAAAGAAAATACACTGAATGAGAGAAAGTAGACTGAATGAGAGAGTGACTAAACTGAACGAGGGACTAAACTGATTAGAGGGAATACAGTTTTAGGAACTAGACTGGCTGTCGGACTAGACAAACTAAAGGACTTGAAGATTAGACTGAATGAGCGACTTAGCCAAATGAGAAACTCGACTACAAGACTACACTGAGGAAGGGACTAGGACAAATCGAGGACTAGATTGAATGAGGGTATAGACTGGATAAAACTGGCTGAGGAAGTAAACTGACTAAGAAACTAGACTAACCAAGGGACTGACTGAAGAACAATTTTATCAACTATATTTTCAGCCACTGCAAGTGCTGGGTCTAGTTTGGAAGTGGCTTATAGCGCAAGTCTTCTGGCACTACCAAAGAGTTCAATGGTGGGTGGATGGAGCGCCCTGTAAGTAGACACAATAACAATCAGATCAAGTTGTATTATCTAATCGCTTCAAAACTCAATTAGTTTTGGAGTATTTGGACAATATTGAGGATGAGTATGTGGCCGTGGGCGATATTAATTCACCGTCGGCGGCTAAGCCCAAAGACAATGGCGACGATGGTGAGGCGATATTTCAGGAGCCTGAGCCGGAACCGATCTACAAACCGTGCGACATGCGCTCCACGCTATACGCGCTGCAACCATCCGCCTTGGTGGGCATCAATGATTTTATAAATGTGTCATCAACGCGTCCGTTTCTGGTCAAGAAAATACCAAACTCAAATCTGGTGATGGTTGTGGTCCATGTGTTGATGCCATCTCGCAGTGTACGCCTAACCACCGAGCCGCAGCGCATAACTGACTACGTGGAGGAATTTCCCTGCTACAAACTAAATATGAGTTTCTACGATAGACGACGCATCGAGGAGTGTTTCACGGAGCACGAGGACGTGAGTGGAGCCAACGCTATAGATATCATAACTTTTCTAAATATATTTGTTCTTTTAGGAGGAACTTTTCACCTATTGCGGCAATGCCTCGCGGCTGGGTCTAACGCTTCAGCTGCTGCCGCTGACCATAATTTTGATGTTTTACTTGACGCGCTGCTTTATGCGCGTCTAGTTTATACAATCTATACATATATATATATATACATATACATATATACATATATATATATATATATATATATATATATATATATATATATATATATATATATATATATATATATACTATGGTGTAGTACAATTCTAGTCGAATGTTTAACAACCAGAAAACAAAACACAAAGCCCAATCTTAAACAAATTTAGCAAAACCAAAAACAATTTCAACTTTTAGACTTATAAAATACGCCAAATGTTAAGGAAAACGAGAGTACGAAATGGAGGGGGGAATATGTTACTAACAGCTCCTAAATTATATTTCATAATTTTTATAATTTCAAACCAAATTTCTTTAGCTCTTACGAACAAAAACATAAACTTTCGAATGAAATTTAAGTTTTATACTGAAAAACTAAAAAGCCCACGTTTCATTAACTATTTTGGATACTTTAAACAATGGTAAATACCTAATGCCAAATATTAACTAAAACTATATAAAAAAAAAAAAAACGAAACGAATGTAAACAAAAATAATTCAAATGACAATTATTTTTGTAATTTTATAAAATTAGTTGATGTTTTATAAACGCGATGAAATGTAAACTTAGATGAAACACACACAGACACAACAAAATACACTATTTCGTCCCTTGGCCCAACCGAAAAGTATATAAATATCTATATATATACATATAAATATATAGAGAGAAATCTTGCAAAATTCATTAGCTTTTTTCGTAAACAATCAAACGGATTTTTTAATGATAAATATTATATTATATTATATTATATATATATACAAGTATATATGATGCGAAATGTATTCAATGTTTATATAGATATTTTGTTAACGGCTATTCAAAGTTTATATATGGTTTTTTTAATATGTATTGTAATAATGTACCAAGTATTTGTTACGATTTTATTGTATTTCGTTTTTTAAACAATGCAAAAATCTGCACTAAAATCTGAAATTCTCTTCGGCGTAGTCGAAGATCTAAAATACCCTTGCAGTTCGAGAGGAAACTTCAAAGAGAACCCTGAATAAGTAATGGAGAGCAAGATTATACTGAAAATTATATACGAAGTTATCCGTTGCTATGTTAAAAGTAACTCTTAACTTGTTCAATTTGACAAGTATCCCAATTACAGATCATCTTTGCCATATAGCAACGATGTGAATCAGAAATGAAATCAATTTTAATATACATATATTAAATAGAAACAGTTTCGATATAGACAAAAATCGAATCAAATTGTTCAGAATTCTTCAAAACTGAACACAGCTGTATATAGAGAAATGTCCAATTCTTTAAATACGTTTCTGTATGAAATATCTCTAGAGCTGTTAGGTTTTCAAAAAATCCGAATTAACGCCCATCTTTCCGATCAAGACTATATAATAAGTTTATAGCTTGATACAAAAACACAACTGATTTCAATCCATACTCAAAATTGAGTTATATTAGGAGAATAGCAATCAATAAAGCCAAATAAATTTTCAAGCCCTGTCTAATACACAGAGAAAATACCCTAAATCAATAATTCAAAACTCGTCAAATCTTACTGCAATGGTATTTTTTAAAATAGGACCACCTGAAAAGTATGCAATACTTATTTCACGAACCTCAGTTAAGTTGCACAATAACTATACCGATTTTTGTGTTAGCTAAGGAAAATTCAACAACATTTACACAAGCAACAACAAAAATACCAAAAAAAAAACACAAAATACCAACCTAATTGCCTTTGTATCGTATTTCGAAACATTTGATGAATTTATGCATAGAAAAGTTAAAATTTTGATGGGAGAGCAGCGGCGTGCGGCAAGTACGCAAGCAAAAGTGTGTGCGCGTGGGTGAAATGTTTTTTAAATTCAGTTTCTTATCGAATTTGAAACAACATTAATGAAATCAAAATGAAGATGGAAAATTTTTAAAAACACAAACAGTTAACTATTAAATGTAATTTACAACTAAAAATAAAATAAAAATAATACAAAAAATATTAAAAAAAAAAAAGAACACTAAAACTTAAACTGTTTACGCGAACTAATATAATATTTATTTTTTGGAGTGTTTAAACGTTGTAAGATGTAATAATAAAAATATTAAAAAAAGAACAAAAAAAATGGTATTTCACATGGAATTGAAATTCAAAACGCAGCCATGTTTAGACATTATAACTATATATATAATTATAATACCGAAAAAGTCCACTTAACTAAAACAAACGCTAAAAATAATATATATATATATATTTAAAAATAGTAAATTAAAGAAATTGTTTATGATTTCATTAGCGCAATGCATTAGTGCAGCAACATTTTGGTGTTTAAAACAGAAACGGTTTAAAACTGAGACAAAAATCTTATTCACTAAATGAAAAGAGAAAGAAAAACAAAATTTTACAGCTAATAAGAAACAAAAGACCAATAAATGTTTAAATAATAAATGTAAGACTCTTGATGGATGGAAGGCTGTTGTGTATATATGATTACTATATAGAACTTAAAACTCTTCATTACAGCTAAGGGAATGGCTAACTGTTCAGGCCTGGCCCAAGCCTCTCTTGATGAATGCAAGGCTCTTGTGTGCATATGAATATGCTTATGCTATAAACAACTAAAATCTCTAAGCCTCGCTGCTGGTTAGCACAGACTTGAAATAATCACTGTCCAGCTGTTTGATATCCTTGGCAAATTGTGCCACCAGCTGTGTCAGATCCTCCACATTGATCTCAGTATTGTTGCCCGCCGTCGATAGCTGCTCGATGGCCACCTGTATCTTATCCAACAGTGCTTTATCCGCCTCGTTCTGCTTGTCCGCATGCTCATCCTCGAATTCGTTGTACACTTCTTGCGCATTTTGCACCACCTGCTCGGGAAAGTTGGCCAGGCGTGCCACCTGTATGCCAAAGCTCTTCTCCATGACACCGGGTCGCACCTGATACAGCAGCGTAAAATTATCGTCATCGGCTACGGCAGCCATGTGACAATTCTTCACCGTTGACAAGGTTTCGGCCAGTTTGGTTATCTCGTGAAAGTGTGTGGCAAAGAGCGTAAAGCACTTTGTTTCCTTGGCCAGATGCTCGGCTATGGACCAGGCTATGCCGCAGCCCTCGTAAGTAGATGTGCCACGTCCCAGCTCATCGATGATCACCAGCGATTTATCCGTTGCGGTCTGCGTTTTAAGAAGATTTATGTAAAACTTGCTGCTGTTTAAATAGAGTTGACTTTGCCCGTGTGTGCTCGCTAAAATTAGGACTTTCACCCGTTCTGCAGTCGCTCAGGTCTAATGAATTTCCAGCGTGGATAGCCAATTTTGGTATGATTTGGTTTTAATGAGTTCTAATGAGATTTAACTTATACTTTGCTTAAGACGTGTTTGCCAGCCCAAGAAGTGTTTAAATTCTAGTCAGAATCGCCAATTGCAGAAATTTAACATTTTTTTAATTTAAATTCGATTTTGCAGTTGAATTCGAAGACAAGGCAGTGTGGATTGCAATGCAATAGATTTTAAGGCATCGGCCTTCTCTTAACAAATATTAAAACTTATTTGAATAGTCAAATATAATTGGTCTGCGCATTCTGAAGACTAAAGAGCTACGCTTACATATTAATGTAATTGACAAGTTTGTTATTGACCATAAAACTGAAGGCCGAAAGCAATGACTCAAACTTTGCCTGAAGGGAATACAATTAGTGGGAGGACGGAAGTGGTCGAGGTGGATTAAACGTTGGCTAGATACTAACAGCGTCATGAATTGGTATTAAATTTGATCTTTGTAATCTAAGGAAAAGATATAATTATGCATTTTTTTAAACGGAATAGGTCTAAAAAAGAATGGGAACAAGATTAATAAACACCATGATACTTGAAGGTGTGAAAGTAGAGGGGAAGAGAGTCCAACTAACTATGGTCAGGGACAAATATTGGGCATGGCGGGAAGAATCTTTGTGAAACATCAAATTTGATGTCTCTAGAGCTCAGGGAAAACGTAAGGAACATAAACATGGAATTTATTTTCTCTGGATTGCATACTAAAGGAACACAACAATTATGGCGATTAGGGCAGGACGGGAGAGTGAATGGCAGATGTTTATATACCTCGAGTCAGCCGGGCAAAGATTTAATATATAAATGCCATGACTCACCCTGATAATGCCCGAAGTTTCAATCATTTCCACCATGAATGTGCTCAGGCCCTTGATAATATTATCACTGGCACCAACGCGACCCAATATAGAGTCAACCATGCTAATGTTAGCTACACTGCAAGGCACAAAGGCGCCAACGTGCGCCATCAGAACGGCTGTGCCCACGGAGCGTATATAGGTGCTCTTGCCGCCCATATTGGGACCGGTTATAATGAACATGTTGCATTTGTCTGCGGAAGAAAGGAAATGTTAGCTATAGAAGAGCTCATAAGAGAATCAACACAGACGACGCACCCTTCTCAAACTCCACACTATTGGCTATGAAGCTAACATGTTCCTGCAGCTCGAGGCACGGATGACGTACATCCTCGAGTTGCAGCTGGCCAGCGCCCTCGGGCAGCATCTTTGGGCGTACATAGGGCGTTAGAGCACTACGCGCAGCAATGGCAAAACTAACCAGACAATCCAGCTGAGCGAGCTGATTGTTTAAAGACGTTAAGGGCGCTGCATAGCCCACAGCCACTTGGATAATCTCCTCAACAATCGATTGCTGTTGCTCTTCGTAACGGGTGCGGAAGCTGGTGAACTCATCGGCATATCTCTCCAGCTTGTCGGTGGTGAAGCGTACACCGCCCTTAATCACATCCACAATGCGAAAGTTTTTATTCTTGCGCAGCACCGAATCGTCTTTAAGTGTGGTGCGCAAATGATAACCCAACTTGGCTATGTTTTCCAACTTGACCAGCTTGCCATCCAAATCCAGTTCCTCGCTGCATTTGTTGCGAATTCGTTCCATCTTGTTATAGAACTCGGTCATGGTTTGCTGTAGATCCATGAGGCGACTATCGAACGTGCTCTTGACCAGATACTCGCCCTTCTCAATGGCCTCGAAGTCGACCACCTGCTCGACCATTTGCTTCAGACCCGTTAGATCTTCCAAAAAACTTTTAAAGGGCGCACAGAGCACACTCTGCACTGTGCTGTGCTCTAGACCCAGCAGCAACTGTAGAATTTTGGGCGTGCGCAATATCACTTGATAAATGCGAAATAGATCCTGTAAGTTGGCCTTGCGACGCATCAGCTTTTTGGTAAGCATTAAGATATCTGGTATACGCTTCAAATAGTCCAGACTGAGCGTATCTAGCGTATCTGGCGACTCCAGCAGACACTGCACGATGTTATGTCGGTCATTGAGTATCTCGGCGCTGCGCAGCGGCTGCTTCACCCACTGAGCCATCAGGCGATGACCCTGCGGCGTGCGACAACGATCCAGCACGCCCAATATGCTCTGCCAGCGATACGAGGGCATGGATGGATGTGTGCCCGGCTTGGGCATTATGTTGAGCGCGGCCACAGCGGCCGAGTCCAAGTGCACAAAGCTAAGAGAGAAGTATGTTAATGAAATATTTAAAGTTTTATATTTCTATGCTACATACCGTTTCAGATCCAACTGCTTGAGCTCATAGTGCCCCAAATTTCCGGCATCGCTGACCAAATTCAAATACTTGATGGCCACACGCAACGCCTCGGCAGCCAATTGCATTTGCAATTCCGTCAGACCGCTCGCATCCTCCTGCTGGCCCTTGGCAAAGCGCAGCAGACGATTCAAGTCCTGCAGCAGATCATTGCGCTCAGCGACGCTGCCCCGTTTCGGCACCGTAATCATGACACCATTGCGCTCCAGCAATGCCTTTACAGCCGCATATTCACCATCTGCTGCTGGCAACAAGCATTCCTTGGGCCCTAGCAGCACCACAGTGGCTTCCAGCTCGGTAAAGAAATCATCGTCCACAAATTCGAGCAGCTGGAACGTGCAATCGTTTTGCTCAACAGCGGCCACGCCCACACGCCGCTGTGCGCCGCCCTCCAGTTTGATTTGCAGCGATATGATGCTATTGCCGACGAGCACCTCCTTATTGGCAAACAGAATATCCTCGAATTGCAGTAGATTGCCCGGCGAGCCGCGATACTCCAGCTGCCAATCATCGTGTTTCACATAAACCTCGACACGCAAATTGCGCACGAGCAGCAGCTCACGCACGGCCAGCTCAAAGTTGGCCTTGGACATGGCCACATACTGCAGTGTCTCCTGTTTGTCGTCCGGCAGCAGTTTGTGCACATATGCCGTGGATTTGTATACAATTTTGGCCACCTGTTCGCAGTCATCGCTGCCGTGCACCGTATAGCAATCGCTTTGATCATAAAATCTCACTGTTGTACTTGGTTTCTATGGCAAATAACATTCTAATATGTTAATTAAGTCAATTAAATCAGAGCGCTACACTTGCCGTCACTTACCTCGCCGAGCTTCTTGTGGAATTTAACAAAATTACGACGCGCATTTGTATCTATGCAGTGGGGGTTTTTGTTACATTTAAATCAATGAAATATGCTGTTTCTTTTCGCTTACCTATGCGCAGCACTGGCTCCTGCCTACTCACTATCGATTTGCCTTCCATTTAATGGGTTTTCACTATATATTTTTCACTTAGTTTTAAACAATTTCACAATTTACGCGCCACTTTAGAAGAACGACGCGCGACTGTAGTAGTGTTGCTAAACGACAGTGGCAAAGTACCAGCTGTAACTAGAAATTTTTCAAATAGTGGAATGACACGTGCTGGTATATGCTGTGATTGCTGAACTTTATATGAATATTGTGAGACTATGTGAATATATACACAGTCTTTTATAGCGTTTTATCATTTTTTTTTATCATTGGCTTTGAATATTAAATTAATTGACTAACTTTTAAATGTTACTAATTACATTATATAAAATATAACTTAAGTACATACAAATATCAAAGAACAGCGCAATAAGAACAGCGTTAAAGAAAATTGAAATAGCAGAATGACACCACGATTGAGAAATACTAGGGTATGCAAAGCGGTATATTAACTTAAGTGTGGTCTAGCTTGAAAGTGTGACGTCACATTTTCTAAAATTGATGCGTGCGCGTCGATCTGATCTATGAAAAATCCAAAGCTAACATTAAAAGTAACGGAACTGCTCTTTGCATAACCTACTGTCTTTTAACAGCAGAATGACACCACTTGTCCTGTTTTGCCATAGCGTTGCCACTATTTTGGAATATTTACATGGCGAATAAATACAATTTTTGTTTATATAAATTATGAAAGCTTTATTGATACTGAATATTCATAATTAATACTACATTCATTAATTGCTTTGCTTTCATACTATAACCGTTGTAAAACTAATCAATATCTACATAAATATATATTGGAGACATTGGAATCGTACGTTAACATTTCAATCACTTTGAATACTTCAAATTTCGATTCGTTTTTAACTATTCAAAACTTTTGCCATTGATCGCTTCAAATTGAACAGTTTTGTGCAGATAAAAATACTGACGATTCAAAACTTAATAAACCGATATTCAGGCGCTTAACTATAATATATCTATATATAGACAAATTCAGTCTAATTATTGCATTTTACCACCTGTATGAGGCTCACAACTGTTTGTCCAGCTTGGGCTGCTGCTCCTGCTTCATGAGCACAATGTCCCAAGCGCCGCCAACGTTGTCCGCCTTGGAGCACAGATCCAAGCTGATCCGAGCACCAACCTCCGCGGCGGAGGCACGCAAACAGGTGCCCTTGGCCATGTTGTAGACGGGACTGTTAGCGTTCCGCGTGTGCCGCCATTGCTGGTCGCCCAGCATTTCATGGCACTTGTTGATGATGACCAGCGTGTCGGCGGCCGCCTCCAGACAGAACAGCTTATCCAATATGATCTCTGACTTCTCGGTCTCATACCACATTTGATTAGGCGCGCGTGGCTTGCATTTTTGCAGCGTCAAGGAGCTGCCCTTCTTCCAGAAGCCCTTCACCTTGGGCGCCACGACAGCGGCGCAGAGTTCCGTGCCGGCTAGACGCAGCTGAAACGCGTCCAAATAGTTGCGCTTGCGCGAATGCCATGGCTGAAAGACAGGCGCCGCTCCGGACTTCTTGGACTCGTCGCCAGGTAAACGCAGCTCGGGATAAACATGCTTCAGATACCAGCCAAAGTCCTTGCAGTGCAGCCGTTCGCGCAGCTGCAGGCGTGCGCTGATGTCGCCATAATCATAGTCTTTCGCCACCTTCTCATGCTTCAGGTAGAACTCCTTATACTTATCCATCCAGACATGAGCCAAGCGCAGCGAATTCTTCAGCATGGTATTGGCGCCATCGGGCGCCGTATAGGGTCGACGTTTGCGAAAGATGTGGCCGACACGGGAGCAGGGCACAATCTTGATGGCGCCGCCACATTGCCACACACGAAACGAGATCTCAATGTTCTCGCCACCCCAGATATCCATGGCCATGTCGTATTCGCCAATGTGCTGGAAGTACAAGCGATTCACGGCGAACAAGCCGCCGGCCATGGTGGGCGAGCGGAAGGGTCCTTTGAAATCCTCTGGCACCTTGAGAGTGCCCTCCGGCAGATTCTCCCAACGAAAGTGCAGACCCCAATTGAAACCGCCACGCACCAATGGACTGGGCGTATACTCGAACGTATCCGCATTGATCAGATCAATCACGGGCACCGCCAGCGTTGAGTTCTCCGCCTTGACCAGACGCAGCAGCGGCTCCACCCACTGCCGATTCACCTCGATGTGCGAGTCAAGGAATACCAGAACATCGCCGCTGGCATCGCGTGCTCCAATCACACGGGAACGTATCAGACCCTCGCGTCGCTCGTTCCGCACATAGCGCAAATTGTCATACTTCAGGCGAGCATGCAGATCCGCCAGCAAATGGAATTCCAGCTCTGGCAGATCGCTGTTGTCATCAACCAAAATGATCTCCTTGAGCAGATGGGCGGGCGTACGCTCCAGCACCGTCTTTATGGAGCGCATCAGTGTCATCTTGTGCTCGTTGTAGAAGCACATGATGATCGAAGCATGCGGCAGCTGCTCCGATGCCAGCGTCTCGCCACGCTCGCACACCTTGTGCCGCGTATCGGGTATATCCCGGAAGAGTCCAATATTATTGGAGACGAGTGCATTGAACGCATGATGCTTGTAGCCAATGTCACGTATATACTTGTCCTGCTTGTTGCGAACCACGCCCAACAGCTCGAACTGATCTGCCGTTCCGCTGCTCTGTGTGACGTTCAGCGATGTGGGCGAGCAGCCGACGGTGACCTGAGCCTGGTAGCTCAGCTCTGCCCGTGGTGTGGCATTTGCGGCACTGTTAAAACGCCAGCCAGCCGCTGGTATGGAGCTACGCAGATGATGCATGTAGGCCAATAGTGCGAGCATCCATATTCCTGCAATTAGCAGCGTGCCGAGGGTGCAAGATTTGCATAGCAGACGCTTAATTTGCATCATAGGTGGATTAATGTTATGTGTGCTTGTCGATCGGTTCAGATATCATCATAGCAGCGAGGTCACAAAAAAACCGGAATTTATGCCATGTCGTCAACGCAACTTTTGGTTTACCAGCGCTGCCTTAATTAAAACTAATTAATTTGCATAAAATAGCTGATATCGATAACAGTGCTGCCACCTTTGGTTGAGCGCGCAATCAATTTTATTTAAAATTGTGAATATTTTTAAAATACTGTTGTTAGCATAATGAGTACTAGTAATTAAATGAAATTAAATACAAATTTATATGAAGTAAGAATAATTGGCTTACTGCACGTGAACTAACTCAATTAATTTCTATAGTTGAGCTATCGTTGATAGCGTTGCCACCTGTGCTTGTGCGCGCACTCGTTGAATTTTGAGCTGAACATTTTAATTGATGAAATTTTATATATTCTATAAAATTAACATACAATAATATACACACAAACAATATAAGTTTAGAATGTGCAAGCACTTTAATTTTTGTTAGTACTGCTAGTCTTACTATAATACATGAATCAGTTAGACGGAAAGCGTCGCGCTTTTTGTGTTCGCACGTTTTACGAGAACGGCCGCTCATACATCTGCACAAGGCGACTGTATTGTTCTGAGTATGGATTAGCACACATTAAGGAAGCTCCGAGCACAAATTTAATTAAAATATGGATAAAGCGATTTGAAGAGACCGGATCCACGTTTAAGCCAACTGCAAAAGGTCGGCCAAGAACGTCTATGACCACAGACAATATTGAGACGGTGAAGGACTCAGTACGATCGGCAGCGATCGGCGGATTTAAATTTGTCGCGACAAAGTTTACAGCGAATTTTGAAGTTGGATCTTAAACAAGATCAAGACTAGACCAGACCAGTCTTTGAGGGGGCCATCATTTAGATGATGTTATATTTAAAAAATAAACTACATTTCAGTACCTAATCGGCATACTTTTTATTTCAACTGTTCCTTTTGTATTTATTTTTTAGCCCATACCATGCGTGGTGCCCATACTTAATAAATGCACGTTCTATTGCGCCGCCCTGTATTATTGAAGACAGCGTTGCCACCTGTGCTGGCGCACAGCTAACATAGCCGAAGCGCGCACTCGTTGGTGTTTTGATTGAAACTTGAAAACTTGTTTTTTTCTAGGGTTTTATAAATATTATTTTTCTTTATTACCTATAGCATTATGCGTTTAATACGTCTTTAATATTCATATAACATTGCTCGCTTTCGAACTTTTGCACGCTTACACAACATTCAACGAAATGAGCATAAAGAAGTTACAAATTCATATTATAATATATACATAGTATTGCTAACAAATTGTGATATAAAGAAATAAAGAAAATGTGTCAAATGTTTAATGTATAAAGTAAATATATAGAAATAAGAGATATCTGCCAACATTTGCATATTTTCACATTTGCACTTTCTTTTGTAAATATCAAAACAGTTTCATAGCTTTTCTTTTGTTTGTTTTTGTTTTTTTGCAACAATCAATGCAATTAGAACATAATGCAACAGTTGAATGTAGATTATACAATTGTCTATCAATAGGCTTATTAGATATTACACAGATATCTGAATGTCGGGGACGTTTATATATATATATATATATATATATATATATATATATATATCTATATATTTTGGTTGTTTGTTCACACTTTTTTACGACTTAATCCAATCATTTAACTACATACAGTGTATTCTTTTGTTTTGTTTTCTATTCATTGCATGTGGCTTTAGATAGATTAGAAATCAATATGATTACGAGTTGCGCTAAAAATTAAATTTCGATTTGTATAACTATATATGTGTATGTATGTGTGTGTGTGTGTTTAGATAAATTTAATACATTTAGCACGAGCACTGATCCTTGGCATGCGTTGCCTCGCTGCTGAGAGATGGCCGCGATGGCTGCGAAGGTCGATGCTGTACACCCGACTCGGATGCATTTAAATCCAGGCGACCTTCTTGTATATTCTGATAGATCTTGCGTGCCGTCTCCAAAAATGCCTCCTCTACATTCTGACCACTAGTTCCAAATACAAAAAAGAGACTTTAGCATCATATCATATTATATATATATATATATAGATATAAGTGAACATTTACGTCATGGCGCTGGCTTCCAAAAACATGAGTCCATTCTCGTCGGCAAACTCCTTAGCCTCCTCGTATGTTACCTCGCGTGTGCTCTCCAAATCAGATTTATTTCCAATTAGAAAGATCACAGTGCTGGGATTTGTGAGATTGCGCGTATCGGTTAGCCAGCTGCTCAAGTGATTATATGTGGAGCTGCGGACAGATGAAGTTAATTTGTAAAAAAAATTGTATTTCAAGTTTGTCATTTGAGTGATGAGAGATGACTCACCGCCTGGTTATGTCGTAAACCATTAAAGCACCAGCTGCACCGCGATAATACGAACGTGTCACCGCACGAAAACGTTCCTGACCGGCCGTATCCCAAATTTGTAGTTTAATCTTCTTGTCATCCACCTCAATGATGCGTGTGCCAAACTCAACGCCAATGGTATGCGGACAATTGGCCATAACTGTGAACAGCGAAAATGTCTTTTATTTAAGAATTATTATAAGCTTTTCTTTAGAGCTACTCACATTTCTTCTCAGTGAACTGATGCAGCAGACAGGACTTGCCCACGCCCATGTCACCAATGATGATATACTTAAAGATATAGTTGTAGTTGTAAGGTGCTGCAGTCATATTGGGACCTGTGAAATGATATTAGCCATATATTAGTTTGGTATATTGATTTAGCATAAAGTTGCATTGGGGCCATTCGCACAATTTTCAATTAGGTAATCAATGCGTTCGTAGAGTTTGTTAACAACTCCACGCATCTTGTGCAGCTTTACATCCATGGCAGTCTATGTCGGTTGGCACTATATAAGATCTATATATGGTAGGTCTAAATGCCTATATGCAGCAGTTGAGTGTCTGGCGACCTGCCCGCCTGCCTATCAGGCAATTGTAACGCTGCATTAATTCGTTTCAGTGTCGCTTCTGGACGACTTTTTTTTGTTTTGTTTGTGGCATGTTGCCAGCGTGGTCGGGGGGCTGTTCCCAATTGTGGGTCTTATGCCTCATATTTAAACAGCCGTCCGTCCGTTTCAGTTTGTTTGTTGACTGAGCTAAAAACCCGAGGCGCTGTTTTATTGTTTAAAGAGTTGCGCTGCCGCGACCCCACTTTAAAGTTTGTCAGATAGTCGGAAAACAACGCTCCAAGTGCGCATATCATATTGCAAGTCGGTATGAGCAAAGGTTCTCTGTTTTGGTAAGAATGCCAGGCTATCAGAATTTGAGACAGGTTTAGAATAAGGCAAATTATATTGAGAAATCTTAATACAGACTTCTAAGACAATAATATTGCTTTTGTTAACTCCGTAACTAGTAGCTAAGCTTTTGTTTGCCTATTCAGCAAACAAGAATGCGAAGCTATTAAAATTTTACATTTGTTTCAAGATAAACGAAAATATTGTGGGCAATTTATAGTGGTAATATAATATAATTATTTATGCACAGAGAGAAATAGCTAATAATAACAATGATATATATTTTATATAATATAATAATGAATAATAATGAATAATAATAAATTTAGAGATAAATACAACCTAGTAAAAAGAATTAATTAAATTAAATTAATAGGATTAGTTGCTTAAAGTTTTTATATTATAATAATTAATTATTAATATTAATATTATAATAATAAAATATAAATTAATATATTATATTAATATTTAATTTTTTTTATAATATTATATTAGAAATTATATATATACAATATAAAATAATAATAATATATTATATAAATATAAGAGACTTTGTTGCCAAATAATATAAGAAAAATTTAATTATATTAATAATGTAATGCAAAATGATATATTTTATTGTGAATTATACTTTTCTTCTATTATTTTGCAGCAAATCCTGCTTTTATTATTATGTTATATATTATTTGTTGCAAAAAAAAAAAAACAATATAAAAAAGGTTATTATATTAATACTATTATAATAATAAAAAAAATAAATATATTAAATTCATAATTATATTTTTCTTAGTATTATTATTTTTCTAATATTATTTTGCAATTTTTAATTATTTTTTAAATTTTAATTGCTATAATTTGTTGCAAATTAATCTAAGAAATATATAATTATATTAATAATATAATACAAAATAATAAAATATATTGATAATTATATTTTTAATATTATTGTTACTTCATATATTATAATTATTATTATATTATATATATAGTATTGTTATTCTCTGAAAACTTAATAATTTTATAAATATTTATTTTTACATAAATATGATTTACGAACAAGGATGCCATGCTAAATTTAGAGAAAAGATGAAAGAGAAAATTCTCTTCATAAATCATTTATCTAGTTCTTTTTTATTTTCTTTCTTTTTAATATACTTCATAATTTTCTATTTATTGTTAGTCTATTAAAGAAGCAATAAAAAATATATTAATTTACTGTCAAGTGCATACATAATATAGATTATAGACCTTCGCCTTATCAGTCAATCGCACAACAATGAATGAAAGCGGTTTCAAAGATAAATCAAAACTATAGCAATAGCAATGTTGACTCACAAAAAATAAATGAAAAACAAATAGAATCAAAGGCTTTATATATGCTTGAGACGCTGATAAGGCGTTTTCAATTGAAACAAATAATTATAATAAAATATGCGTAAATGTGGTTATGTGTGTGGGAATATTCCCTGTTGCATGCTGAAGCAACGTTATTTGATAAAAAGAAAAAAATAATAAATAAACACAAGGCGCGGTAACGGAGACTGTTACAACAACAACGATTTGAGGGGTGTTGACCAAGGCAGAGACTAATATCAATTACCAGAGCAGGATGGCAAGAGAGCGAGATGGGGCAACTCGGGCTGACCTACAACAACAACAACAGTAACAACATAGCGAGTACTTTATGCAGTATAAGGGAAAGTTGTCATTACGGTACTCCCAGACGGCCCCCATCCATACGCCTGACACCAATACAATTACACATTTCCACACACATACACACTCGCACACACACACACCCACAAGTTACGTAGATTTTGAATATTAGCTAAATACGCAATCAAAAATGCAGCGCGATTTTAATTGGCTTAACAGCAACAACAACAACAATATACATATTACTCACCGTTTTATTATTTTTTCTGTATTTTGGCTTTATAGCTAGGGAACAGGAATGTAGGGCTGCAACGAGCACGGGGAGGGTGTTTAATATTGTTTCTGTGTGTATGCGTATCGCTCCTGTATTTGTTTATACTTTCAATCACACACAGAGACGATGCCAGCCGTGTTTTGTACGTTGTTCGCGAGCAGCACAATTGGCATTAATAATGCCGCAATATATATATAACACTAAACGAAGTAACTTTAGACTGCAACGATGAAAAGCAGCAAAAAATCTTTTGCGTTTTCTTGTTTGCAAATTTAGCAACGAGTTCTATGGTGTTGCCAGACTGTTAAATGGTGTACATATACATGGTAATCAAATTAACAGCTGTGCAGCACTTGACAGCAGTGTTGTGAAGTGGACGCGTGAGCCAGCTACACAGCACTGTCATACCGCACGTGTTCCTTTTTTGTTTATGCGCGATTTTCTAAGTTTAAAATGCAGTAATGTTTGTCAACGAAGTGAACGATGTGAAAATCTATAACCTAAGCGCCGGCAAATCGGTGCCAGATGTAAGTAATTATACATTTAATTTATGCAGCAGTGAATTAATGTATGTTTCATGGAAAGTGGCTGACCGATCGCCGCAAGCGCTCACAGCTGATGAAGAAGGTGGACTCGAGGCGGCAGATTGAACTGATCCAAGACTTTGATATGCCTGGCGTCTGCACGAGCATACGCATGAGTCCCGATCAACAGTTTATACTGGCGACAGGCACATATAAGCCGCGTGTCAAATGCTTCGAAGTCAGCAATTTGTCCATCAAATTTGAGCGCTGTTTCGACTCGGAGGTGACGACATTTGAGGTGATCAGCGATGATTACAGCAAAATGGTGTTTCTACAATGCGATCGCTATGTGGAAATCCATGCGGCACATGGACGCCACTACAGACTACGCATACCACGCTTTGGTCGCGACATGAAGTACCATAAGCCCAGTTGCGATATGTTCATTGTGGGCGTGGGCAGGGTGAGTGCTAACAGGCTATGATAATCACCATATTTAAGCATTTTCTATTAAATAGGATATCTATCGACTCAATCTGGAGCGTGGTCAGTTTCTGCAACCGTATGAATCGGACGCCAGTTGCCTTAATGCTTGCGAAGTAAATCCCGAGCATCATCTTTTGACTGTGGGCAGCAAAGAGGGAACCGTTGAGGCATGGGATCCACGCACCAAACAGCGTTGCGCCATTTTGGATGTGGCCATGAAACTGCCGGGCGTTAAAGTCTTTCCCTCGGTCACAGCGCTCAAGTATCGCAATGGACTGCAAATGGGCGTTGGCACTGCCTCAGGGCATGTGCTGCTCTATGATATACGCTCGCGCCAGCCACTGTTAATCAAAGATCATCTAAATAAGGTGCCTATCAGGCGGCTGGCATTCAATCCGTCACAGAATGCCGTCTACAGTTTGGACGAGGCCACTTTAAAACTGTGGGATGAGCAGACGGGCAAACAGATTGCCTACGTAGAGTCGACATCGTCGTTCAATGACTTTTGCACCATACCCGATACGGGCATGTTCTTTTTGGCGCAGGAAGATATCAAAATGATGACATACTATGTGCCTGCAATGGGCCCAGCGCCGCGCTGGTGCAGCTTCTTGGACAATCTAACAGAGGAGATCGAATCGGAGGTTGTGGAGAATGTCTACGACGATTATCAGTTTATAACGCAAAAGGAACTGGCTGAACTGGGCCTGGAGCATCTCATTGGCAGCAATCTGCTCAAGGGCTATATGCATGGGTAGATCAAACTATTTTTCTTTTGTTTTCTCATGTTTCAATCTCTATTCCCATCCGCAGTTACTTTATGGACGTGCGCCTGTATAACAAGGCTAAATCTGTGGTCGAGCCATTCGCCTTCGATCGCTTCCGCAAGGAGAAAGTGCGCCAGGAGATTGAAAGTGAGCGCAAATCGCGTCTGCAAATTGAATCCAAGCTGCCCAAGGTCAACAAAGAGCTGGCACTTAAGATTATGGATGAGCAAGTGAATCCCTCGAACAGCGCCAAGCAGCGCAACATGCCCAGTTTGCTGCAGGATACACGTTTCAAAGCCATGTTCGAGAACACCGACTTTGCGGTCAATAAGGAGGCCGAGGAATATCGACTGCTGGCGCCAGTGCTTAATCGCCTGGACAAATCCAAGGCGAAGGCAATCAAGCAGCGCATTGAAGTGGCGCACGTTGCCGAGCTGCATGCCGAGGAGGCACAAGCCCGTGAGGATAGCGACAATGATGAGGATCTGTTTGGCTTCGAGAAGAGTGAGGGTGACAGCGAGGCGAGCAGCGGCGATGAAGCCTCCTCGGACGATGAGGATAGGCGCGAGTATGTCAAGGAAATGAAGCAGGCATACAAACAGGTGAAGCGGCAGCGTGAGGATGAGGAGGAAGCAGAGCAAGAGGATGAAGAGCCCGATGGACCAGATGATTATGCAGCACCAACAGCAAATGGAAATAGCCAACACGGACTTAGCAGCAATGGCGCACACTTCAAGCTAACGCCACTGGACAAACATCGCGGCAACAGCGAGGTAGAGCAGCGCATCAAACAGGCCAGTCTGCAGGATCGCATACGCGTCATGTCCAGCCTGGAGGGCAACGTAACAAATGTGGGTCGCTCCCTGGGCAATCGCCAGATGACCTTTGAGGTGAACAGAGAAAAGAAATCGCAGTACATGGCCAAGAAGCGTGAAGCGGAGCTGAAGAAGCATCGAGATGAACGCCGCGGCCTAGTGAGAAACATCAAATCCCTAAGATTGAAGCGGGTTAACTTTAAGTAGGAGAAGATCTGTGTACATAATGCTTTAATTTTATGTAAAAATTAGACTATATTAATTCGTCACTCAAGTCGGCTACCCTAATTGTAAACTCGCGCTCAAATTCCAGCTGCGGATCATCCATATTGAGACCCTCGAACGGCTGCAGATCAACAAACTCCAATGGAATCAGCTCGAAATCGCTGTCCTCATGATTACGCATATTATGAACAGTCGAATTGGATGCGATGCTCAATTCGCTCTCCGATAGTTGATCAAGTGTTTCGGCCTCTGAGGCCATATCGATATCAGGCTCCTCTTCGCTGGGCTCATCCGTTTCTGGCTCATCGTTCTCATAGCCCGAATCCTGTTCCTGCTGTTGCGCCCAGCCGTCGCGCTCTCTGGACTCTGAAGTTGAATTGGTTTAGCTTTCGTTTGATTGGTTCATATATGTCTAGAGCTATGACCTACCTAGATTGGGGAGCGGTGCATTCATTATCAAATGCAGCAGGGCCTCTGTAACGGGTCCCGTTTTCGGTTCAGGCATTCTATCGAAATACAATTGGAAAAATTGTTCAGCGTTTTCCAGTTTTAGCGGCTTTTCCGGTTTGCCCGTTTGCGTGCAAACCAACAAAGCCGATTGTTCTGCGCCCATAATTTTTTGTTTAATATTAAATCAAATTATATTTTTAAAAATATTAATTGCTTGGCTTTGTGTTGCTGAACCTTTTATTTTATTTGACAAGAAATAACTTTTTTCTAGCTTTTAACGAATGTTTCAAAATGACAGCTAAATGAAACTGTGTGGCAACGCTGACAAGCGCCAGATCGTTGAAGCTTAGCTCAATTAGTAAATAGTCGTTATATTTAAAAGGGAATTTTATGTAAATAAAAGAAAATATTAAGACACTTCCGGTTTTGAGTTGACAATAGATATGAGAAAATTTTGTAAAATTAAAATAAATATGTATAGTTCAATTCACAATTAAAATTAAATTTACAAAAAAAAAAACATTTAGGCCATAAATTTTCTATTGAAGTTTTCAATAAAAAAATTTGACATTTATTAGCAAAGAAAAAACTATAAAAAAATAGAATGCTGTTAATTAGCAATTGCTTGGCATTTGTTTATTTATTTAGATGAACGCATTAGTCAGCGTTTAGCGACATTATAGACTCGACTCTGGTATTCCTGAAATAGTTCTCATTGAAATGTACGTAGCGAAGCTTTGTTTAAGCTCAGCTTTGTGCGTTGAAAAGCTCAGCGCTGACCGGTCTATAAAAAAGCTATTGTTGGCTATAGTTGCTGCTCGGACCGGCTTTGTAGTTGGCTTTAATATATATTTTTATTTGTTTTGGTATAAATAGGCAGCTGTGGTAGAATTTTCAGCTCATTTCAAGTTTTTCTTTTGTGCCGTGTGGTTTTTTTGCTATCTAAGCGGTAGGTAAAAACCATAAAAATATAGTGAAGTGCCATTAAAATAAAAGAAAATTATATTTAAATAATGTGACAGGACAGGCTTAAAATATTTAAAATAATTAAATATATATTTCAAATAATTGTTATACTTATTGTTTAAGCTTGTGTTAAAAAGTCTAGGATATATTGAAGAGAAATATATAAAAATTAATAATATTTAAAAATAAATAATTTAATTAATAAATAAAAAAATAACAGAACAGCATTTCAAAGTTCGATATGCAAAAAAAAAATACCAAAGTCAATGTAATTAAAATTTATTTAATTATTTGCCCAGCTTGGGCTTTTTTATAATGGAGTAATTATACATATACCTATGTATATATATAATTAATCAATTGTTTAATATTTTTCCCAGTTTTTCGCATTTAAGCATTGCGTGTTATTAAACAATGCTTTGTTAGTTTTCCATAATTCATAGATTTAGTTTTGCTTCAAGCCTCAACGAACTCATAATTTTATTTAATTTTTTTTTTAACTTTTGGCCAAAACATTACAAAACATCCAATAATTGAGGCTTTTCTGCGCCTGGCAAAAGGCAAATAAACGATGAGATTTTATTTAAACAAATCAAGCAACCGGTTTTTTTTTTTGACAAAATAAACAAACAAAGACAAGACAAGACAAATTATCTTCAATGTAGCTAGACAAAATGCTGAACTTTAACATATAAACAGGCTAGTTGTGCATACATATGCTCATACAGATATATATATATATATATATATATATATATATATATATATATATATATATATATATATCTTGTATATCTATATATGTAAATCTATCAGTTGAGGCTGGGCTCAGTACCATGACAAACTGGCTTGACACTTTATTTTTTTTCGTTGAGACAAGGTCTTTAGTGCGCGACTGCGTTGGCGTGTGAATGGACTGCTTTGAATACAGGCCGTATATCGTAGATCGAAGATCGTAAAACACAGATTGTATGGTACCATGAAGCTCACAGATCGTAGATCGTATATAGATATATAGATCGTAAGTCATAGCTTGTGCATGGTATCATAAAGATCGCAGATCGTAGATTGTAAAACATAGCTCTAAGATCATAGATCGTTAAAATAAAATCGTTGATTGTGCATAGTACTTTGAAGATCGTGGATCGTACATCATATATAGATCACAAATGGTAACTCTACAATCATAGATCGTAAAATATAGATCGTTAATTGTTCATGTTACTTTGAAGTCTTAAATCATAGCTTGAATATCGTAGATCGTATAGATAAAATCGGTTCACAAAGATAAAAAATCGTAGCTCTGAGATCGTAAGTCGTGTGCCGTAGATCATAAATCGTCACATGTACATGATACATCGAATATCGTTGATCATAGAACATATATCGCATGGCTTATATCGTAAATTATAGCTCCAAGATCGTAAATCGTATATCGTACATTATAAATCGATGCTTGTGCATGGTAGATCGAAGATCATTGATCGTAGATCACATTTGGTATATCGAAGTTTGTAGATCGTATACCGTTGATCATAGACAGTCGATTGTGCATTGTAGATCCATGATCGTTGATCGTAGATCACATATGGTATATCGAAGATCGTATAGCGTAGATCATAGGTCATCAATTGTACATCGTAAATCGATGTTGTGTGTCTTATATCAAAATTCGAACATCGTTGATCGTTGATCGTAGTTTGTAGCTCAATAGGAAACCAATGAAAGGCTAGCAAAATTGTTTGCCTTGAACTTGAAATGAAGTTCAGGAAATACCTAAAGCAATTGAAACATTTCACGCCGTCACGACGTAATCAATTATTTGATTTCTTCTCACGAAAGGCCCAGCTGTCTGATCAGCTAGAGTTAAGTCCATATGGCATCGCACTGTAAATGGAAATGTACTGTAAACGGGTTTTGTTTATAATTTATTTTCGAATTTCGTATAGCTCCAAAAACCAGTTATACATATGGTTCGCATATATATTTTTCTTCTTCTTCTTCTTCTCTTATCTCTTTTTCTAAAGCTCTTTTAAAGCAGCCTGCAAATGCAACTTGGCCAAGTTGATAATTATTTTGTTATACATTATATATGTATACATATATATATAAATCTGATTATATCTTACGATTTATGGGCGACGCGTGCTGGAATTACCTAATTTCGGCTCTCGGTCTTTAAAAATGTCTTTTGCGTTAGTTGAACCCGACTTTGAAATGGCCGCATATCGATATCGAATTGTTCAAGGCAGGGTACAAAGTGCATCAATCTGCTGGCAACTTGTCGCTGAATTCTGGTTTGCAATTCAAACATAAATTGTAAATGCAATATGCAGATAACATTTATACAGCCAGCTGGTCAAGCTGGCCAAGGGCACAGCTACGAAAATAAATTATAAAATAAAGCTCATATGTGATAAGGTCGCTCACACATTGTTGCAAATGTTAATTAATTAATTAGTGAAACAAAAAAAAAAACAAGCGATTGCAATTAGCTTTCAAATTCAAATGTGTGTTTAACGGCTAACAGCGGCATAACAGAATAGATTACTGTAGAATACACAGTGAAACAGGAAAACTAAAGCTGCTAATAAATATTTCGAGTATATTTTGAACAGTATATGTAAAACAGCTGTTAGTTAACATAAAGGATCAACGTTAACGTGAACAGAGGTTTCAGTTAAGGCGAAGCACAATTTAAACAGTCGCTTAACAGATGGTGCAAATTCTATTCTGCTCCAACTGCGAATGTTATTTAACATCAGAAAATCATTTTGTGCTGTTAGATTAGACGCATTAGTGTTAGCATTAGCAGAGACAAGCGCAGGCTCAAGACTGTTAAAAGTTAACAGACCCCTTTCAAGTTAACAGACTGCTTTGCATAACAATTGAGTAACAGAGCTTTTTAACAGTGGCACAGGCTTGAGCGGCGATAATGTAAACTAACAGTGGCTGTTAGTTAAAATAATTTTAAAATGTGAAATTTCTTATATTAATTTATTCTCTCTCTCTCTCTTCCTCTCTCCCTCTCTCCCTCTCTCTCCCTCCCTCCCTCACTCTCCCTCTTTCTCTCTCTCCGTCTCCCTAGACACTATGTTCCGTTTGCTGCTGATTGCCGCCTTTCTGGCTGTTAGCGTGCACGCCTACTCAGAGGGCGCCCCAAAGGCCGCTTGCCGTGACCTGACCCCACAGCACGGAGCTGAGCTGCAGACCAAGAAGCCGCCATATAGCTTCTCCGGCCCGTCACATGTGCGTGGCGATCAGAAGTTGACACTGACGCTGGGCGGCGATGAGTTCCTGGGCTTCCTGATTCAGGCACGCGACGGTCAGAATCGTGTGGTGGGCCAGTTCAAGGTGGTAGACACGCAGCACTCGCAGACCCTAGACTGCTCGGGACCTCAGGTGAGAGCATAGTAATGGAATTAGATGGAAATACTAATCGTATGAGTTCTATTTAGGATTCGCTGACCCATCTGAAGGCCGTCAAGGGCAGCCCGCTGAGCGGCGTCACCTTTGACTGGATCCCACCAGCTGGCTACAAGGGCAATGTCAAGTTCATGGCAACCGTGGTGCAAACTGGCTTCGTCTACTGGGTGGGTCGTGTCACCAAGGACATCGATGTGGAGTAAACTGGATGATTGTTTTTTCAAAATTTCTATTCACGCTTTTGATTTGCTAATTGTGTTCTCGTTGTTTTTTCTTATTTTTTATTTTTTTTATTTTCGTATTTTGTCCATTTGAAGGCTAATGGAATTTTTGTGATACATATTTCATGATTTATGTACATGTTTGAATTTGTTCTGAACGGTTAGTTAATCACCTGTCAGTGTTGGAAAACAGTATTTTTTGCTCAATAAAGTCATATATGAAAAACAAACAAGGAAATTATTCTTATTATTGATGTACAAAATAGCCAATATAGAGACGAAGTCAATACACTAAATTAAAAATTAAGTTAGTAATATTCCGGGGCAAATTCATATATAGTTTATATTTAAATATTTTTCAAACAGCGCGCCAGCCTATGGAAATAAACCAAAGCAGACCTGTTACGAATGCGCGATGCTACCTGACTATTTAGCTGAGTTAGCAAGCGCAGCGCGACAAACACAGTGGCAACGCTGTGCTTACAGCTGTTCGGTAAACTTTTTCTGCGCGTACAAATTGTATTAGTTCTAGTGTTTAATAAAACAATAAATGTATCATATTTTTACCAAATATTTGTAATATGTTGCGTAATCTGACGCGTCGCTTCGGTTGCGCACTCGGACTGCACCGGCAAACATATCCACGCTTGCTTCGAACCACAAATGCCAGTCGCGCGCTTTTTACACAATACGCCTGCGAGGGCCGCTTGAATAATAAGCAACCGACACTGGCAACAGCTACAGCCGGCATAAGCATACATGCCACGCCCACAGCCAGCGAGGCGGACAATGAATATGTGCCGTATCGCACAGAGCTGGAGAGCGGTAGTCGCGTTAGCGTTCTAATTGCAGCGCTGCGCGAACGCTTTCGCCTCACCGACGACGAAGTGCAGCGCATTGTGAGCGATGAGCAGGTGCAACGCAGCTATCGCAATCGTTGCTTAACCCACGCACTGGACACGCTGCTGCTGGAGGGCGTGACCAAGCAGAGTTTCATTGAATATCCCTGGCTGCTGGCGCTAGATCAGAGTAAAACCAAGCGAACTGCCTGACATCCTTAAAAATTCTAATTTTCGATACATTTTTAGAACGTCTGGAGCTTAAACTGGAGCTGATCAAATCTATGCACATGCTCGACATCAATCACTTTGTGCCCTTTCTGCGTCTGACGGTGCCACGCCTGCGCAAGTTGGTCAGCGCCCTGAATGCGGAAACCAATGAATATCCTCAAAAGAATCGCGTTTACTATATCAGCGACAAGTTGGACGTCAGCCCGGAGATAGTCACAAAATATTTGTCGAAACGACTCTTCATACTGGAAATGCCATATGAGATGTTCGAGAAGAACTTGGAGCATATGATCCATTATAATGTGTCGCCCATTAATATACTGAAAGATCTGTGGGCCTTTCGCTATACGCCCAAGTCGGTGGAGCTGCGCTTGGAGCGTGCTCAGCGTGCCAAAAAGGACAAAATAATGCCTTGGATGGTGCGCTGCCCGGAACCAATACTGCAACGGTAATCGAATGCCTTGAAGAAGTTGAAAACGGGATTTGGAATGGAAATAGTTTATCTATCTATATCTATCTAGCCATGTCCGTCTGTCTTTCCGATCTCTTGTTGATCTTAGCTCACTAGCTCAGCATTATAAAAAATTGATTTAGGAAGTTAACTGTGATATATAGACTCTCATAAAAGTGGAGGCTGCCTTCACTCGTTTTGATTCTCTAGAATTCCCAACTTGTTATAGCTTAGCAGGAGTATCAAGTCGAGAGCTAAGTCTGCAGATTGTAGAATCTAAGGGTTATTGAAACAGCTATCCAGACAACCCACTCACTTGTTGATGGTTTGTCGCTGGGTTTATGTTAATAATCAATACATATAAATAATCATATATATACATATAATAATCATATATAATTATATATTCCCTACAGCTCTCTCAAGCTCACCCTGGACGAGCTGCAGGTGCTGGGCCAGTTCTCCTCTGTGGTAGAGTATGTGGCGCATCGGCTGGGCTTCAGTGTTGGCGAAACGAAGGCAATTATGGATCGACATCCGCAGGTGCACACAGTGCGCGTTACAAAGGTTTGATCGTAGAAAAGTTTACCTCATTTGAGATAAATATAACTCATCATCTTTTACATATTTTACAACAGATCAAAGAAGTGTTGGACTATTTGCTGGATGTTGCGAAATTCACACGCTTTGAAGTCGCGCAAGTGCCGCGGATTTTGTGCCACAGTCTGAAGACCACACAGCGGCGCATGGAGGAGCTCGAGTCCATGGGCTGTCGGCCCTCCACGTTGGTCATTCTGTGCCGCAGCAGACGCGAATATGATAAGTTTTTGCAGCAATGGGACAGTGAGCGTGGTGCTCCGCAACAGGTCAACAGCAGTTGAGCCGTAAGTAGGTCCAAACTTTTCACTGTTGATCGTAAACGGCCACTGAATCGTTTATAGTGTTATATATATATATATATATAGTTTTTATTTGGAATTTAACAGCGATAATCTGTTGGCTTGCTTGATAAATTCAGAATGTTAATAAATGGAAAATGCTAAAGCTGTTGGAGTGCAAGCATTTTGTTATTTAGAGTTGGTTTTTAAGAAGCGAAGACTTAGCTGATCAGAGACTGAGACAACTAAGATATGCCAATCTGTCTGCTTCTATACATACATTGATAATCTAAACTCTAAGTTTAAAATCTATATGGCTAAATGTTTGTATATTTAAAGAATAAGTCTTCAAGCTACTCTAGGTAAACATAAGACTTTGTTTAGATAAATTGCTTATGCGTAATGTACGATTGGCTAATTGGTCCATCTCGTTAGTGGTCTTGAAATGTTGAATGCGAGAACTGAGTCTCCTTAGAGTGAGTGATGGGTCGCATGCCTAATCTTCTGTTCGATTGAAAGGTTTTGTATTGGTCCATAATTGGTCTTATATTGAAGTCCTTCATTATGTATGTTTTTTTTTTTAAATGAATATTCACCTGTGAGATGTCTTAGAATAGGGAATTCTATTGGCTGTAGTTTGCTTATTAAATAGGAAGCGTCCGTTCACCAAATGTTGCTGTCGTACCTCTCAATAGGCTGTCTCATGGCTTTGTACAGTGTGAGTTTACAGCGCTATTAGCGATAATTTCGAGTTCGTTCGTAAAAAAAAAGTTAATTTATTTCTCTCTTGTCTTGATGCTTCCTGTGAGTTGTTGTATAAGTCTTCACCCAGTTAGTTTCTTAAGATAGGTTTTATAAATAAACTTCTAACTCTTCAGCAAAATCTCATTAGCTTTACAACCTTATATATCAACTGTTTGATCAATAACTTGTCTTATATTACTTACTGCCTTACTTTTTATAATACTTAACATAGAAACTGCCAACAGCCTGATTTCCCTTAACATTTCCCTTTACATTTACTTTACTTTGTTGAATTTTATTTTCGACAGCAACATTGGAAATATTTTGAATAATTTGCTTATTTGTATAGACGTAAATACATTTATATAATAATAATTATGGGAGCCAGCATAATTTGTAGATTTGTAAACAACTGGCTTAACTAACATTTAAATAGGTTTTGTGCTTCTTGTTTGCTTTGAATACCATTCAATAATTGTACTTGGAACAGAGCAGAGCGTTAAAGCCGGTGCCCCTTAATAGATCTTAGCGTGTGTGTGTGTGTGTTTTGCATAAACTTAGTGGCTAGAGAAGACATTGAGAACAAAGTAAACGATTAAACTTAGGTTTTACAAATACATAAATATATAAAGCTAATTGCTTAAACATTTGAATACCATTGTTTTTTTTTGTTCAATATAATATAAGCTCGTTACGTTGCGACTGCAAACACAAAACACAAAAACTAAAAGCTAAGAACCTTTGTGTGTTAGCTTAGGAAATATCTTTGGTTGATAGCGCGTACACATAGATATATAACATAGATAAATCAACTACTTATAGATTGTACTTGTTTGATTTAGTCGCGTAGCGCACGGCGTCGCTCCCAGGCGACCTGCATGGACCAAATGCTCAGGGGTCGCATATAGCCAATCGAACGATAGCGTTTCTCGCCATAGAGCGCCTCCGGCGTTTCATAGTTCATGCCAATGCGTTGCGATAATGTCTTGTACATGCCGCCGGCTGTCTGAAAGGCTTCGTCGAACATACCCTCCTGCAGCATTGTTGCGGCCAGGGCGTACACAACGCCCGGCCACACCTCCTCCGCCTGAATGTTGCTGTTGTCCACATGGCCCGGCTTGGAAGGCTCACTGGCATTGGCTATAAAGCCATTGGCGGCGCCAATGTTGCCATCGTGAAAACCCATTACATTGTTGTCGTAAATGCGTTTCAAGGCGGTGCGAACATTCTCCTTGGGATAGATCTCATAGTCGAAGCCGCACGACTTCAGATACCAATGGCCGCACAGCTGATCGGCCATGATCGTATCGCGATGATTGTGCGACAAATCGAAGCGATAATAGCTGCCGTTCCATAGCTTCTCTTCCAGCGAACGCTTGCCCTTCTCCAATATGTCCTGATAGCGCAAACAGTCATTCGGCTGATCCAAAAGTGTGGCCATAACAGACATGGTTTGCAATGCAGCTAGCCAGAGGCCGGAACAATAAGCACTCGGTCCATCCATGACCCAAGAATCATAAGTCTGATCCGGCATTTTGGTGTTCTCAATGAGGCCATCGTTATCCTTATCGTATTCAATGGTGCGCTCCATAATGGCCCGACAGGCGCTATACATAGCCTTCAAATAGCCCATGGCATCCATGAGATACACCTTGCCATTCGTTTCATTGATGTACATGGATGCAGATTTGCGATTCTCTAAAAGAATGAGGAGTTTCTATAGATGTTTATGATTTGATCTATGTTAAAGTATGCCTACGCTGTTTGCCATCCGTTGAGTTCTTGCGCTTGTTATCCTGGCTGTACAGCTCGTAGAGGCTCTCCTTGTCTATGAACTCAATTGAGCTAAATTTGCTGGCATTGTCGGCCTGCGCCTGGGCCAGCTCGTTGAGCACATAGTAATCCCTATAAACCTGTAGCACGAATTTCGTATTGAGATCCTTCCAGTCGTTCACATCGTGTATGTTATAGCAGTTGATGAGGGTGAAGGGTTCTACAGGTTGAGTGAGAATTTCAATTAGGAAAATGATTTAAGAAGGCACCAGGAATTTTACTTGCCTTCATCGGGATCCCCCAGATCGTGGGGCACACAATTCTTAACCTTGCGCGGCATCACTTTGCCATCGTATAGCATTTTCCGTGTATCATTCAGCTCAGCACCGATGGCATCCTTGAAATCGTATTGCAAGCTCACCTGCAAATTGGGCCAGAGGTGGGCCAATGCTGGCGAGGCATAGAAGTGCACATCGTACGTATTATACATTCTATACTCATGACCCTCCAGATAGCCAAAGCGGCCGTAGGCCAAGCGTGGATCATCGAAAGCCAGCTGTGTGCCCAGAGAGGAATCACACTTCAGCCAGATGGTACCGCCATCCGAGATGTAGTAAAGCTGATTAAATATGGCGCACTTATACCAATCGGGCAAACCTCTATAAAGATGAACAGAGAGATTAGCTGAGCATACAGAGCATATATATTTAGAACTCACTCATCGTTGAGTATGGGTCGCTGCCAGGCATCGATGAGCCGCTCCCAGCTGGCATAGTGCTTCAATGCATATTCACATATCCTGGGCCCGCACTCGCCGCTATCGTCAAAGTATTTGGTATAGTAGCGCGTGTGCGTTTGCATTTTGCGTGGAAACTGTATCTTGGGCATGTCCCAGGCCAGCACGAATTCCAGCTCATGCGATGCCTGCGGCTTGAGCGCCAACTGAGCACAGACAGCCACGCCAATGTCCTTAGCTGTGAATGTAATGCAAAAGCAAGTTTAATAAGAATTTCAATTTTAATAGATTTCAACCGACTTTTAAGACTCTCCGACGTCGGCTGCTCGTTGAGCTGTCCGTATTCCTTGAGCTGTGCCCACAGCTGCTCGCCATTGCCAGCCGGATCGAATTGCGGACAGCGTGTTATGCTAATTTCGGGTAGAACGCGACAGGCGAGATTATAGCTACAGGGCATATCGCCAATTTTTTGCTTGATAGCCACACCCTTGGCATTGCCCTCGCCGATTAGCTGCGATTCGGCATTGCCTTCCGCGTCCTGTTTCTTGTTGCCCGTGCCGTTCTTGAATGTGAATGTGATCGACACTTTGCGCTCCTGATCGCAAACGTTTTGGGCTGACCAGACGAAGACGGCGCACGGCAGACTCGATTCCTTGTAGTCGTGCGGTATGACCGGTGAGATCTGGCGACAGATCAAACGTACGCCATAGTGCGACAGATCGTATTCGGTCCATGCGCGCGGATACAGACCCGTATAGCTACAGCGCGCATCCTCGATATTCGAGTGCCAAGCGCTCAGCGGCTGTCTGTTCCGGTTGCTGCTGCAATTGGGCAGTTGACATTTAGTGTTTTGTGCATCGGCCTCATCGGCCTCAGCATCGTTATCGTTGTTGTTGGTGCTGGGCTTTGCCTTGAATGATTTGGTGCTACACATTCCACAAACAGATGACAAATGGATGTTTGTTGATCGGCGCGCGCAAAAGCAAAAGCAAAAGCGAAAAACAAAAACCAAAGTCACAGCCCGAAAGCAAAAGCAAAAAGTAAAAGCAAAGCCACATTGAAACGCAAGTTTTTTATTTATTTTTTTTTATCCACATTTCCCCGTGTTCGTGATCGAGATCATGGTTGTTGTATTTGTTTATAGTTTGTTGTCAGGTGCAGCGAAAATGAGAGAAAAAAAAACCAAATATTATATCTGTGAAATTATAATTTCAACTCATTGACATTTGAACGTTAATTAGTGGACTCATCCGTGTTATTAGGGGGCATTGATTAGTGAGGAGAAAGGCATTCATTTCAAGTATTTCGAAAAGAGTTTCAGTTAGTGGAGGAAACTATAAAGTACATAGAGAGAGAGAGAGAGCAGAGCAGAGTGTTATACAGAGGTAAAAACAAGTTGTTTTGTAGCTTTTAAAACTGGATATAGGGTTAAGCTAATCACATATCATTATGACAATCTATCAATATGAAATTATAGATTACTAGTTTACAAAAATTATACACTGTAGCGTCTATATTAAGACAATTTTATAATCCATTTTGATTACAAATTGAAGTAACAGAGTTCAGCTAACATGATAGCTTTCACTGTTAATGCTGTGCTGTTAAGCTTTACTGTTAACTTGGTGGCACTTTTACTGTTAAGCTGTTGAGCTTAACTTTAATAGTGATAGCTAACATATCATAGCATCGTTAATGTTTTACTAAAATGTAATGTTAACTGTCAGCACTGTTAATGTTATCTGTCAAGCCTAACTTTTATAATACTAGATAACATATCATAGGACTGTTATTGTTGTACTAATCTCTACTGTTGATTTTTTAGCACTGTTACTTTTAGGCTGTAAGGCTGTTAGCACTATCAATGTTAAACTGTTACGCTTCACTATTAGCACTGATACTGTTAATTTCAAAAGTGCCAGCTAACATAGCCTAAAACTATTAATGTTAAGCCTTACTGTTATATGGAAGAACTGTTAGTTCTAAGCTGCTTAGCTTAACATGAACAGTGACCCTTTAACAGTTAGCTGTGAGTGAAAAGCTATTTCTAGGCTTGCTTTACATTTTGTGATCATCTCTTGTTGGTTTGGAGTCTGCAAATACCGACTGTATAATACACGTTCAAGGTACAACAGCAGCTAAATTTATAAAAAAATTAAAATATTGGCATTTGACACGCCCTTCTCTAATATGGATTTGTTAATTCCCACTGTGCAGAATGTGCACAATGATCTATCTACAAGACTTGCTAATGTTACCTTTTTAAACTGTGCGAGACTATATCTTATAGCTAAACCTGATTTTCCATGCATAAATAATCCTAGATATTATATATATTACATATATATATCCTATACATTTTATCAGACGCTGAACTACTTGATGACGTATTCAGAATATCAAGCCAATAGCTTCACTAGCAGCAAAAGTTTCTGTATTCAGTCAGGTTTTGTTTAAGGCTAATCAACTCTCTTTCTCTTTCCCTATATGAACCAGTATTAAAACTGAGCGAAATTAATGTCATTTCATGTCATAAATGTCTCTTGATTAGAGCTCCAATAAACAAAAGCTAAAAATCACTTGTGCTAACAATTAAAACTGAACCAAATTTCCCAAAGATCGCGTGTTTGTTAAATAGCACAAACAACTTTTAGAATAAAACATGAATGCACAAAGCGAGTGCTTAAAACCAGAGATAAAGGCAAGATAAGAAATAAAAACCAGAGAAATTCGAAATTATAAAGCAGAAAGTGAAGCACAAATATTTGTGATTATGAAATGGTTGAGTAAGAGTTAATTTCGATTAGGAATATAGTTGGATTAGATATAAATTGATAGATATTTGTGAAAGTCCAACTGAATGATATACGAACAAGTACATAGTTTGATAGATATAGTTAGTTATTAACGAATATTACACTAAATTTTGGAACCATAAGTAGAAATTTCATTTAGATTAAGTCTAATTGTTATAGAGATAGTTAAATATGAAACCAACTAACCTGCATCGGGACAACAAACTCTGAAATATGGTGCAACCTTTGTGATCCTTGATGGTTACTATAAACTGATTGGCATGCACCACATTGTACTCATAGATGCCCGGACGCATTTGAAAGCGACAGAATTCACCGGCATAGCCACGTCCAATGCTGCCGCCGCCGATGCCGCCAATGGGCACGCCATAGATCTGTTTGCCATTTTCCATGTAGTAGTAGTCCATATAGACGCGACGACCTTCACGCGCCACCTTCCAATAATAGGCAGCATATCTGTAAGAGAAAGAGAGAGAGAGAGAGAGAGAGAGAGAGAGAGCGGGTAAAAGAGAGTGGCTATCAGTTTTTTGCTACTCTAATGGGCTCCCTCACATCATTATGCCGTTGACGCTGATGTCACAAACTGCGTAAATGTTTGCCTAGCCCCAACAGGGGTTGCCGACATACATATATCGAGTTTAGGGCTAGTCACTTTGGCCAGCTAAAACATGCGAACCCCAGCGCCTACCCCTTCTCCAGATTTCGAAGGTCACTGTCTCAGTGGTGCGAAAGTCAAGTGCATGGCACTCGCACTGGCACGGCCAGCCAAGCCAAGCCCAGTGGCTGCAGGGTCAATGGCGTTGGTTACCAAGCGGAAATGTGTAAGAGAAACCGCCCTAGTGTTACGCTAAGTGCTGCGACACATGATGGATGTGGTCAATAGTGCCAAGTTTTACTTAATGGGAAGAAAGCTCAGTTACGTACAACATTTTACAGTTGAATCTGTAGTTAAAGCTCAGATTTAGCTAATCAACTGGAAACATGCTTCTTATGTACTTCATGGCTAATTTAACATGCTCTCTTACTTTTCTGTCTTCTCAGGGCTTCCAGGTAAAATGTATCAACCACTTAATTTTCTTTAAGAACATTTTATCAAGTATTTAATTTACTTGTCAGATCCATAGTTACAGTTCGGGTATCAACTTAATCTGCTTTGAGTCTAATTTGCCATGTACTTTGCTTTCTCATGCAGCTCTTATAATTTGAGTGAGGAGTCTGAATTTTAGTGAGCTTCATCTACTTTATGCTAAATTTAGCTTGCACTTTAGCTACTCATCAAATTTATGCTTGCTAGCCGAGCTGTCAGCACTTTACTGAAAGTGCAAATATCAATTTAATCTACTTCATGGCAAATTGAGCGTGCATTACAACGATTCCCTCCAGAAATTCATGCTACTTGCGTCTAGAGCACAAATTCTTGCTGTCTAAGTTAAGTTTGACACAATTTAATGAAAATTTTTTTTAACAGGCAGTTTATCTTGTTATTAAGTTTATGATTGTGGGAAGCGCCAAGACTTCTATTAACTTAGCATTTCGCTGATATAATTTAACATCAACTTTGAAATGTGCATTGCGAGTTTAACATGCAGTTTCTTTTCGATGTGAAGTTCATGTTAATCGCCTACATTTGTTGTATACCTCAGCTCATTGCTTGTACAATTTAACATGAACTTCGCCTTGTACTTTCTTAGTTTAACATGCTATTCTGCTCGACGTTATGCCTATTTGAGTTATAAACGAAATGTTTTTTGTATAAGTTAGCATATAGCTTATATTATTTAACTCGAACTTTAACTTGTGCCTTGCTAGTTTAATATGAAGATCTGCTAGATGTTAGGCTCATGTTACTTGGAAGTGCTAAGACTTCTTGTGTATAATATAATTCGAACTTTAACTTGTACTTTGCTAGTTTAACAACCACTTTTTTTAATGTTAATCTCATGTTATATTGTAGTATTTGCAACTATTGTTCATTATTCATCTGCTTGGTATATTTATCCGCTTGATAAGTACATGTATGAAAACGGCCCAAAATTTACCCAAGTTTGTAGCTCAACTCATTTTTCTATCTCTACTCTTGCCAATCTACAGACACAGCCCCACACACTCGCTCACCTTTTGGCTGACTAATGGGCAGCCGTTTTGAATGCTAATAAGCAAATGTTTATTGTGTATCGAATATTGACTAGCATTCATGAATAATGGCAAACAAAATAAGACTTAATGCGTGTCAAACACAACAATATAATAAACAGCTTAAGTGAATCCATTAAATTTAATCACTTGCAATCATAACTCTCAGTATCTGTGCTTTATATATATATATATATATCTCAAATACACATAAGCCCATAAGATAAAACTCATTTAAAACGCGTCTGCTGCAGACTTTAGCGGCGCATGTCACGCCTGATTGACTCAAAGGGATTTCCATTCCAGACGCGCTTCAATTTATTCAATTAATTTCAATTTAAAAATTAAATTTCTGCTCACAGATTATCTCCCTCTTTACATATACACAAAAACTTTGTCTTTTCAATTTGCATTTTTTTTAAAATAATTTAACGGAATGTTTACTGAATCCTCTTTAGCGACCACAGAGAATGTGGTCAACCACAAAATGTTGGCAACGCTGCCAACAAAATTCCATTTTCAGGCCGCGAGGCATTTGACTTTTTAATTGGCCCTCGAGAAGTACGCGGTTTATGTGAACTGGAATCTTAGACGGGGGCTCTAATGACAGTTTTACGTAGGCTTTTTAACGTGTTTAGGGTAGGGATGGTAAGGTAGAGATTATAATCCATTGTCTTTAGTGGCAACATGGGCAAATCTTAATTTTAGTAAAACTATTCTATCTAATAAAATGACTCATACGGGTAACATTTATATCGATTTCTAAATAACAGCTTGATAATCTAGCTATGAGGTTGGGTATATTAGCTGTCAACTGAAGTATCGATGTGTTATCGATTACTAAAAAGACAGAACATCGATCAATCATTGTTATTTACTCATAGTTTCAAGTGGGCAATACAGGTAATTTACAATAATGTATCGATTGCATATAATTGTGTTCAGTTGTCGATAGCATATCGATGCTGTACATGTCATCTAGCGTTAAGTTTTCAATTGCCTTTTCAGTAAACTTTCTTTTGTATAATATATCGATAACATATCAATATTTAGTTTAGGCTGTGAACATGTCTTGTGGAATTTTCGCAAAAAACACGTATTTTTAAGGTTTATCGATAACATAGGGACTTAACATTTATAAAATAATTTACTCCGCTCTTCGACGGATCTTAATAAATTACAAAAGGTTATCTCCTCATTACAGTTATTAATAACTCACCATCACAGTTTCTAAAACATATCGATAACATATCGATGAAATATTTAAGCTCACACAACGTCAATCGTTAATCGTTCACATTCGATTTGTTGCTTTTATTTTTAAAACGAGTGCTGTGTTACAATAATTTATCGATAACTTATCGATTTAGTATTAAATACGTGGTGTACAATCACATTTTTATTATTCAGCGTCATTAATTTGATTTGATTACGTAAAATGGATTCAACTACTATTCGGTTGAAAGTCAAAATTGAAAGACGCAAATTACTTTCACGACAATTGGTAATTTTAAAAGTTTTGCGGCCCAAGGGCGCATGTTCGAAAGAAATAGATATAAATAGTTAAGAATATTCTGGTTTTTTTCCAAAATCGGACAATTGGGATTTACAAAAATTTTTGTGCCTACTATATTGTGAAAGAAGATCAACGAAATTTTTTGCTGCTGCTGCTGCTGTTGCGGCTGCTTGTGGCACAGTTAACCAAAACGAATCAGAACTGGACGAGTGTCTATTTGGCTTAGCATGCTGTAGAGTGCTTTAGATCCTGCTTGGAGTCGCCAGCTCCTACAAATTCGCTATTTGATCGGTTTGGTATGTTAGGCATATCTGACGAGGCGTCGATTGGTTCCTTGGCGTCCGTGCCGTCGGTCAGTTCCTCCTCGCACAGCACCGAGGCCAACAGTTGGGCTACGAACTCGGCTCGTTGAGCCAGAAATGTGACTTGCTCCTCGGGTGGACATGGTGCACTGGACGAGGCCGATAAGAATGGATAGCAAAGATAACGTTCGCCTTCCTGTTCCAATTGCTTGGACTCGGATGTGGGCTGTTGCTGTTGTTGTGGATCCTCCTCTTCGATGGTGCGCAACATAACCGCACCGGAGGCGACATTCTGGCCCAACAGCTCGTTGGCGCCATGCGCCAGTTCACTGAACTCGACCAGACGCTGACCTGGAGTGGGTCCAGGCGCTGGGCCAGGACCTGGTCCGCCGCGCAAACGCTGCACATGCACCTGCCGCACACCGCTCGCCGGAAAGCCCTCCATTTGCATGCGTGGCGCTCGATGTCGCTGAGCACGCGTCCTACCAATCTCGCCGGGCGAATAGAAGGCACGTCGCATATTCTCGGCCGCTGAATTGGGTCCAAAGAGATTTATGCTGCGACCGCTGCTCGGTTGATTGGGCGCCTGATTGGCTACCACGCGAAAGTTGCCCGGACGATTGGTGCGACTGGTGGGCAGCGGCTCATTGAATCGCATCATCTCGGAGAGCGTAGGATGACCGCTGCTCAGATGCTGATGCTGATGGTGCTGCTGCTGCTGCTGTTGAACCGGCAACGGTGGCCTGTCAAAGCTGAGACGGTGCCGGGCACGATCCAATAGGGATTGACGACGCACTGGATCCGGTATCAGAAAGTTATTGTCCACGTTGTGGTTACTGTTCGAGGCCGCCAAGGCGCTACTTTCGGATACCCAGGGCGCAACCTCGACGGCGCCGGGTTTGGCCACGCGAAACGTTAGCGGAGCGATTGGGTGCTCGCGCTGATAGCTGCCATTGGGATTGAGTGGCTCCAAGAATAGATCCAGAGAGCCCTCGTTACGGTTCATCAGCTCATTGCGTGACGTTGCGGCCGAAGCAAACACGGCCAGCTGTTCATCCTCCAGAAACAAACGTACCGCCTGCTGCTGCTCGAACAGGGTGACCATAGTGGATACCAGCAATGTGCTGGCGCCCACATGCTCAGCGGACACATGCTCCAGAAATGTGGACTCATTGTAGCCCCATTGCTTGCAATATGGACATCGATAGCTCTGCGGTGGATCGTTTAGATATTCACCACCAAAATAGAGCTCAACGTCGGCCGGCGTGAAGACACACTTGACAGGATGATCGAACGGATGCTGAGCTGTGGTAAAATCATTATCATAGCATTCCGCACACATATTAAAGTCCTGGCAGCTCAGGCAACGATAACAGCGACCCGTAAAGTCCATCTTACTGCAGCCCTTGCATATGATATTCTCATGACGGTTCATCCCGTTACCTTTTTTTTTTTGTTTTTAGTTTTGTTTCAATCAGTTCAGTTCAGTTCAGTTCTGATTGGGTCAACTGCGACGCACTTACCTAAATGCGTATATATCAAAGGATAGGGCGAAATCGTTCCCATTAATTTTCGGACACACAACGCTTTCACTGGGATACTTGAAATACATACGAAATTACAAAATAGAAGTAGCTCGTAGCAATAAATTGCTTAGGTCTTTTAACTGATTGACTGAAGAGATTCGGAAATGATATTTTCAAAAAAAATTATTATGTGATAATAAACACCAAGGTTTGGTTTGTTTTGTTTCTACGAGAAGTATTTGAAATTTCAGTTATTCAGAATTTTCGTAAAGGGTAAATTTTGATAATATAATAAAAAGATTGGTTAGACTATACATCATCATATATGATTTTTGGATTAGAGTTAGAGACTTTCTTTCGTAGTATTTTGAAGTATATGAAAGGGGTAAAGATGCCTCAGCAGTTATATACCAATCTCTTCACATTTGTTTTTGGCAACTTTTGTTGTAGAGTTTTTATAGACTTCAAATGATCTTTATGAAAGTTTACTGAGATTAAAGTTAAAGAATGTGTAAAACTGACTTTACACAGTCTTTGTAAATAGTATATATAATCGTGTATAATATATATTCTTCAACATATTGATGCAATCTTGAACTGCCCATCTATCGGTCCGTTTATGCTTATGATTCGCACCGCAGACAGACTGATGAACAGCAAGAAAGTTGAAATTTTAAACATCTAGGTCAAGTCTAAGTTCATTGAGAAGGTTGAACACCACCAAATCTTTTATAAAGAGTCTTGCAAAGCATATAGAAATAATGATACCTCAATTAGAAGCCCGTAATTTCCAATATCATCTGTTGTGAATATCTTCTTTTGAATATCTTCTATGGATACCTTCTCCCAATTCGGATTGCAATCTTTCATAGCCTAACTAGAAAACACTTTTTGGATATCTTCTCGCATATCTCAACCAAAAATCACCTTTTGTACAATATATCTTTTGTCATATCCTAACAAAAACTCACTTTTTGGATAGATTCTTCGATATCTTTATTGAAAATTTTGTATATGAAGATATTTTGGGAGAAGCTTACTTTTTGGATGCCTTGTTCCATATTGCCACAATTTGTTGCCATATTCATGCCCCAAAATGCATTCACTAGCTTCGAGCAATACCCATCAAACTAGAATATTTAAGAAAGAACAGATCGAAAGCTGATTCTGTGTATCTTCTAGTCACTCCTTCCCGGTTAGAGCATTCTTACTCACTTTTGCCAGTTTTAGCTCATCATATAAGAGCTTTAACTAGCTTTTTCGTATATCTAAAGTTAGCTACGATGTAGTCTTTTTATCAGCCCTCAGCTCTGTAAAAACTGACTACAAAGTTATAATTGAATTTCATTTCATTTCATTCACTTAGCCAGCCAGCCAGCCAACTATTTTCATTCCATTCAGCTGCCTGTACAAATTGCAACAATATTTCCAACTTCATTTGTAATTTCGCTGCAGGCAATGTGTTTGCACCTTTCCGAATTCCCTTGAACCCAGTTGAACTGACCCACCAGCCAGCCAACTATGGCCGAGGCAGAAAAAAAAAGAAATGTGTTCATCCATTCGCTCTATTAGGGGTAGTCCAGATGGCAATTCAATTAAAAAGCTATTTCCATGTCAGCTTAGGATAGCTGCAAATGGAAAAGGCAAACGGATATATATATAGATACATATAGGTATATATATATATAGAAATGATAAGCGATTGTTCAGAGTTTGATAAATTTGATAAATAAAATATTTGAAACTTTATTGAATCAAATATAAATATTCCATCACTCAGCGTATTCGTAGAACTCCTTATCAACATTTATATTACTGTCAGCATTTTGGACATAAATCATAATTTTGATTAATCAAACAACTTCCAGCAACTCCCGCAATCAACAACAGAAATTTTAGTTCATAAAAATTCTCAGCGAAAAACGAAAATAAATTTTTCATGCAAATGCATTTTTCGTGCTATTTTTACACAATTCCATAAAAATATTCTAGACAGAGCTATAAAATAGAAAGTAAGGAAAAAGCCAAAAATAAACAAAATGTGACAAGTTGACGAAAAATAAAAACTAAAAGCAAATTTTCAGTAGAAACTTAAGAAGACGAAAAAAAAATCCCCAAAGACATCAAAAATTGCTTCAATTTTATGGAGACACGAGTGAAAGATTTGAACGTTTTCTAAGATGAAAAGCCTGGCATGGAAAAACAATATGGAAAAGTGCTTTTGGGAGTTGCAGCCTGAATGCCTGGATGAACACATCATTTGAGTGCAGGGCGACAGAGAAGGAATAAAGAAAATGAAAGAAGACAAGTTTTAAGAGGTTGAGCATGATGGACTAGGAGTTGCGCTGGGATGTGGAAGTGGCGTTAAGATATTCGTATTAATTATATATATTATATAAATATATAACTTCACTGACATTAACTGCAATTCAATTTGGCATTTATAGAAACATATTTCGGAATTATAACATATATACAATCATCTACAAAAGTATGCACACACATTTATTTATAATCGTATCCATTCATCATCTTTCTTCACTTTTTCAATTTATACATTTTGTCGATAGCAACAAAAATCTGAATTATAAACGTTTTAAACATTTTTTTTTTGGCAGTGAATAAAGGCGCTACAAAGTTGCTGAATTCTGAAAGAACCAAGGTTGGACTACGATAAAGTATAATAATACAAAGTGTATATAAAATAAAAAAATATTAATTTTAAATAAATTTTGGAATTTTATATCATAAAGAACAGTTATTATGCCCTAACTTATTATAAATCAAATAAAGTTATGGATACGAATAGATAAACTATCAACAAACAACAGAGGACTGCTTCAGGAATATACATGCTTAGGTCTAGTAAACTTTAAGCTTCTCTGAAAAAACTTTTCTTAAATAGTCTAGAAATTTAAATAACAAAAAAATAAAGTTATACGTTAAGTTATGAATGGAAAAGTTATAATTACTGCTTATAGATTTTTAAGCTCGATGTGGATACATTTAATAAGCTATTGCCTATAAAAAAAAAACAACAGTTTTACAGGGTATACAAAATCCCTTCAAGCTACACATGCCAGCAATTCATTGAGCTACAGCAAAGCAACCAGAAAGCAACGATCTATGGGAAAAATTGCTTGGCTGGTTGCATGCCTCTGGCATGTCATGTGTGCCAAGTTGCTGGGCAGGAATCATGCAGGATTCAGTGGAAGGCCTGACACCCACAGCGCATACAGCAAATTGCGACAAACTCGAGTACAAATGTTATTTGCCTCAGCTACAAATTGATGCTATCTTTGATTGTGTGCAGCGAAACTCAAATAACAAAGAGCTGTTGTAAGTGTTACATGGAATCCGCTCTGAATAAGCAGCTGGCTCGAGGTTTTTTCACGGCTTATCAAGTGTTAGCTACACTTGGAAAGCCTATACATAGTATGCGTATATATATATCATCTGTAGAGGCATTTTGCAGAGCTATTTCTACTCTCTTTTTTATTTTGTGTAACTTAAAAATTGAACAGCTGTTAAATGTTGTCAAGATTAGATTATCGCGGGCTTCACATAAGTAGAAAAAAGAACCAAAAAATTCAGGGAATTTCAACTTTTGCTCAAAGAAATTTTTATACTTTGGTACTTTTTTTTTTGATAACCCATAATATAATTTTTTTTATAAGTATTTTTACTAGATATACTAAGATAAAACTTAATGTGCTATTCAAAATCTATAGATACGAGGTTTATTGAGAAATTGTAGGGAATTTGGAGTTTTATTGTATATAATACTGTACTAATCTAATGAAGATTACTCTGAAGGAGAGAAAAAATATATACATAATTAAGTAATTTTTGAACACACTAACAACTTTTTGAACAGACCTCGTACATATATATATATATATATATATATATATATATATTGTACATATTATAGCTATTGAAGTTAAGCTCCTGAACAATAAGACATTATTGCTTCTGTTGCTGATAAGATTCCCGGAAAACATTATCGACATTGTAACTTGAAACTTAGATTTTATCTGGCAAAGTTAATGACAAAACTATATACTTTTGTAGGCAACAAATTTACGGGCAGTTTACAACTGACTAGAAGAAAAACATCCATGGATTCTTCTATGCCTCACCCTAATTTAATCCACTGAACTGCTCCCCCATAAAAAATATAATCGAAGCAAATAAAATAGCTCAAATATACCCGAAAATAAAGCTTTATCATGCTTAAACGGCTATCCACATGGAACAAGTCAGATTATATGTATAAATACGTTTGTACTTCGTATATGATAAGGCTGGCATTAGCACTACCAACTGAAATATTTCATATACTATACAAAGCTAACAAAAAAAAAAAAAAATAATAATAATAAAATATTTTACACATTTCCAGATAAGAATAGCAAATGATACAATGCTCTGATATCTATAACTAACAAGCAAATTATATTATGACTTTAAAATTTTGTGCACGCTATATATATGTATATATAAATATATATATTTATATATATGTATACCTTATATACTCTGTGTCTATTAGTAGATGAATGATAAATATTTGAAAAGGTAGTACAGAGGTTTCATTTAAAACATTTTTTCTTTATCGATACTAATGTCAACAAGGCAAGGTTAACATTTGTGTTGAACTAGAGATAAGAATAGGTAACACCAAAAATGTGGAATTAGCCATAAAAGCAAAAAGGTATAAACAAGATCAAATCTACACATTTTTATTTATATTTGATAAGTGATAAAAACAAGGGTCAAGAATGAAAGTGAAATAGTAAAAATTAGGTTTTCAGGTTTCAAAATTTCTTGATAATATTTATTATCCAAGTCAAAAAATATATATTCAATATTTTATAATATACTTTATCAATCTTTAGTAAAGTTATTTTGCCTAAAACTGCAGAAAATTCTTTGTTTAATTGCTAAAAAATACTTAAAAATTCTTAATTTGAGTATTTAAATGCATAAAAATTCTTAATTTGAAGTCGATTGCAAATACTTTAAAATCTTGGCATATTTTTTTTTTTAAATGAAAAACTTTGTTTATAAAAATTGAAATATTATATTATAAAAGTTACAAAAGAATTCCTATTGCAGTTGCATTCATTTATTTTATTTTCGAATTTAAATAAAAAATTAAATAAATAAAGTAATTAATTAAAATACTACAAATTGTATTTAATTTTAATTTTTAAATTTAATGAGCATATTTTGCTTTTAAATTAAAAAAAATATATATAGAATTGTATAAAAATTAAAGTAAGACTCTTTTTGCAGCCACAATAAAAATGTTTTTTTTTTATTTTAATTTAAATTATATTTAAATTGGACTTAAAAAGTTTTTAACTTTTTTAAAATATATACTTTTTAAATAAATAAAATATACAAAATTTAAAAATATTAATATTACACATAAATTCTAAAATATTTTTCTATCATTCATTGCAAATAATTTTCAATTAAGTGAATTTTAGAATAACTCTTCACGCAGCTACTTCGCACTTGGCGAGCATCTACCGTAGCTAGTTTTATCAGACGTTGGCAAATGCCTTGTCTGGTTCCAAAACTCTAAAGCAGCTAGTGTCCACTTAACGAGTGTTCACTGTACAAAAGTTTTATCAGATGTTTAGTTCCTTAGATAGTTTCTAAGAAGCTGCAGCGCTGACCCAAATTTAGATGCCAAATGCAAGTTTCAAACGCGAGTTCATTGCACTGCCTGGGTTTGGCTAGGGTGGCTCAGAATTTGGGGTAGTCGCACATTTCAGATAGGTCAGTTAGTTCGCGTTTCGCTGATTGCCCGCCAGGCAGTTCATAAAATGGAACAGCTGAGCATTCGTGCCTTGCTATTTGTTAAACACCAAAAAAATAAAATAAAAAAAAAATGAAAAGCGCCAAGGCAAACAAAGTAGAAACGCATATTCAGGTTTCTCTTGTTCTGGCCCCCTTGCCATGTTTATTGCCATAAATGTAGCCAGGACACGCCAACGGGCGGCCAAGCTGGCGCCAATGTGTGGCAGACAAAAGGATGAGGCAGGCGCAGGCGGAAGGTGCCGCGACAAAGGCAACAATTTGAGTTGTGGCGCCGCCAAAATGGGGCACGCCCCAAGCCAAAGTCAACTGTGCTGGCCATGCATAGCAAGCGAGTGCGGTAATAAGGTCCTTATCAAAAGGACACAATTTCAATTTGAAGCAGCGCATATCGCGCAATCAATTCTTAAGAATAGTCAGATTATGGAACCAAGCTGAGATGAAAATTGTAGTTGGCGACAAGTCAGGCTATGTTTATTATTATCCTTTAGCTAGCGATGGGTTTGTGTTAGGACTTATGAGATTTTTAGATGCATTAAATATGTTCAAATGGGCATTGGGAATCTGTTTATGAGAAGATATTTTAGACTAAGATTTTGGGGATTTTTCAAAAATACTTCTGTGTTGTTTAAATAGACTTTGAAATTCTATTCTTTTTTCTGCTGATCTATTTTTTGAGATATCGTCTAAATATTGTTACAAAATTATTTGAAATCTAAATTTTCGTAGCTCTTTTAATGTTTATATATATATTTTTTTTTATAATTTTTTCAGCATTTTAAATATTTAATAATAAAACTCATTCAATTTTTCATTCAATATAAATATTTTTAAAGCTTAAGAAATAATTTTAAAATCAAATTTTCATAATTTCTTTAATATTTAAATTTATACATTTAGATCAATATAGAATCAAATTAAATATTTTTTTGAATTTAATATTTTATATATATTCTATTTTTAAATATACTTTATTTTTTTTTTATTAATATTTGATTTTTATATACTTTTTATTTTTTTTTATATTTTATTTATATATATATATATTTTTATATATGTTTTATTTTTTACATATTTTTTATTTTTTATATTTTATTTTTATACATATTTTATTTTTATATATTTTTTAGTTTTATATATATTTTATTTTTATATACATATATTTTATTTTTATTTATATATTTTTGCCTTTTATATATTTTTTATTTTTTTTATGCATACATATTATTTTTTTTATTATATATACATATACGCCTTTATATATTTTGTTTATATACATATGTATTTTCTTATTTATATTTTATTTATATAGATATATCATTTAGAGTAACTAGTAATTTCTTTAGAATTCTGATTTATTTTTTTATATTATTCAAAGTTTTTAAAATTAAATTTTTAAATTTTTAAATTTTTAAATTTTCTTTATTTGATTGCTATTCAAGACTTCACTTTTTAGCTTATTTTGTCTATTTTTCGTGCCTTTCGTGTAATTAGCAATACTCCAAAAATCGATTCATGCACTCATCTCTAATACAAAGGCTTTGGCTTTTTGGCGAATTAATATCATTTCGTTGGCGCCAAGCGCACAAAAAGTATTCAATTTATGAATATACAAATGTGTGAGTGTATGAGTGTGTGCGTGTGTATGTGTGTGAGTGTGTGTGTGAGTGTGCATGTGTGTTTGTGTGACCAGGACCTGACGCTATATTTGGCACGCAAGGGCACGGATCGGGAATGAGTTGGGCTCGCTTGCTGTTGTTGTAGGTGTTTATATTAGGCCTAATATTGATTTCGCATTATGTGCCTTAAATTAATTATTTACTCAGCGCTGTCCACTCATGGCAGCATCTGCAGCGACTGCGACGTCAACTGCGACTGCGACTGCGACGTTGACTCACCTGCAAACCAGCGGCACCATCGGCAGCGATTGTTTTATCGATGGCCGTAAATTCTGATTGCGTTTCTCTGGCCAAACATGATCGAACTTCAGTTTCAATCCGTAGCGCGGCACAGCCGTTAGTTCATTTGGTTCCAGTTCATGCTCACGCTCCTTCTCCTGTTGCAGTTGCTCCGCATAGACGGCGCTGGCTGAGTCCCCAGCGGTACCGTTGGCCATTGTTGTTGCTGTTGCTGTTGTTGTTGTTGCTGTTGCTGCTACTGGCGATGCCATTGTGCGTTTTTTTTATTTTTGACTAGTTTCGATTAGAATAGTTTCGCTTTGGCTTTTGTTGATTTTGTGTGTGGGTATAATTAATACAATTGCGTGCACTTCATATTATTTGCTTTATTATTCTTTTTTATTTAAGAATTAGACACGCGCGCGACACCAACGACAGCAACAAGCGAACACGACTGAACGCGGCAACAAATCAACTACAAATGAGCACGACACGCTGAGAGTGAAAGACAGAGACAGAGAGAGAGAGAGAGAGCGTGCTAGCTGTCGTTGTGTGCGGTGGTTATCGATGTTTGGCTATTGCCAACCACAACAGAAAACAGCTGTTGTGTGCGATAGTTGCAGCTTGTGCTGGTATGACACTACATAGCTATAGTTCGGGCTTTTTTAGCAGGCTGTTCATGATTTTAGGTTGCTTAAGTTTAAATGAATACATTTTATTTAGAATTAAATGTATTTACTTGTTTAAATTTAGTTATTAGGCTGCATCTTCAGTGTGGCCATGTGCGCGTAGTTGAATTGGTAAAAAGAGCTCCAGTGTGACCATGCTCAGTTTGATTTGGAAAGAAACTTAGGCGCTCAGTTTGATTTGAAGAAAACTTTGGCGCGCAGTTTAAATTGGACGAAAATTTGGCGCGCAGTTTGAAATTACTTTTCAATGTTCTTTCTTACAATTAATAGCAATTGGAAGGTTTTTGTTGAGTGTTTTCACATATATTTAGTACACTTCATTTGCTCGGCTAAACATAAATTGTTTTCTATTTGAAAGAATTCAAGTATTTGGGACACAAACACTTTTTGCGACGCGATTTGGATAGAGGAGGTCCTTTATTGGCATGCCCTTGGTCCTTATCAGTTGCTGTTACTGGCTTGGGTTCCGGCTGGGGCTCACTGAAGCCATCCGAAGGCGCTTTTTCGGTGCATTTGTTGGTCATGAACTCGAAGAAATCAATATTACGCACATGATAATGATACTGATCCTTGAACTTGAAGTAATTAGGATACACTTTGTGCCTGAGCATCGCCACATACAGGCTGAGACGTTGCTGCTCCTGGAACAGACGTCGCTTATTCTCCAGGTGATAATTCTGCCAGCTGCGCGAGCTAATCTCCTTGTGAACGACGCCGCGCAGATGTGGATGTAATTGGAAGATGAGCGCTCTATAGGGAGATAATTAGAATTGGTCTTCCATCTCGAAGCACATTGAACTTACTCGCTGAATCGATGTTTGAGCTTACGAAACTTGATTTTTTCGAAGGGATCGAGAAACAAATGTATGCGATCTGTGTAGGCCAACTGGGCGGGTATTTCCACGAAGATTCTATTTGTGAATTAGAGTATTACTAAATTTGAAGGATCTATTTGAGAATGCTCTTACTTGGTGCTCAGCACAGAGGCGAACTGCACAATGGGTGGCTTAGCCGGCTGGGTTGGAAAGCGTGGAAACTTGAGCATATCCTGTTCTTGCCATTTCAATGTGGTTTCCATTTTGTTAGTCACCGACTTCAGTTCCACGGGATCAATGAAAAAATTGCCCGAACAATAGCTATATTGACCCAAGGGGGGTACAGCCTTCATAAGCTCGAGGCCTGTGCGAATGGAATGTATGTAAAATTTAGGTGTGATTTAGGTGTGTATATATGTGTGTGTTCATTAAAATAGTAGTATAACTACTGTTCATTAAAATAGTAGTGCGACTACAATTCATAAAAATAGTAGTGCGTCGACTGTTCATAGTAGTAAAAGCTGTAGTCGCACTACTATTATTATGAACATTACTGCATATACTTGTTCAGTTGATTCATACTGTTAGTATGCTTCTATACTCCTAACAGTAAGTAAAAAAGAAAGAGCAACTCTGGTATCTCCAAATCAATCAGTCACGACAACTGCATTTACGTAGGACTCAGGGTATTTTCTAGTCGGGCACTTTCACCAAAAAATACTCTTGTGAAAGCTAAAATACATTCTCTGGTATATTATCATCTGAAAAGGTGTTTAGATTATTACTTTAGCTATTACAATACTATTTATTTATAGTGCTATTGAGGCTTGATAACTGAAATTTTGACTATTTACTCATTAACATCAACCCCATATGAAAATAGTAGTTATAATAGTTACCCCCAATAAAAGCAATCAAAATTATAAAAAACTTTATCTCCTATAGTTTTACATTTAGAATTCCTTAATTTCTGAAGTAAGCTACAGGAGTTACTCAATAGATTAATCATCTCTGACTTATTCTACGTACAGATCCATAAATTATGCACTAAAAAATCTAAAATATAACTGCTTTTCGACCGTTAACGAGCATTAGGCAGTAGGCTACACAGAGGTTTTCTTGTTGGTATTTCTTACCCTTCTTGCGGCAATCGTTCAATGTGGACTCCACAAAATAAACAGTGCGCCATTTGGGGCAGGCGCAATTGATAAACGCATGAAACTCTTCGACCCAATTCTGAAATGTGGTCGTGAGACTGTTTTGCATATCCACATTTAATTGAATATTGTCGCTGTTAAGCATAGAGAATTAGGTTTAATAGAGTCTTTAATAAGACTAGAAGCATCATAAATAAATTTGTGTATTTTACTACTTGTATTTCGAACTAATGTTTCAAATTGTAGTTTAAATGAAGTCTGAATCCTGCAGTTCAACTCTGGACTCTAATAAATACTTTCAACTTCAATTGAATTAGGAAATACTTTAAAAGCTTGCAATTCGAATCGATATCTAAAGAAATCATTATAAAAAACTAAAACAAAACTCTGCAGATTCTAAGTTTAAAGACTGCTTAAACATGTGGGGTGAGAACCAATGTATCGGCATAAGCTATAACTATTTAAACTGGTTTTTCATATTCCTATTTTCAATGCGATATATTTTTTTCCATAATCAAATTAAATATAAATAAAGTTATTTAGCATTTGTGAACTGAACCCAGTTTAAAAGTTTCATTTAATTTTTAGAACTTTAAAAAGTCTTTAAATAATAATAGGAAAAATATAGGAATTAAGTGTTGCTTACACTATTCAAATCTGGTATTCGAACTAATGTATCAACTTTAAATGACACTTTAGGCTCTAAGCTTTCCATGCGCTATCAGCTATAAAAAGTCCAAGTAATGTCTACTTTCATTCGTTACTTTTATTTCTAAAGCTTTCTTATTTGTTATTTTATTTCGTTAAACTTATTTCATCAGCATATGATCAGTTTTAACTAAGCAACTAAACTAAGAGTTTGGATTAAGCTATGAGTGATTCGAACTAAGATCTTGACTGACTTTCCACATGCATTATCTCAGTCTACAAATCAATTTTGCAGCATTAAAATCACATAATTATATAAGCAATAAAGTGGGCAATACTTATAGTAATTGGGGTTCCAAATTATAATCATGTAATTCAATAGTTACTAAAACTTTTTAACATGCGAGACTCGAATCAATGTCTTCTCTTATACGATATATTATTATTACTGTCGTATTACTTAAGCAGAATTAGAAAAGCGGGAGTTTGAACCCACTCTAGACCCATACTCAGCTTAGACCCTCATTGAATCAACTCTTTAACTTACCGCATTACCACAACATTTTCATCACAGCCGAATTTCCGCAAATTCGCTATAATCTCCAATCGATCCAATATCATATCGATTTGTATATTGGGTGTTTGAATGGTGATGGCAGCGCTTTGATATGGAAACTTAAGCGTTCGTTTGCCATCGACAAACTTCGTCCATTCATCGGGATCGGGCTCGGAGGATGTATCATCGCAAATGGTTTCCTCTTCGATATCCTGCATATTTGCGCGCATCAAGTTCTCCTCCAATTGATAGATGCGAAGCTGCAAATCATCGGCGGAGTAAATGTTCGTTTCCATCTTCAGATCCGTCTGATTGATGTGCGTAAAATTGAATTGGGTGCCGGCATAATGTTTGTGCTCCATCAAATATTCATCGGGTTGATATGTTGTGAAACTATAATCATATACATACATATCCTCAGCCTCAATTTCCTGTAACAGCTCAATTTCCTCTGCCAAATTGGTCACACTTGTTTGATTTGAGACAACTTGTCGCTGTTCGACAATCGAACTACCGCCTGGCACATTTATATAGATGGAGCCCTGTGGAACATATCTACATTCAATTTGGTTTCACTTGACACTTAAATGGAGGTGTTGAAATGTGATTAACAGGTGGAGTGAGGCCTGGTCTATCCTATTCAGCGTAGAAATCTAGCGCTGTCCGTCCGCTCGTCTGTCTGTTCGTTGATTAGAACGCAATGAATTCGACCACTATGATATATTGTATACGTAGCTGGTCTCTATCACACGCAGTTGATCGGGTTCGAATCTAGTCAGAGTCAGAGTTGTTTTACCTTGGCTCAATGCGAATTCGAGTCTTCAACTATCTTTTATAGAGTTAAGTATATGTGTATGTGTAGATGTGATACAGAAAGAATCTATTATGAATTAATTATGCCCTAGTCAGGCATGGAATTTTTGTTCAATTTTACCCCATTAAAGGCATCGGTGTCATTTAGCTTTAGCTTCGTGATATGTGAGCTGCTCGAACTGATTTGCCTATCAATATCATCCACACCAATGCCCTGATCCCAGTCAACTGATGTCTTGGTGGTTATCAAGGTGCCATCGCTGTGATAGCAACGCAGCGAGTCATGTGTCCACACCATGCGCAAGCCATCATCCCGCATCGCATAGCTCTCGTTGGCATAATAATCATGCCATTCCGTAACCCTAATCGGCTTGCCACACCGTATCTCATGGCCTTGCACATGCACAACGCTGCCCAGCGATGTGGTTAGCTTCAGATGCTTGAATGTAAGATTGAATAGTTGCATCATGAGTTCCAAAAACTTAATCTCTGGATCAATGCTGGCAAACAAAGCTGCCGTCTGTGTTAATTTCATTTGTCGCGCCTCCAGCTTGGCCGCGCGTGCGGCTAGAGTTTCCGATGAGGTAGAGCCGGTCTCCTGTGAACGTTGGCCCTTGTACTGCGCATCGGATCCGCCTTGAGTGCGATTCGTTAGGGACGTACGCTTGGGCATACGTTGCTTTTTCGCTTCACACTTCGGCAAAGGTTTGTAGCTGCTGTACGTTGACTGTGTGGAGCAGGCATTGATGAAGCTCGGATCGTCCTCAACTTCGCCCTCCTCCTCTTCAACGACCTCCGGCGTGCTAAACAATCGATAGACCTCACCATTATAGCGCATTATCAGCACCATATCATTGTTCGTATAGAAGATGATGACACAGCCGTAGGGCGTGTAGACGCGGCGACTTTCCTTTAGCGTACTCTGCTGACCCGACCACAAGTTCTCGACATGGGTATCATGACAGTAGAGGGTCAATCCGTTTGGATAGTTAAGCACCGCCTTGGCGCACTCTTCAGTCTTGGGATTGACTCTCAGGCCAATGCCATTCGCTGTCTGAAAACGTATATTTGACGACACACTATCCATTTTGCCCAGCTCGTTGGTCAGATGCAGTATTTGCTTATCAATCTCAATGGACAGGCATTTGTTCATCTGCCTAAAGTTCCACTTTTCCTCGTAGAGTGATATTAGGCCCTCTTCAAAGTAATATTTGGAGTTTTTCGAATTGATCGTTTGGCGTGCATCATCCAAATTGTAGCCCTTGAGCATGGGATGATCGGGTCCCAGACCGATATAAGTTGGCCTATCGGTGGACATTTCCGACTTGGAACCTTCTTTGTGGACACCACTGTTTCGCCCATTGGAACTGCGTCCCGTTTTATTTGACACACGAAAACTTTCTTTGCTCCGAAATCGGGACAGTCGTGGTGACTTCTCCTTCGACGCATTGTCTTTCTTGTCCACGTCCTTTTTCTGTAACTGCATTTTTTGGGCCTTCAGCGACTTGGGACGTATGAACACGTTAGGCGGAACAACCGAATAACGTTTACGTGGCGGACAACTATATGGCGTAGTGCCGGTTTCTTCAAAATCACTGACAATGTCCATGATAAAGCTACTGGAGTAAGCGGACAACGGATCTCCTTTGACCTCAATCGCTGTTTCAAACATCTGTGGTGTGACCAAATCTTTGAGAAACTGTTCCATCTCGTAGAGCGTAAAGTCGCGAAAGCACAGGCGTGTCGGTATTACCAACTGTTTCTCATGCTCGAAGACTTCGTTCAAGGCACGCCGAAACGTAAAGAGCCGCACATTTGGTTGAATTTCCTCGATCTTATAGTTTTCATACTCATTCACCAATTGTATAATGCGTTGACAAACCGAATCGTCGGTCAAATATAGTTTGCCAAATTTCGGCAAATGCCTGGGATCCTCATCGCCGTTATATGGCGTATAGTAGAGCTTCTCAATGATATAGCCCGAACTGAAGTAACGCCGTAGCACATTGTATTCCAAACATGCATGATAGATATTGCGCATTAGACTCTGATCCATATAGGATACGACACTCTCGAGCAGCGTATTTGCCTGCTCCACAAACAATAGTTCGTTTTTGACCAGCTTAATAATGCTCTTAAAGGCATTCGCATAGACCTTGATTTTATCGAGAGTTTTGGTATATAAATTCGATGTGGGATTCGCTAGCATCAACACCTCCATTTCGGTCATCAAATCACGCGGATCACCGAATGTGCACATCAATGATTCCATATATAAATAGATCGTGGCATCATCATCGTGCACTGCCGGCATCTCAGCTTTCAAATAGTGACCCTGAATGCTCAGCGACTCGGCCATTTGAAAGCTGTCCGCCAGACTGGTGCCCGGACTCATCTTGACATCGATCTCACAATACGGTTTCACATAGTATTCGTCATATTGTTCCCGCAACGTTTGCATATCGTACAGAAACCAAGTGAGCTGATCGAAAATATTCTTCGAATATCTAGCCGCTTGGCACATGGACATCTGCGGCAGCTGCTGCTGCACGATGCCAATGGGTTTGCTCTTCACCCGTTTGCGTAGTCCATAAATATCGTTCTGAATCACTTCAATGGTATCACGTCGTTCCTTCTCGATACGCGGCCGCGGCACCAACACATCATACGCACACTCCTTGGGCAAAAAGTGCACAATTCCGCACAACGGTTGATTCATGCTGTGGATGATGAGATCGGAGTTATATGCAAAGTACTTCCATGTTCTATGAAACTATATGACAAAATTTACAATGGAGAGTGAATCTAAACCGATCTTAGTTGGAGTCTATTGAAAGCCTGAAGGCAAATCAAGACATTGCTTGGCAGCTTTGATCAGACTTCTTCGCTAATCTCAACAAATCTTTGCTTAGCTCAATCTAGCCAAAGATCAAAGTACACTCGAGCTAAGATCAAACCTACGGAAACCTAGTCTAGATATTATTTCAGTCGGACTTACTTGAGCAGAGTCTTGTAGAAGTCATTTTTCATTGTACCAATGATGACAATGAGTATTGTCGTATTCGGAGGATCGTCTTTAATATACTGAAATTGGGGATCCAACATAATACTTAAGAAACAGACAAATTGATATTTTCAGTCTTACCTGCCGCTTCGATAGCGGTTTGCCCTTGCCCACTTTATGGTGTTCCTTGGCTGTAACGCCAAAGCACGTTATTTTGGCAAACGAAACGGTATCGGTATCCTTGGACTTGGCCGAACGTTTCGACTCAGCTGCGTTATCCTTTTTCGCATCTGGTGCACGTATCTTTAGCTGCGCAGGCATATTCTTCTGATAGTATTTGAGCATATTAAAGCTCAGTTCCGCTTCAATCTTGCGGGTTATAAATTCATATTCACGCAGGCACTTCTGAATGCGCATCAGCGTATGGGTCACAGGATCGGTGGGCAAAAGATCTGATAGTGAACAGTCGAAATGCATATCATTTTGATAAATTCAATTAGTTCGTCGCTCACCTGACTGCCTGCCCTTGCCACTGCTGCGAGCCTTTTTTCGATTGGCCAAGCGATTGTTCTCCAACTCAGTATCCAGATCGATGACAAACAGAAATTGTCGCAGCCCAAGCTTGATCTGATTGATGTATTCATCGCGCACCGCACGCAAACCCTTGTCATAGAAATTGACGCAGTAAATTTCGTAGCTTCCGGTTGGTGTTGAGTTCAGAGACTTTCGGGTGCTACGGCGACCGCTGTAATCCGTTCTTCTGGTACTCAGTGCACTCATGATGGTTGGATTCTATTTTTCGAATGTATCCGGTGTTACAGAAATATAAAAACAGAAACTATGCGTTTGTTTCTGAAAGTTAAAGCAAATTCAATTGATATCGAGTGTATATTTATTTCTTTTTATATATTTCTCAAATTATTTATTAATTTAAAATTAATACAAAATTACTGGGCTGTTCGACTTGAAAGTTCTATAAGCACTGTGATTGTAATTATATATTACTGATTATATATTACTAATTATATATTGCTAAAAAAATTTAAGTATTAACTACGATAGGCGATTAGACCTGATTCCTAAAGGTTTTATATGGGTACTTCCTGCGCTCACGATTGGTTTGTAGTAAGGCAGAGTCTGCTCGGTAGCTCTCATTTCATGATCTGTTTATATTTAGTATTTATATTCTTATTCAGAGGAAGTTTGCTTCATCCATTCATTTAAGATTCTCAACAAATGACATTCAGGATCACAGCTAAGGGTTAGGCCGCCTTAATATTCAGCTCACAGATCGAATCTGAGAATCGATCGACGTTTGCATGGAGGTGAAATGATCGTGGAGCTGATTGATGCGCCTCACTCTACCAAACTCGATGATCTTATTGAGATATTGTACTTGAGCAAGCAACATTATGCATAGCTCCCACATTTCACTGCTGCACAACAGCTCCTCGTAGTTAGCACAGGTAACTCTCAGTCTCAGTCATTGTCTGTGCTTCGGCAACTGTCGGAGGTCTGTGCCGCAGTCACGTTCGATATCTCGTCTGTCAAAGACATCTGTGCTAATGATGAAATGTGTTGAAGTGATTCATCGTTACTTGCTCTGATAGCGATACACGATACAGTGTCACGATCAGAACAACTGCAACTTGCAACAAAACAAACAAAGCATGTTTAAAAGTTGGAGATTAATAAAAAATATTCAATGATAGCGGCTTGAATGCTAAATATTAGATATTCCAAATGTTTTTATATAAAATATTATACACACTATACTGAAATTGGAGACATAACAATTCATTGAACACTTCGTATCTAATAGGTCTACAATTTAAATAAATATATTTTTATTAAAAAATAAATCTTTTTTAAGTAATTTTTATTTTAGAACATTAAAGCGTAAAGTTAATTTAGGTATAAAAATCTTAGCCTAAATATGTGTTATGTACAAATGAATATTTATTTAAATTATAAAGTACTAAACTGATATAGAAATATGTATATAAATATATATATAAATAGATATATGCATAGGTAATGTACAAATGGGAGATTCGTAAGGTAAATAGTTAAAAAAAACTGAAATAAAATCGATGCGCGAACTTAAAGCCTCTTTAAAATAAAAAACAAAATAAATTAAAAGTTAAATAAATTAAATATTTGTGTAGGGCATACATATATGTATATAGTATATAAAATGCAGTCACTGGCTAAACGTATAGCTAGGTAAATATTACTTATATGGCAGTGATATGCTACGAACTGGACGTTGTCTAAGTCTAAGTCTAAAACTCATATTTGATCACAATGCATTTGGAAAAAGTTTTGGTGTGGCATCAACAACAGGAACCAGAAATCGTTCCGCGATCTATAATTACTTAGTTAGATAGTTATAGTTTAATCATCGCTGGAGACAAGACACTCGCTAAGCAGCACATTGTGCAGATCATCCATATCGATCCAATCGCGTCTCTCATTGCGTATGGACACATTGCGTATGCAGCCCTTGAAGTTGTCGCGAGCCAACAAACAGCCGCTAGGCGCAATATCTGCAAAATATATCAAAGTTAAAGCAGTCTATTTATATATATGTCTTATATCTGATATAAGGTCACCTGGCAAGCCACCTATGTAGAGGGGCGAACGTGTTTGCACTTTGCCCGCATTGCGCTGGTTCGACATGCTGATCGTGGCGGGCAGCTGATCGATTCTCAGTGCAATCTGTTCGCCATCATAGAGTGCGGATATATTATGCCATTTGTTGTCACACAGCGCATATTTGCCCGGCAGCGTAGACTCCACGCGGAAGGGCACACCATCGCCCAGATCACAAGAGAAAACGATCTGTAACAGAGAAAAGGAAGGTATTTTCATATATACTCCAGGGATTTGAGATTTTGAATCTATTAAAACTTACATTGCCATTGCTCAGCTCGAGGGAGAGTGAAGGAAAGTTGTTGGGCTCGGAAACGCTTAGCAATATGCCGGATAGCTCAGAGGTGCGAAATTCCAATTCCAGTTCCAAATATTTCGCCACATGAAAGTTTCTCTCTGCAAGCGGAAAGAATAAGGATTAGAAGAAATATATAAAAGGATACAGTAAAGAATGTTTAGAGAAGTCAGCTATACTAATATAATACAGAAGGTTTCTATAGCAATTTAAATAGATATATATATACTGATCAGAAATATATATATAAAAGAGTGCATAAGATTTGTAAAACACTATAAACTCCAAGAACTTACTGTATATGGCATAGGCATCGCCTGGAAAGTAACTGCCACGCTCGACTTTCGGAAAACATTGTCCCACATTTGCATGCTTGCCCGGTCGTGCCAGATCTTGTGTGCTATTGTTGATGCTAAATCGCCGTAGACAGCCCTTGAATGGCTCGAGACGCATATACAGCTCTGAGGGCACCTTGACCGGCGCCTGCGGCAGGCCACCCACCAGCATTAGCTGTGAGGCGCCTATTTTCTTGGGCACCTTCATTTGTGCCGAAGTCTTTTGATCTGTGCGTCCGATCTCTACGCTCAGCGTCACTTTGCGATCGTGGCAGCTGACGGTAACCCGATGCCATTCGCCGTCGTTAAGCTTGGCAGTCAGCAGCAGCTCCTCGCGCCTGCGACCACGCACTATTAACACCAGCTGGCCATCCTTGAGCAGCAGGGTGACATAATGCTTGGGCTTCTCCTTGCTGCCCGGCGACAAATAGAGCATGCCATTGGGATAGAAGGAACGGAATTCGAAGCTCAGCTGAAAGTTGCGCTGCCAGAAATGACGTTCCGGCAACTTTAGCTGCGAATAGCTATAGAGTTCGTCGCCGAACTTGAAGGCATTCGGCTCGTAGGAGTAGCTGCCGATCTGTAAGCAAAAAGAAAGAATTAATCGAAGCCTTTGATTTAGGCGAATGGGAACTTAACTCACCGCGACGACTTTGTGTTAGTTCTGAGCTTATGTGAGCGAGCTTTCACAGCGTGAGGTTAAAAAATAAAATAATTGGCATGATTTCTCTTTTGTTTTTTCATTTGTTAAAAAATGTTCGTTCGCTTTTATTTAAAAATGTGATAACAAGTTGAAGAAGGCAAAAAGTTATTCGTATGATACATCAATGAAAGCAAAAACGTACACAAAGCGTTGATGAGTTATAAAAGTGAAGTTTATGTATATATATATATATATATGTATTGATAGATCGCTGCTTATAGACTATAATTGAGCTTAGAATATACAAAAGATATGGTATGAAAATATGAAATATTTACATAATAAGTATGTTGTTGTCAAGTGTAGTTTAACATCCAAATGCGACCCAGAGTTTTTTTAAACTTAACATTAATTATACTTCTTATATAATATAAATAAGCTGGCTTACAAGGGCTTTAAGAAGTTTTTTTTAATTGAATTAAAAACGTTTTATATCATATTGAAAATTGAGAAGCTTCCGGATTGAAACTAGTTAGCTATTAATATTAGATACAAATGAGCTTGAAGGCGCTTTTACTCTGAATACATAAATATTCGTGTCTGTGTAAACCAGCTCTTAAATATAATAAAGCTGGCTCACAGAGTTTTAATAAACTTTTTAATCAAATTAGAAGCTTTTCTATAGTATTAAAAATCAATTAGGAAAGTTAAAACTATTGCCTTTTAAGTGCAAGAGCTTTGAGCAGATTTGATTTGATTTGAGTCAGAACTAAAATTAGTTAGCTATAAAAAAGCATTTAAAATGAACTTAAAGCCGCTTTTTTTGTTAAAGATTTGAGATATAACAAAGCTATTTTACAAGAGCTTTAATGAGCTTTAAAAAGTGTATTTGTATTACAAATCTATTATTGAAAGAATTTAGTTAGTCTTGAGACGCTTTTTAATCCATCTTTTGCTCTTCGTAAACCAACTTCCATTTAGTCCTTACATCTAACTAAACCAGCTTACAAGAGCTTTTTGAAACAACTTTGGACTCTGTAAACTGGCTTAAATGCCAACAAAGCTTAAAAGCTTGAATGTATGGCAACTTTTGGTTAAGTCTGAGGTTATATTTTGATGATTTTGTATGATTAATCCACATGTAGACCACATTGAGTAGCTATGTTTAGTAAGCTGTTTTTTTAGATATATTTGATTTGTTTTTGTTTAGGCGAAATTAGTATACAAAAGAGCTTTTCTTGCAGCGCAGCGCTTGAAGCTTTTTGCGTAGCAGCTTTTGTGACATAATTGCTTAGCAACTAAAATCCTATAAAAACAAAAAGAAACATTTAAGTCGATCAGAATGTTGAGAGTTAGGTAGCCACAATCTCTATATATAAATATATGATATATATACATGCAATAATTCCAATGAAAAACCCAAACCCAAATCAAATCTTATTAACCACAAAATACCAGACGAAATTATATTAAGAACTTACCCGTTTGCAGCCCTCCGGCGAGGCGGTGAAACTCTTTCCAATCATCGGCTCCGTCTTGAGCAGCACATCGTAGAGAGCGCCCTTGGGGCTGCCCATGACCGGACCATTGCGTCCAATTTGCACATTGACAAAGGTCAGGGCATCATTGAAATTGATCGTGCGATTATTGAACACAACATCTCGCACGGCACCCGCCAGCTTCACAAAGGTGGGCGCTAGAGGTGTGTAAATCTCGTGGGGTGGTGCACCGCCTATATAAAGACCACCCGCATCCTGTGGCAGACTGATGAGCGAGGGCGAGCCCGTCAGAGTGCGCACCTCCTGTACTTCATCGTCCACCATCAGCTCCAAACGTCGTCCACTTTTGATTAAATTGATAACATGCAGCTCGCCATCGTTCAGCTGACTGGCATTAGAGAACATTTTGATGAGACTGCGACCCGAATTGATCCACACCTGCAGCTGGCCATCGACCAGACTCATCGAATAGTTGCCCTTAATATCTTTCGCATCATAGTCGGCCAGCACTTCGGGTGGATAGGCGGCCAACAGCAACAAACAATCGGCTTGAAGCGTACGGAAAACCATAGCTACATTCGCCCTTTTACGCAGCGATTGCGAAGGCAGCTCCAAATAGCCATTGCCCGAAAAGCCAGCTCTGTGAGACAGCAAAGCAATTAGGTATGTTCAAATAGTGATCTGTGTCGCACTCACTTTGTAATCACGTCCTTGCAGGAAGACTCCACGCCAAAGTATGTAGAGCTCTCGAGCGGATCGTAAGTCTCGCCATTCACCTGCACATCCATCATGCAGCCAAGGAAGGGATTGTCTGCGCCGGGCGCTTTAGTGGTGCCCGAAGTAAAGCCTGTTGAAATGAAAGGAAATGTGTGTAAGTGTATATCTATTGTGAGCCAGCTGAAGGACTAACGACATTGCCTATAAAGAGTTGACTCAGGGTCATTATTGTATACGAGATCTGTTCATAGTGATGTTATTAACTTGCTCATTTTAATTAGTTGCAATCCCTTCGACAGGCTCAACCAATTCCAACTGCTTACCTGGTGGCACGCCTCCCAGATAATACACCGCCATGGACAAATCCGGCAGCATGTGACTCTTTACGGGCAATGTGGGCGCGCCGGAGATGGGACGATCATTGTTCACGCGCAGCATGCCATTCTCGGTGCTGCGTCGTGTGGAGAACTCTCGGGCTGCTTCGATCTTGATCCACTGGCCAGTGTTATACTTTTTGGTGGTGTTAATCTCTAGCTTGGACTCGTCGCCATAATCGATTCGGAACATGATGCGACCGCGACTCAATGTGACCGACACGGAGCGGTTCTACGAAGAGAAATGAATTGATTAAAGGCTGATGGCCAAACGTTAATGGCTAACTCACATTCTTGTCATCAACCGCCAGGAAGAGCAACGCATTCTCGTCCAGCGTGCGGAAAGTCATCTGCAGCGCAAATATATTCTTGCGATAGGGACGCGGTCGCGTCTTCTTGAGCTGCGCATAGCCCAGGCCATTGAAGTGCCTTGCCACAGACGCCGCAGATGATTCCCTTGCGCCAATCATGGCACCACCACAGCGTCCCTCGCTGCCAATAAAGTTCCATATGCCCAGTGGTTTATTGTCTACCTCCACCTGATGCACGACGACATTAAGACCTGGTGTCAGATCTTTGGAAGCTTGGCCGCCCAACAAAATGCGTTCGTCGTGTGTCTGATAGAAACGCGTGTGCTCCGCATCTGTGGAGCCCGTGACTGCTGAGCCAGGCATCAGTGCACCAAAGTTGTTCATGCGACGCACCAGCAGGCTGCCCAAATTCAATGTGCGATTCGCTTCAACTTGATACCAGGCATCATCGTATTTGGGATCACGCGTCTGCACCTCGAGCGGATGCGTAATGGTCGCTGTGCTGCCGCCCAAATACCAAATCAGACGCACGTGTCTTTTGTGCAATTCCAAGGTGATGTGCCGGCCCTCTCTGCCCTGCACATGCAACAGCGGAGAGCTGCCCATGTGATTCGACAGACCGAAGCTTAAGCGTAAAGAATTGGAGGTGCTCAGGCCATAGGAAACGGGCAAATAGCTGCGACTGCACTTGGGCCCCAGCGACTCCAGCGAGACGTCAATCTGCCAATAGAAAGAGTTATTTAAATCAAGTTAAAGCAGAGTTTAGAATATTCTGCTTACCGCCTCTGCTGCATGTCGAGCCTTGGCTATTTGATCCCTCAGCTGCTGCAGCTGACTGGCAATGCTGTTGTTCCACTGCTCAAAGATCTGCTGCTCTTTGACCGCCTGCTGCTCGATATAGCTGAGAGAAACATTGGCCAAACGCAAATTCGTCTTGGTCAGCGAAATATTCTCCTCGGCCATGCCCAGTTTGATTTCCCAGTCCGGCTCGAGCATGGCAAATGATTTGCGCATATGCTGTATGGATTGTTGCAGCTCTTTCGCCTTTCTCAGCTCCTGGCGCATCTCGTCGCTGGTATGTTGAGCCAGTTTCATGCTCTCCTGTGCATTGCGCCGTGCCGAGCTATTTGTGAGCAACTGCAGTTGGCTTGTGATATTATTGCTACGCTGCCCAGTCTCAAAGATGGTGCGCTTAATGCCCTCCACTTGCTGTTCCTGATGCTGCAACTTGCCCTTGAGCACTGTGGACTTTTGCATTTGCTGCAGTGCCTCACGCTGCAGCTGCTTGGAACGCTGCAGCGAGTGCTTGGCACGTTCTATCATGGAGCTGCCATCGCTAGGATAAAGTGTGCGCTGAGCTTCAAACACGCGCTCTTTCGCCAGCAGCGATGCCTGCTGAGCTGCGGCAATGGCTAACGAAATGTTGCTATGGGCAGAACTGTAAATAGACAGAGAGAAAGAGAGGGTGAGTAAAGATCTTGCTTGGCTATGGAATCACTACTCACCTGGCCAGCATGGCAATCCGTGCTGCATTGCGCGTCGGCTGAAATTGTTTGGCATACTCATTGGAGCGTTCGAGCAGCCGTGTTGCATGCTTCTCGGCTTTGGGTAGCCAATGTTTGCGTACCTCGCGCTGCAGCTCCAACTCAACCAGAAGCGTCTCATTCAGCTGCGCCGCTGCAGCAGCCAACTGTCGTCGCTGCTCATTAAGTTGCAGCTGATGCTCAACGGTTGTTTGAAGATTCTTGTGACCGAGCTCAACTTGAGTCTGATTCAGCTGCTGCTGGATGTGTTGGTCCAGTTCGTTCAGCTGCTGATACTGCTCGGCAACATGTCCACTTAGATTGCGCACATGTTCGAGCACATCGTCCGCATCGCTCTCCACGACCTGAGTGCTATCGAGATGCAGTCGCATATCTGCCACACGATAATTGGTTTGATTCAGATCACGCCAGAGCATCTCGAGGCGAGCACGTTGATCGTAGGCTGCATCGGAGGCATTGCCAGTGGTATAGAAGAGCTGCCAGGCGCAATCACTGGAGCTGCGTATATTTTGCACCAGCTGATGATGTTGCTGGATGGCCTGCAGATAAAAACGCGCCTGTTTCAGTGCCGTGGGCAGACTGAGATGATGGGCAGCCGTTCCATAATTGCGCAAATCCTGCAACGTTTGCATTTGTTCGCCACGTAACTTGTGCACATCCTGACGCAGCACCAAAGCCGATTCCTGCATGGACTGCAGGGCATGCTGACGCTTGCCAATGGTGGCCACAGCTTTCCTCGACTGAAATTTGTTATTTTCTGCATGCGCGTCCATTTTGAGCAGTCCGCCCATATCGTAGCCCAATAGCAACTGCCTGGCCTGACTAACGTCCTGCTGGCGTGCACGCCACTGCTTATAGGCGCGCTCGTATTCACTTAACTTGAGATAGGGTGCCGGTATGCCTGTCAAATCCATGTTGTGCAGCCCGCGGCGCAGCTTGTGACCCACCAGCTCCACATAGTCAAGAAGCAGCAGCGTGCAGTTGTCGCAAACTGTTGAGAAGAGTTATGAGTTATAGTTTATACACTTGTCATGGGGTATTCAATGTCTATGCTTACCCTTGCAGCCCTGCTCTTGCAAATGATGGCGCGGTGCCACACATTTGTTGCATTTGAGACCTGTGACACCTTCACGGCAATGACACTGTCCAGTCTGGGCATCACATCCCTCGGCGCGTATGCCATCCACATGGCAATCGCAGGCCTGGCAACTGCTATTCGGAAACTGCATCGGATTGCCAAAGTAGCCCGGGTGACAGTGTTCGCACAGGCGGCCGGTGTAGCCGGGCTTGCAGACGCAGCTCACTTCGCCCTCGCGCACATTGCAGCCGCGTGCGAAATTGCGATTAGTCTCCGGGCAGGGGCAGGCCTGGCAGCCGTGTCGTGAATTTGGATCTCCATAGTAGCCGTCGGCGCAGTGCTGACAATGCGCACCGCCGCTATTATCACGACAATTCTGTAATAGAAATGTGCACTCAGTAAATTCCGGCGTTGCCCAACTGTCAAATTGTGTGGCGGCATGTTGATGCAGTTCAGTTCACTTTGCCAATAAGAACAATTAAGATATTGAATACAAACACTAACCATGGTTAGTGATACAAATATATTTAACTACATTGTATAGGTATATCTATACTCCTTGAACTCAATTAATGTTGAATTACTCAATTGTGCTCATTGGCAAAGTGAACTGCACACTAGTTCTTAGAGGATCGCAAATCTTTAACCAGTTCCAATGAACCAGCTCACAATAAAATGGCGCCGCGAACAAGTGTAGTGCACGTTTCAAATCGAAATTAGTTAAATTTAAAGTTTTAGTGTCAAATTTCTTACCAGACAAACACCGGTTTCGCGATCGCAATCATTGCTGCGTCCATTGCAATGACACGGTGCAGCGCGTCCAATCAAATCTTCTATGAAAACACTTTCCACATCGCTGGTGTTGCGCCAACGATAAAACGAGCGCCCCGGATCTTGGCAGGAGAGGCCAGCGAAACGTTTGGGGCACTTGCACTGCTCCACGCCCTTGGCCAACAGATTAGTAGAGCCCTGCACATAAATCGCTGCATCCATGTGAACGCTATGTAAGCTGAAAATGGAATATATATACATATGTATATATCACAATTCGAATTTAACCTCAAAAAATCACGTGGCTTACACAACTTGCTGGAATTCTGCAAAGGCAAAGGCGCGCAGAAATATATGCTTCACATTTTGTAGCGCCGCCATCAATGTGCCACGATCTACCGCCTGGTTATTCTGATGGTATTTCCAATAGGATTCAATCAGCGGCACGCGATGTGTCACATTTAGTGAATATTCGAACTCCTCGTGCTCGTAAAAGTCCAAAACAAGCTTCGCATGGGCGTGCAGCTGCACGAGCGGATATTGGGACAGTATCTTCCTTTCCAGCGGCATTTGCGCGCCATCGGTGATCAGCGAAAAATAGAGATAACCACCGTAACTGGTGGTGCGATCGCCATAGAACTGTGGCGGCAGCTGAAAGTAGAGCGGCTGATAGAACTGGGCATAGGCACCAATGGACACATTGCCCGTGGAGCGTGGCACTAGACTCAAATCATTCATTCGCTGTATTTCCGCATCCTCGCGATACGAGACGCTGCCTGCCATCTGCACCACCACAATGTACTCAAAGTCGCCGTTGGGCACGTGTTGTGGACGCAATTGTTGCACGCTCAGATTTCGAGCTTCTGGCATGCGTATGTGACCCCAGGAGAGTTCGCTCTGCTCGCACTCGGCGGCGCGTCCGAAGCAGAAGCAGCGGGTGCAGCCCTCGGGATTGAGTGCGGACAGGCCAAATGTGCTCTGCATGCAGGTGTCGCACTTGAGACCCACCACGAGTGATTTGCATGGGCATTGGCCGTTCGAGTCGCATTCGATGAGTCCGTCGGGCCGTGTAAACGAACCGGCTACGTCGCAGCCGCAGCGCCGGCACTCAGGATAGCCAAAGTAGCCAACGGCACAGCTATTGCAGTTGCGTCCCGCATAGCCCTCACGGCATTGGCATTGGCCGCCCACGGCGGCGCACTGCTGGCCAATGGAGCCGATGTGATCGCATTCACATTCGCGACAGCCCAGACGCGCCTGCCAGCCCCACGTGCCGGGCACACATTGGCCGCAGCCCAATCCTCGCGTATACTTGGGGCATATACAGCGGCCATTGAGCGGATCACAGACCTGACCCTCTGCCGCGCATGCTGCACACCGCTGACAGCCATCCGTGCTGAAGCCATAGAAGCCTTCGGTGCACTCATTGCAGTGCCTACCTCCAACGCCTATTTTGCAATCGCATTGCCCAGTCCACGGATTGCATTCGTGTCCGCGTGCACCGTGCGGATCGCATTGGCAGTCGTGACAGCCGACGCCTTGCGTCAGATTCCAGTGCCCCGCCTTGCACTTGTCGCAGCGACGACCAGCCACATTCAGCAGACAAGAGCATTGGCCGGAACGCTTGTCGCAGGCCGTTGACAAAGAGCCCACCGGGCTGCATTGACAATCTGCAAGAAAAGAAAATGAGAAAATATGAAAAATTGGAATTTTTATATTGATTGCATTAGGTAAGTACATGATTTATATTTAATCAATTATTTAATCTCGAGGCAAGAGCATATATTGGGGATTTATCTATATAAATATTTTCAAAGATCAATATATCATATCATATATATTTATGATTCCAAATAAAAAATGTTGAAATGAAAAATGAAATAATAAAATATAAATAAAAGTTTGGTAGATTATTTTTTAGACTGCCAAGTAAAGTTGGTTTCATGAAAAAAATACTCTATATATATATAAATAATCTACTCTATATATATAAATAATACTCTTTATATATATTTGATTTTATATTATTTTATATATTAAATGAATTTTATTTTATATATTAAAGGCAGAATTATCTAATATTTCATAAATTTAAATAATTTAATTAATATTAATTTCAAATGATCTTTTCATAAAAATGAGTCTAAGCATCTAAGAAAAAGTTAAAAAAAAAAAACAAATAAATAAAATATTTGTAATAAGAATTTAATAAATAAAATCATGTTAAATGGTATATTATAGAAATATTAAATTAAATATATTAAACATTTTTATCATGAATCTTTTTATTAAATTCTTCTTCTTTATATATATTTTTAAATTTTTATTTTGCTGCTGTCTACAATTTCAATTCATTTAAAAGCTTCAAATTTAAAATTTAAAGTTTTAAGCTTTTGCCTATCTTATATTTTTTAAACAGAAATTAGTAAATAGCTTAAATTAAAGTCTTAAAGTCTTTTATTAACGAATAGTAATCTTTTCATAGATTGCAACAATATTAGAGATGCCATAAAAAATAATTAAATAATATCGTTGACAAAGATTTCATTAAGCACAAATCCATCAAAATTGTTTACAGCAACATTATGCACACCATATTTCATAGCTGTAACTTGCTGATTTCTGACAGTCTCACAATTAACACTTAAATAAACGCGCCGCCCTATCTGCATAAATCTAAACGATCTCAACGATTCCAGCCTTAGGAGCCATAAAAGCAAACATTCAAAAAAACAAAACAAAACAAATAAAACTACTGAAAGCACTTGCAAAATAATTTTTTTTTGCAGTTCTCGTTCTTCAGCTGTAATAAATGGGCATAAAATTTGCACGCATAAAATGGAAAAAAACTGAACTGTCAACAGGAAAAATTGAAAATTTGAAAATACCGCCAACACACACACACTCTAGAAAAAGAAGAAAAAACTCTGAAAATGTATAAATATTAATAATAATTTTTTGATTGGGGGCGCGCCAGATATTTGGCACATGGTTTTCAGCATGTGAATGTGACATTTACAAAATGTTTTTCTCGTATTTCGAGAGGTGCTGCTGCTGCTGCTGCGGCTCTAAACCAATCTATTTTGTCGCGTTTGTAATTTATGTTTCCTGGCCGAGCAACAAAAATATATAAAAAAAAAAAAAAATAAATAACATTTAACATTTTTTTGGCGAAAAAAACAAGCTGCTTGTCTCATTATTCAATGACAAACTGGAAAATGAGAGAGAAAAAAAAAGAAAAAATTATAATGTTTAGCTGCATTTAAATGCAAATTAATGTGTCATTCATTAGCGCTGCTGCAATCGATCATGCGGCGCAGTTTGACAAGCACTGCGAAAGGTCAAAGCGCTTCAAATCGTCCATTATCAATGGCTTTCAAATTGCAGTTAACTGCAAAACTAGTTGTTTAATACCAAAGTTTATGTTGGCTAAAAAGCGCTCGCATTACAAATTTGCATATGACTTTAAAATTTTGGGTTTTTCTTTTTTTTTTTTTTTTTTTTATGACACGGACAGCGTGTGGCATGCCACTTGTTTTGTGAGCGAGTTCAACATACTCGTGACTCCAATCCTCCAAAATGCCAAACTCGAATTTGTTAACTACAAAAAAAGAAACTAAAATAAAAAAAAAAAGCGAATCGAGCAAATATATTATGCTTAAGCATAATTCAGTTGTCGAGACGTCTTAACGATGTCTGCCTGTATGCGTCTATGGCTATGGCCACATAAACTCCATCATATTCACGATTTTCGCGTGCCACCGCCACCATAATGGAGACATTACGGATTAGCGTATGTCTTCTAAATGTGCTCGCAATACGACACCAATGCATGCTTGAATGCAAAACTAACGAAAATTTACTGATGCTGCGCAGGGAGGTTGGAACTAACAATCCAACAACAACCCAGATTGCCAAATTCTTTAATATATGAGACATGTTGTAGCGAGTTTAGCTATGAAACTAACTGAGTGAATAAAAGAATGTAAAATAGTTTGATGGAAGTTTATTTGCTTTTCTTTGTCCATGCGTTTTGGCTCTCAAGATCTTTGCTAAAGTTGTCTAGTGAATAAAATAAGTTTTCGTAGGTTTGTTTACTATTTTATATTAAAATTTTCTATTTTTTTTTTACCATAAAATTGTTAAATTTCTTTTTAATTAATTTTATTTATTTTTACTTTGCATACAAACGTTGGTGTTTTACGTGGATATTTAAGAGTAGAGGAGCTTGGATATTTTCTTGTTAGACATATAGTTTATAAAAAGCAAATTAGTTTGCACATGAGGAGGAACATTTATATGAAAATACACATAAATTTAAAAAAAAAACACATTATTTGTCAATTTAGTTTTCCAACTGTTTAAGACAAGTTGCAGCGCTGTCGACACAACATCAGCTGCACTACCCCAACAATATTCTAATTCTAATTCTTATTATTTACATCAAATTACAACTAAAATCTATAAGGCAACTGCGGCTCTTTATTAAAGTAATTAAAGTGTCTCACTGACAGCTGACAGGCCCAACGATGTATTCTATAAATGCATTTTATAAATGTTATAAAAAAGAAACTTTCTAGATGTTATCCAAATATTGTTGTTAGTTTTAGCCAGGGCGAGCTGTGGCGTATGTAAAGAGTATTATTTTATTTTTGCTAAATATATTCCATAAATCATTTTAGTGTTTCATTCTTTCTATTAACTAAATAAAAAGAATTCAAGTTTATAGTTGTATCAAACTTGGATTTGCAATTATTGTCTACAGCAGATACTCCTGGTTGGGAGTTCGATGCATAGTTTGTAATTTTAGCTCATGCTAATAGAAATATAGAATTTTTTAGTAAAGTTCTAATATATCTTAAAGCCTCTTTAGTAAAATATTTTTATTATTTCAAATTCACTTTTAAAATTTAATTTATATATATTGAATATACTTAATATATTTAATACACCTTTAGAACTATTTCATTCATTCATTCAACTCCACAATATTTTTTAATATTTCAATGATCTCAACTTCACAATGACTCCATCGTCTACTGCTCAGTTAATTTTATCTTTCATCTTTAACGATTCGATTTATGATATTAATCATTTCTGCAATCTTCAGTTGTTTATAAAGACTATTTATATTTTATTATTCACATCTTCACAGCAGCTCCACCTTCTACTGCTCAATTAATTTCAGCTGCATTTTGATGATTCTATTTGTTAAAGTATCAAATTCTACAATCTAAAATTGTGAATAAAGCCTTTTTTTTTGCTGTTATATTTTAATATTCTCATGTGGACAATGACTCCACCTTCGACTACTCAATTTAATTATGTCTGCTGTAGTTAATGTATTCACTTCAACAGCTGAATTGACTTTGTGGGCGCCGCAAACACAACACCGGCAACCGTTTATTATAACAAACAAAAGGCTATAATTATGGGAATACCCTGTAAACGAAAAGTTGGGCATATAGGTTGTGATAGGGATACATGGAAAGGCAATAGCTGGTAGGGTATATGGAGTGTATATTGTATAAATGCATATTCGATTGACTTAAATTTTGATCTTCTTTGATTTTTCCATTATATATGTTTTATAGATATCCTATGATTCTATGATCTTCTTAGACCTCTTAGTCCGATAGTTGTCTAAAATGTTGTTCATTAAAATAGATAAATTGTTTCTATATTTTGAAAGCAACTCCTGCAAGCAGTTTGTATAACAATTAACTTAACTGCAGGGTATTTTCAAGTCAATGCCCACTGCACCCAAGTCAAATGCAATTTCCTGAAGCGAGTTAACATTCGATTAATTTATGGGGCGCACGAAAACAATCGAGCTGCCTCGCTTCAGTCGCGAGAACTGTGACTATTATGACGCTCCAGCGCCGAATTCGATCAAAGAAAGCATAAATAATTCCTATGGCCATGGTAGTGGGAGTGGGTGTGGGGATTGGAATTGGGAAATGGCAACTGGGAATTGGGGACTGGTTGGTTGGCTGGCTGGCTGACTGGCTGGCTGGCTGGCCATCGAGGCTGGCAGGACCAGTCGTTGCCCGACCTGCCCGAGACAAAATGTATGCAAACGGGTTAATTAACTACGAAATTTCGAGCGCTAGGCTACGTGAGGCTATTAAAAGACAAGCAAAAACACAGCCGGGTGGTCGCTAGCCAGCTCTTTTCATCTCTACTGCTCTCTCTCTCTCTCTCTTTCGTTCTTCTTTTATTTGGGTCAACGGTGGGCGGTTAACGAGACAATAACAACAAGAAGAAAAAAAATGGCAACAACTGTTGCTGTTAACGCATTACGCCTGCATTTACTAACAGCTGCCGTTAGCGAACTTGCATTTTGACATTTCAAATGTCAACTTATACATAAATCTTGTCCAGGCAGAGCTGCTCATTCACTCACTAAGTCAGTCAGTCAGATAGTCAGTCTGGCAGTCCGGCAGTCCGGCAGTCCGGCAGTCTGTCTGTCAATCATATATAGTAAGCTACTCAATGAACGGTCAGCGCTTTACCACAAAGATTGTTATCGCTCTTGCCTACAGAGGCTTAATTGCCGTTTGATATGTGCAACTAATGTGTATTAAATGCTCTCACACTAATGGAGTACAAGGCTTAAGCAATGGGAATACTCTTTATATAGTAATCATATATTATATATAGACTAAACTTTCTTAAAGTAATGTGCCAGGTAAAGACTTTATTATATATTAACATAATAATAATATTACATATACTTCTTGCATATCATATCACTCTCTATTACAGAGCATCTAAAAGTCATCTATGATTTGCGATTTTTTTGGTATCTAAACCATTTTTTTTTGTTTTTGTTGCTGATTGGAGATTTATGATAATTGATTGACCGCGTTGGCGCGAGTTTTTCTCTGGCAATCCGCACATTGCGCATACGCAACGTTAACGTTGTCGGCTGGCTGCCAGCCTGCTAGCTGCTAGATTGCAGAATAAATCATTTAATCAATATTTTGTCATGTCTGGAGTGAAAAACTGTTTGGCAGCCAAACACGTGCTCCACATTTCGGCCACATTGCTGCAAATTATTTATATTTTTCTATTTTTTTTTTTCAATTTTATTTTTTCCATTCAACTGTAGAATGCAATTATGCTGTCAATTGTTCGTCATGTTCGTTTGTGGACTTTTGCAGAATTATTATTGTTTAATTGTTAATTTATTGCATGTTTTTTTTTGTGATTTGTGACCGAATAGCATTAAATTATTGCATATTGCAGAGAGACTTTGTGCTGCGTGTCGAGAGGTTTTTGTATATCTGTATTTGTATACAGATTGCTCGGCTGAAGGCCAATATCAAGGTGTGCAGCATGTGTTTTGACAGAGCTCGCTGGGCCGTTGTCAAATAAAATGTTGATTGTTGAACAATTTATTTAATTTAATGCAAAATTCTACAGTTTTTGTCATATGTAGAAAATTTGCATAATATTTTCAGATTGTTTTATTGACAAATAAAATTATGCTTGCGGAGAATATATTAATGAAGGAAGCAATTTCAAATTTGTTTCAAATATAGCAAATTTCCCTTATTTCCCTTATGAATTTGAGAATATTAGAAAATAAAATAAAAATATTTATAAAAAATCAAGTAAATAATAATAATAAAATAAATAAAAAAAAAATAATAATAATAATAAATAGTAATAAACAAAAATTAAAAATGAATAATAAATATAAATGATCAAAAAGATAGTAACAAATAAATATAAAAAATAATAATAATAATAAATAGTTATGATTTAACAATAAATAAATAATAATAAGAGATTATAAAAATATCAATTGCAAAAATAAAAGTAATTAAAAATAAATACTATCATTTAAAAATATTAAATATAAATAATTAAAGAGCCTATTAAACACAATTGCTGATAAAAAGATCTCTTGCACTGCCGTTCGATACTTTTATATAAACAAACTGAAGCTTGAAGTCAGCTGCCCACAAAGAGCATAGAAGTTGGGCAACTAAAGCGAATCCCACACTAAATGCAAGTTTAAACAGTTGCTAAGTCTGGCAAATCCATCAAGATCTAAGCACACACACACACACATATGTACATACAGTAAAATCTCATTAAATGTCACGCACATTCACAAAGAGCACCGTTAGGCGAACGGAAGTGCACTTTAACTGCCCACAGTGGGGCCTCCCCCCACACTAACTACATTTGACCATAAAAGCCAAACTTGGAAGCGAAATAAAAAATACAAATAAAATCAAAAGACAAAACGCGCTCATTAATAAAACGCAAAACAAAGAATATTGTCAATAAAATTGACAAACGCTGTTGAAAGACCCACGCATCGAACAGAAGACAAAAAAACTACAAAAATGAAAAAAAAAACATACAACATTGCCAGATCTTGTAACTGTCTGTGGGTGTTGCCACAGTCTGTGTTGATCGGCAGTCCAATGCCGCTCAAACTGTAGCATGACAAACGCATTTTGTGAAGAGTCGCCGGCTCGAATCGTGATGCCCCATTGTAAACTTTAATGACATCATTTGCTGAGCGACGCAGTCGAACGAACGAAGTGTGATTGAACCTTTTATTGCTGTGGCTTGGCTGAGAGGTGGCAAAAGACAGCAGCAGCAACAACAACAACAGCTACTACTACAAGCCTTTCTCCTGAGAGGGTTTCAGTCTTTATTTTTTTTTTGTTTTTCTGCGACAGCGTCTGTTTCATTCATGAAAATGCAAATGCTGCCAACAGGCACTTGACAGCCGCAGCCAGTCAGAGAGCCTGCCTCAACATCGTTTGCAACTTGGCCAAGTGGCTAGAGGCTCTGCTGCCAGTTGCCTGTTGTCCGTTGCCTGTTGCTCTGTGGCAGCAACCTACTCCACGTACAGCTCGACGACGACACAGTCGTACTTACTACTATCTCCCCATGTCGCGTGCTATGGCATGTTCATATTTCTGCACATTTATTTAGCATACGCTTATAAACTGAGGGTACTACGAGCTGGTCATAAACTTGGTGAAAGAAAGCTTTGAAGAAAGTAGCCGTTCGCATGGAAAATGTATACTGCCTAAGGTATTGGTAATTGTTTTTAACTGGACTAACCATAGCATGTTATGCTGCTTATAATTGTTTAGGAATCATAAAATCTTTGACAAAAAAAGTTCAAATAATAATTTGAGTCGTAAACTCTTTAGCAGATTTATATGATAAATATCTAACACTAATTTAGTTACTTGAAGTATTTATATAAATTTAGAAAAACTTGATATCATTATTGATATATTAAAATAAATATTTAAAGATATTTTTTGAGGAATTATTGGTTATGTTCAAAATATATAATGTATTTATGTCTCAACTATACTCGAAATAAAGCTATACTTAGTACAAAGAAATCTTTAAGAATCCTTTTCAGATATAGCAATATTATATATTTTTAAATTAAGGGATAAACCTTCTCTAATTATTTGAAAATTCTCTTAAAGTCTCTTCGAAATCTCTTTCAAAACTTTCGCCTTTCAAGTCCCGCAAGCGTATCAAAATTTTCGCTTAAATCAAGCCATCATTTCTTCAGTCTTTATGCATATTTTTTTATGTTAACATTTTAAGTTTTATTTTTTTTTTTTTTTCCATTTTTTTTTATAGGATCGCGCAATCAATTTGAAAATTTTTGCGTTGGTTTTACCGGATTTATGAATGAATTTATTTTCGTCTATGCCTACCCGTTTCTAGTAGTGCAGAGTTGTCTGGCTGACTCCATGGCACTTCTCTCTCGCTAGCCTCCTGCACTCCCTTGTAGTTTGGTTTGTCTATCGCCATCCTGCGTCGATGTCGTCGCATTTGTCGTTTGTCGCCCCGTCTATAGGAAACTCTATGCAAATGTGGGCGGCTTGTGTGGTGCTGCCTACGCGCAACCCACAAAAAAAAATGAGCAAAAAGCCTAAAAAAAACGTCCAAAACTAGCTGGCGGAACTTTTTTCTGGCTGGCCAAAACAGTTGTTCATGGTCTTGGGTGCAGTTAGCTCTTGTTGCTGCTGCTGATCTCAATGATCATGATGATGATGATGACAGTGGCACATGTGGCCCACTAAACGTATTTATAAATGGCTAAGAAATTGGTCATTCAAAACAATTGCATTGTCTGGGCAATATATGCGATAGACTGACCCATATAAATGGATAGATAAATTTATATGCTTGAACAGTTCTCTATTGTAATAGAAGCTAATAACTTTTAAGTTATTGATATAATGAAAATAAATCATAATTTTCCTCTTATAGGATAAAAAAAATCGAAAGAAGTTAAAAACTTTACTCTGAGCAGTGCCTCAAATTGAATTATAATACATAAAATAAGTATATCAAATATATATCATTATAAAATATATTGTCATTTCATCAATTCACATATCTTCTTAGCTTTATTGCACAATATATTTCCCATTTCATCTCATCTTAATATAGGATCTCAACTGATCTTTGAATTCAGCACTCAATTTATGAACTGCAACGCCCATTAAAACCTTTAATGAAGCAATTGCCATTAAGTTGAGCTTGATTTTTCTTGGCTACGCCCACTTGGTAACACCCACCCAGGAGCTAAGCCCCTGCACTCGTATGTGCAGCATTATGTGGCCTATATGTTTAGCTGGGCACACTTTCGCCCATCAAAAAATGAACGCAGTCAAATGTTTGGCGGGTCTCAAATTGCATTTCCTGTCACTTGGCCGATCGCTTGGTCCAGCCCAGCCATGAATCTGGCACCCAGACTACAGTTGTTGGCCCCTAGTTTTCATGGGTGTGTGCATATATGTCTCTCTATATCTTTCTGTCTCTCTTCCTCTAACACTATTTGTGGGTCTAATATAGTTAGACTCGGATCTGTCTGGGTTTTGTGCCTGCCTGCCTGCCTGCCTGCCTCGTGGTCTATACGGTTTAGGCTGTCTGCCTGTTTGTCTGCTGGTCTGTGCGACATGCAAACTTACATGTGTGTCAGCCGAATGTTGTGGGTGTGTCTTTTTGGGTGTTCATGATGTCTGTGTGCGTGTGAGTATGTAAGCGTGTGCTTGGCAAACAGCAACGGCTTCAACACCAACACCAATCCAGTTACAATTACATGACATATTGATGTTAAAATATATGTATATAAATTATTACAGGAGTTGAACAATATTTGGAAATCATTTAAATACTCTTTGAAAATTTATAGAGTAGGCGTAAAATTTTAAAGAAAATATAAAAAAAGAAATTATGCATAAACAATTTAAGAAATAAATATATATATCTATATTTATTAAATCATGTTTAATCGTTATCATAACTAAATTAATTAAATTTATAAAAAATATTTACAGCAATATTTCTACACATTTAATTGTAGATAAAACTTCAGTTATAAAATCTTCATATTCAGAATTTAAATATATAATATATTTGCAGTATTTGGAAACATGATTTCAACAAAAAGAAATAAAGAAATATATTTATTTAAATTTTGAAATATATAAACAAATATAAATACACTAAGCACTTGAACAATCCTTTCAGAAAACTATAAAAAACAGCTAAAATTTAAATTACGAAACAAAACAAAAACTGCTAAAAAGGTTTATTTTACAGACATTACTCAAGAAAAACTCTAACGTTTAGGCCGTGACGTGTTTTTGCCTAATTGCAGTTGAATTTTAATTACAACAGGCGAACTCTAAGCAATTTTAATTAACTTTTTTTTCTGCTGCTTGATCAGGGGAAGTTGGCCAGAGGGAGGCAGCGCTGAGTTGAGTTGACTTGAGTTGAGTCTGAAACTGTGTCTGGCAATTTCTTATCTTTATTTGCGACATGTATTTTTAATTTAAGCGCGACTATCAAATATTTAAACTGCATCGCCAGCAACTCCCCCTGGACAATGCCCCAAAGTGTTTTGTTAAATGCTTTTCGAGTTTTATTTTATTTTATTTTGCAGTCGCTTAGCCCGAGAAGTTGTTGCTCTTCCATAGACTTGAATCGCCGCCGGCTGCAGACTTTGTCTCTCTTTTTTCGGGTTTTTTCGATAGCGTGCATAATTTTTGGGTCTGTATCTGGTTTGGTTTAGTATGTGTTTGTTTTTTTTTTTTTTGTTTGTGCTTTTTGGGCAAATAGTTTCGTTAATTGAAATAAAATTCAATTTGACGTTTTTATGGCATGTGGAGATAGTTTGGCTAAATACGTGAGAAGCTGCAGTTGCAGTCTAGACGGGCGAGAGCTCTCTATAATAGACAGATACATGTATGTGCATGTGTATGTGTGAGTGTGAAAGTTGTTTTTTTTTTCTGGGGCCTGTAGAAAGATGCAACCCGTTTTATGCTCAATTTAAATAGTCTCGATATGCATTTGCTTTCAATACGACAAACATAATTTATGCGCTGAGCACTCAAATGTGTGAAAAAGATTGCAAATTTTCCAATAAATTTTGTATATCGAGTTGGCAATTGAAATCGTGGATAGCGAGCAAATGTAAACAAGCAAATATATATAAGAATATATGTGTATATAAGAAGCGAAAATATATATGGGAATTTAATTTAATTTAGTTTTAATGTTGAATAAATATTTAAAAATAAATTTACTAGAAAATTAAAGATATATTCAAAATATATTCAAGAATTTGGTTGAAATCTGTTGAAAGCATTTAAGCTTGTGCTTTTTAATTATTATTGCTTTTTTGCTTAAATTATTTAATTTTATATTTATAATTATAATTTTAATATATTTAAATATATTTATTTAAATATTCTTGTAATATATTATTCTATTAAATTTTATTCTAAATTTATAATAACAAAAAAACTAAAGATATTTTGTTATAATTAAGCTTCTGTATATAGAACCATTAACCCACTGTCTTCCACACACACACACACACACACACACACTCACACACATACACGCTACGTTGGCAGCTGTAATTTTGAGCAATTTTTTGCGAGCGATAATATTTATTATTCAATTTTCATTAAATCTGATTATCAAACCCGTTTGCTAACAAATAAAAATGCAAGCAAATTATTTTTCTGACGCTTAAATTAAGCATTAATTTTTTTTTGCCATTATTTTTGTCTTTTCGCAATGTTCATAAATATCTTTGGCGAGCGCCGCCGTCAAACTATGTGAGAGAGATCATGTCGGGAAATAAGCAAAACATTTTTTAAGGTGTTGCTGCGCTTGTTGTGACAAGCGAATGGGGCGGCGCGATATCGAAAAATGTTATGGAAGATAAGCAAAATAATGTTGGGTGCTTAACAGTTAACATGCTACACACACACACACACATACAAACTAATTTCCCATGGAGTGCAACGTATAAGATTACAAATAAATGTCAAATTAGTGGCTAAGAGCGAATGGCAGAACAGCAAAGATAAACGTGAAGATATAAAAGATATGCCAGACATGCATTATAAATCAATTTCCAATTAAAACTGAAAATTAAGAAGGCAGAAGAATATTGAAAATCTAACGACTTTTGAATACGCTTAGGTAGATGTATATATATAGATATATATGTGTATTACAGGTGTGAGGGCGGCAATGAAGAGTTGTGCAACCAATAAATGATTTATAATTTGTGATATATACAACTGTGTTTATAAACACTTCAGTCATGCTACTATTTTTATGAACACAGCTATATATATTATACATGATGTAAAACTTTTGATATATATGTAAATATCTTATGTATAGATTTATGATACAGAGCTCCAGTTCAGTTAAGTCTGATTTACATGGTACAAATCTCCAATCTCAAAGCCTAGTTATGTAGCAAATGTATGTGGTTTATGGCATATAATGAAGATTGACATTTAAGCTCAACTATTGTCCGACTGTATAATATAATAATAATAATTGATGCGGCTAAGCAAAGATGCATATATGTCTATGATACAACAAGAATCATCTTTTTTGAGCCACATATACTCTCCACTCCCATCAAATTCTATGTATTATCTACAATCAAAGAAATCAACTTCAATTTCTAACAAAATGCATCACAAAAGTTGCCCATGCCCCATTGGATAGAGCATTAAAGAAACGCACTCAAACATACCGGAAATATGAGACCCTGTGTGTGTAAGACCACGTGTGGAGTTGCCGTTGAAGTGTTTCAGAGTTTCAGAGTTTCATTCAATGCGGTCAGATTGGAAATGAATTGAGGTTAATCAGCGCTAGAGAAATTTAAATAACATAAAGAAGAATTTCACTTTTTAACAGGCCTAAATGGGCATTTTCTTTAACTGTTGCAGTCGCTGCTTTTCAGTCAGTCAGTCGACGTATGTATGTATGTATATCTAGTATTTATAATATATTACTTTACAAAATAGCTTGTACTATTTCATATATTTCGTTTTTGGCTAGTCACGTTTTAATATTTATTTGGTAATTTGGACTTGGAACGCTGAAAATGCTCCAAACTCAGAGCTGCCCCCACAACGTGTGCCGGGTTGTCTAAGGTCAGAGACAGAGAAAGATGCTGCTGCGGCTGCGGTTGCTGAACGCCTGCCCCGTGGGCCAAAATCAACAAACGCAAAACAGACATAAGTCTGAAATATGCCTGCAACAACAACAGCAACAACAACAACAGCAGCAACAACAACAATAATAACAAACAATCATAACAACAACAACAAACTCAACTGGCGCCTCGGTCACTTTGATCTATGCACTTCAAATGATTTTTTTCACTCTTGGCGTTGCCTTTTTTTTTGTGCGCTGTCTTTAGTCTGAGCGTCTTTTGGGCTCTGCTGCTGCTGCTGCTGCTGTTGTTGTTGTTGTTTGTGACGATGCGTAAACAACGAAGCGGCAGTTGAAATGAAACGGCAACTTTTTGGCCTGCCAGTTGAAGCGGCAAAAAAGTTGGCATATAAATATGTATATACAGACATATATATGTTTTCTTTAAGAGTTGGATTGCGGGCGTCAGAGTGGGCATAGCAGCAGCAGCATCAGCATCAGCATCAGCATCGGTAGAAGAAACTTTGCAACCGTAAAAGTGTTCGCTTAAGTGGGACCTGTGGTAATGTTGATCTTTTGCAATCGAGGGAGACGAACGAACGTTTGAGGCATGGGCGGGCTTCTAAGATGTTTTTCTTTGACAGCATATGGGTTACAGACTTGAACGCTAGACTAGCCGCTTTTGTGTTGGTGTCTCTCTGGAGAGGTTCTTTAGTAAAATAATAATAATAATGGACTTATCTGTATATATCAATGCTAAGATGGTTGACTGGATAGAGCTATAATTTTTTAATTTAATTATACTAATAGAGACCAACAAAATTTGATTAAATTTATGTATCAGACATCAGGCTACAGTTTTCAGATTTTTGATGTGTTGATAAGGTATATTAAAATGGTTTTACTCCTACTAAGGAGTAGCATGTCTTTGGGCCAATGGTATTTGTTACATAAACTGAACTGAAGGCTTTCAGTTTAGACTAAGTCGATAGAACAATTTTGTTTGAAGGTTTTGATCAAGTATGTGAGGTAAAGCATAGTCAGTCTATTGGGTTACTTAAACAAGTCGATCTATGTAATCTTTTACATTTCTTTGATAATAATAGTTATTTCGAGTGTTATTTATATAGAGATAAGAAACAATTAGATAGAAACAATTAACAATAAGGAAAACTCATAGAATTTCAGCACAATATTATTTACTACGAGTAACATCTGTATTTTTTAGATAATCAATTTTTTTCTTATTAAAATTTTATGGATTTTATTTCCAATATAGAATAGTTTTATCTATCTTTTAATTATTTGTTCTTTTTTTTAATAATTTATAAAATTATTACTAATGCAACTATCTTTATTCAAAATATCACATACAAATTTAGTTTTCTTCGCTTTTCCAGCTCTTTCAGTTGTCAACTCCGAACTGACCCCTTGTCCCAATTGACATGATATTTCGACTAGTCTTCTGTTTCAAGTTTCCAAATTTCGAATTTTTTTTGTTTTTTTTTTTTGCTTTTATCCATAATATGTTTAGCTCTTAAGTCGCACAGTTTTTGAGCCAGTGGAGCTTAATGTCAACTCAACAAGAGTCGTGTCTACAAGTTTGACACTTGCATTTGTCATTTGGCTCATTTGTTTGCTTTGGTTTTTTTGGTTTTTGGCTTTTCGTTTTTCGGTTTTGTTTTATTTTGTTTGCCTGTCCATTTGCTACGCTTACATTTTCAAGTTTGTAACAGTTACAGAGTCCCTGTCCCGCACACTTCTCATCTTGTCTTGCTCTTTTCCTGTTTACTTTCGTTAAGATTCGTTTTTTTGTTTTGTGGCTGCTGTTGTCTTTGGTGAAGCTTTATGCGCAATTAGCGAGCACATTGTTTATTTTTGTGGCACGTTTTATTGTAATTAAAAAAGCAGAAACATGTTGTCCACGAAACTCTAGATTAGTGCAACATGTAGGTGTAGCACTGTAGCACTGTAGCTATGTAGCTATGCAGCTATGCAGCTCTATGTGAATGTGTTTCGAAAGAGCTCAGATGCAGCAACTGTCAATATTTGTGGCTAGCCATGTGGCAAGTAACTGGGGATTTGTGGCAACTTATGCTCGACCATATAAACAGAGCTAAGAAGCTTGACACCCACAATTGCACTTAATACTAAATATATTCCATGTCCGCTAACTGGACTCCTCTTGCATACATCTCTTTTTGTGCGCTAAGTCCAAAAAATATTTGAAATGCGCCCACAGTCTGATTTGAACTAAGCTCAACTGGATCTCACTGTCTTATGTCAGCATCATGCTCGTTTGCAACCATGTTCGTGGATTGCCGTCTGTCTCTCTGTCTGTCTGTCTGTCTGTCTGTCTGTCTGATTGTCTCTCCAACAAAATGCTAATTGACCGAACGCTACAAGGCGCCAAACGTCCAAAATGCCGAGACAATCTATCAATAGACCCCCACAGCAAACCAATCAAATTGGCAAAACAATTTTATTTTCCGATTTTCCTTTTGCATTTTAATGTAATTTGATTTGCCCGCAAATTCGCTGAGTGATTTGATTACATAAGCCACAAAAAAAAAAAAGAGTCAACGAGGGGCCAATCAAATTATTATTAATGAAATATCAATAAATATTTCCCTAGCTACAATTATGTGGATTATTAATCAAATTTATTAATTTGCAAACATAGCTTGAATTAATGATTAGAGTTTTAGACAAATATTTAGACTTTGGTGAAGTGTGGGGCTTTAATTGAAAAGGTAAGAAGTTGGTTCAAAATATGTGTATGATATTTTTTTCTTACTGCTTATCTTATGATTTATTGCACCTGACTATATATGATGACAAGTTTGTATACTTCTAACGTATACTTCAGATCTTAAAAGTAAAAATAAAAAAAAATAAATTTTGTGCTTTTTTTCTTGTTTTTTTTTTAAGCATTCTAAGCTTTTTGGGCATAGAAAATAAACCTGATGTCAGAACAATTTACTAATACAAAGGGTTTGAAAAAGTGTGGTTTATATATAATATTTATATATATTGATCTTGATATATATATTGATCTATATATAGTTAATCTCCTCGCAACAACTACTGTATGCATATATAAACTGTATCTTTAACCAGCAATTTGACTTAGATATATAATAGTTATATGTCTACATGTTTTATCTAAAACCTTTCAAAGACAATTTATTTGAATACAAAAGTTTTCTCTTAAATCATTTTGGTGCAGTTCGAAGCTCTATAAATGCGATTCAGCACGCCAACATTTTACGTACATTCGAATAATATCTTTTATTTCACTCTCAATTGGACTGGAATATATGACTATATCTTTTATCTAACGCATTTGACTTGAATATATGACTCTATTAAAATCGATGCCGTCTCTTTGAAAACTCTTTAAAACTTCAACTTTCCGTTTTGTTTTTTTTTTTTGTAGACAAGCGGTGCTTTTCTGGTCTGGGACATTTTGGCGCCTGTGTTCAAGCCATTGAGAGCGCTGGCAGTCAAAAATGCCAATTGCTTTTGGCCAATTAGGCAGGCTTTCTAAGTTGGCTCCAAATGCCGCGAGAGGGTAATTATGCTAGCCAGATAGTCAATTGAGGTGCTCCGCGATAGCATGACGAGGTGACGAGCCTGCTCGCCAGTTTGCCATTTAAGTGGGCAAACACATTAGCTGCCATAAACGTAGCGAATGCAATTTTTATTAGCGTAATTAACACCTTTTTGCTGCCACTACAACTACAACTACAACTACGACTTGTACTTCTATTCCTTCTTCTTCTTCTTTTACTTCTACTTTTTCATTTTTAGACTTTTAAGCGGCGCGACAATTAAATGAATCGTGAGTGCGTCAATTTGCTTACCGCGTTGCCTCGATCGTTGTGTTGTTGGCGCTGCTGTTGGGCGCAGGGGTATAAAATGCTGTGGCACCAGACGCATGCCTGGCGGACAGGGTGGCAGACTGTCCAGATTGTTATAAAGCACAATATTGTTGCTGCTGGGGTGTATGAGAAAGTGTTGATGCTGTTGCTGCTGCTGCTGCTGTTGCCGGCTCAGATTGCTAAAGAGTTGCTGCTGCTGCTGTTGCTGCTGCTGCTGCTGATAGTAGCTGGAAGGCAACAGTGCAAAAGCATGTTGCTGTTGCTTTAGAGGTCGCGGTGTTATGGCGACAACGTGCTGTTGTTGCTGCTGTTGTTGCTGCTGTTGCACGCCAGCAACATGTTGTTGCTGTTGCTGTTGCTGATAGCTGCTGTGCAAGCGCGTGTGATAACTGAAGTGTTGCTGCTGCTGCTGTTGTTGCTGTTGTTGTTGTTGTATCTTTGGTATTAGTGTCGTAGCTGTTGCGCTGGTAGCAATTGTTGCTGTTGCTGTTGTTGTGCGTGTTGCATGTGTCACATTGCGCTGATAATGATGCGGTCGCAATAGTTTGCGTCGCTTGCTGCTGCTGTTGTTGTTGCTCACAAATTTGCGACGCCATTTGTTGCGACGCGCTGGCGTTGTTGTTGCTGTCGTTGTTGCTGCAGCAGCAGCAGCAGCAGCTGTTGCTGTCGCCGTGACAATTTCATTGAAATTGCTGCTTATATTGATATTTACACTGCTATTTACACTAGTTATTTGTTTTTGTTGTTGTCGCTGCCGATGCTGCTGCTGCTGTTGTTGTTGCTGTTGCAACATGTTGCCCTCAGGCATTGCATGTTGCAGCGTGTGTGTTATGCAGACTAGATAGATGCATAAATGCAGCAATTTCGTTGCGACCGCAGCAACATTTCGCTGTTCATTGACGCGCTGCTTTATTGACGCGTCTGTCATTTTGACAGTTCGTTTGTCAGACGCTGACATATTTTTCTAATTTGTTTCTCACCTCCTCCTCCTCCTCTCTCTCTCTCTCTCTCTCTCTCTCACTCACTGTTGGTGTGCTTTCCAATTAGTATTTGTTGCTTTTCAATGAGTTTTCACACATTTTGCGGTGCGTTTTCTTTGTGTTTGGTGTTTGCATTGAGTTGGAGAACATTTTTCATTCCTTCTGTTATTTTAGTGAGGGGCAAAATTTTAATTGCTTTTGTTAACTTAGAGAAGTTTTTTTCTTTCAGTGTTGATAACAATTGATAGTTGCGAGCGTGTGTGGCATTGATTTACATTTAAGTTGAACAAGATTTAAGATATGTTTTGTTTCATTTATAAAAAAAAAAAACTTTTGAAAATTCATTTGATTTTTTACATTTTCATAAACTTTTCTAAATTTTGTTTACCCATTTAGCATGGCAAATGCAAATAAAATTGTAGTAAATTCTGTTGCCACATTTTTTTTTAGCCAACAGCAACAAGTTGGTCATAAATGTTTCAACAAAACTTTTGACAATTTGTAAATAAACAAAAATAAAATTTACAAAAATCGAATTTGGAGCATAGACAGACAGGCGGACAGCTATAGAAGTCTGCCTGTCTGTGTGTGCGTGTGCTATGCTTATGTGTTTGTCTAGCAAACTAATTAGTAAAGTTCTACAAGGAAAAGGAATGGCAAATACTTTCAACAAATGTGTTACAATTTGTATATTTGTTTTGACTGAAACGTACAGAAATTGTAAGTCGCAAATAAACTATTATAGACGGCGGCACAGTTTCAAAGATATACAAAAAGCAAGATAATATTCATATAGAAAAGGAAACCGCAAAATAGATGTATCTACAATCCGAAGAACCCTTTGGCTAAACAAATTGAAAGCTATAGGAAACGCATAAATTGTTGCCGCAAAACTCATAAACTTATGTCGAAAACTTTATTATGAAATGTTTTAGAAAGATATACAATATATATATATGTATATATATATATATATATATATATATATATATATATATATATATATAAAAAAATATATATATATATATATATATATATATATATAATATACATATATATATATGTATATAACATATATGTATATATCTTATAGCCCAAGTTAAGATTCTAGCGTCATCTGTTGATATTTTCCAGGAAACGCAGCTGCAAATAACAAAAATTCGCATAGAACAGAGCACAAAGCCAAAGCACAGCAAAGGGAAACAAAATCAAATCATAAACTACAAAGTAGATCTGAAGCATCCAAAAAGAGCAAACAACAGCAAAAAAGAAACGTTTTTAATAGAGATCGTGATGTAATAAATTTCAAATGGAACAACTGCGAACCGTAAGCGAACTACAATAAAAATCTTTGAAAACGGCTTTCGCTATGTAGCTAACTAGCTGAGCTCTATACATAAATATTGTAAACAATATCCGAGCCTATAGATGAGCCACAAATAGGCATTATTTCAGCAAAGCCTGAACAAATGATCGTAAATAATCAAAAGTGAACTGACAAATCAGCAAAAGGTGACTCGAGTTAGAAGAGGTGCTGTGCACAAATGGGTCTAGTTGTTGCCAGGGTCAATGGATTTAGGTTTCCCTTTGCACACAAGTGGAAAATTAGTTAGAGAGGAGCAACAGCAACAACAGCTGCAACAACAGCAACAACAATATACAACAAATTTGAAATAAGTGAGCTTTTGTTTTCCATTGAAATTTGGCGGCTTTTTGTTATTTGATCTTTTTTCTTTAAACCTAACAACAAACTCTACAACAACAACAACAACAATACATGAAACATTTTTAACATTTTTTTTTATTTATTTTATTTTTTTTGTTCATAATTTTTTTTTTTGTATTCTTTAGGCTTGCTTTGCTTTGCTCTTAGTCATTGTTCAGCATCTGAGCCGCATTTTGCGGCTACCTTATTTAAATTTCTCACATTACAATTAAATTGGACATTTGCCCGTTGCTCAACTTTGGACGCTGTTTTTTTTTTTTTTTAGCGTTTTTACCTGGCTCATTTAACATTTTTGTAAGCAGCTCGCAGTGCCAAGTGCTTGAGATGTGCCTGGCTAGCGCTCTGTCCCTCTCTTTCACTCTTTGATCTGGCACTTTAGTGCCAAATTAATGTAAAATCTGAAATATGTCAGAGCTGTGCGCGTTTATAATTAATTGTGAAATTGCGGCCTAATTGAATGTGGCAAAGCCTGTTTTATTTTTTTTTTTTTTTTTTTGTTTCAAGTGAGAAGAATTGTGTTTTCTCTTCTTTTTATCCGCTGGCATTACAAATTCTTCTGTTGTGTTTTGTGCTTGTGTGTGTAATAGGTTAAAGGAAACTATATTCAGTTTATACATATCGTATAAATTTAGAATGTCAAATTATGTTACATCAAGTTGATGTAGCGTCTGTGCTTGTGACTCAAGGATAGATAAAGAGTCGAATATGTAGATAGTCCTTAACAATCAAAGCAATATGAATACTTTAGTATAACTTTAAGAGTCCGTAGACTTGATACTATTACTACTAATACTATTAAGACTAAATTTAGTTATAGAGTCTTCTACAAGAAACAGAGATTCAAAAATGTTTTACAGTAAAATTGTGAATTTCTTGATAAAGACAGCTCAGGGCAGTTTCTAATTAGGAAATTCCTGTACTATTCGAGTTGAAGCTACCTCTATATCTTAACACCTTTGCATTATTCATTTGTACATTACCAAAGTACGACAGGAAATAAAGTACTACACAGAATGTAAGTAGCTAAAGAGCAGGTCATCTTATATGTCAAGTGCTACTTTTAAGATTTACAGCTTACATTATAATATACAATGTTTATATATAGCTGATCTCAGAATCAAAGATCTTCTTTGTAATTTAACCATAGCAAGCTGTTAATTCTTTTAAGTCTTCGCTCTCAGCGAATCTCAATCTGAACTTTATTAGTACCAGTTTTTTTTTTTTAGTTCCTTCACTCAACTCACTTGTATACATTTCTAGAGTTTTATGGTATATCTCTGCCATTTGCCACCTGCCAGCGACCACCAGCAGCAGCACTGCTCACATACATCTTCATTTGTTTTGTTGGCTAACCCAATTACAAAACTGTTGAGCATTTCGCACATTTCGCACCATTCACTCTATATATGTTTATGCGGTCTGCAACACTAATCTATTAACGCCTTACAAAATAAAAGCAAATAAGTAGCAAACGTTGAGAATTGTGCAAAGTGCCGGTCATAAACTATTTTAAATATCTGGCAGTGCAGCAGTGCAGCGAACAGAGCTGAGCCAATTGGGGCAGCCACCCGCTGACCCGTTTGATCAGTCTCGACTGGACATGGCCACATGTTGCGCGGTATAGGAATGATTGTAGTGCTCGCTCACGAATTGAAAAGAGTATGTTGGTTTTGTGCAAAGTGTGTATTGATAGTAGTCTGTCTATTGACGATTGAGAATTCTAGTTTGTATTTCTGTATATTATCAAAATATATAGATAGTCTGCTTTAAAGCATGACAAGCGGGAAAACTGTATTCCAGAGTCTGAAGCTTTTCTATAGATTGATGAAATCAATATAAAGATATGCTTCTTAAGTTCATAGCATATCTGAAAAGATATAGCTTCCAGAGAACCCTTAAAGTTCTTAATGTAGGTTACTGATGCGTCCTCCTCCCTTGATAGTCCTATCAATGGCATATGATTCGCTTTTAAAGAAATCCCAAGTCCACAATTATAATATTTAATATTATTGTAAGCTGACCATGAACGAGCATTAGACAGTGGGTTAAGCACGACTTCAATGCTTCTACTTTTTGTTTTTCTATAGATTTATCAATCTTTTTTTGTATTTCTTTTTTTTTCATTGCATAATTGCAATTGAATTGTTTGGCACGTTTCGATTTCGTTTAATTGTACACTCTAAAAGCAAGGGGAGAGGCAGGCCTGACGGGGCAAATATATGTTAATGATTTGATTTAGTGCCTCATTGGCTACCATTTCGAACACATCAGCGTCATGTACACCCATTAATTTTATTAATGAAGACATTTTTTTATTGCCTTTTATTTTTTGCAATTGGAGTGTGTGTGTGTGTGTGTATCTGGCGATGAGCTCCATTTGAATTGAACAATTTCCTAGTGAGCTCCATAAAGTGGGACATATGTGTGGGGCTCGCCACAGCGGGTGCTCAGTGAAAGGCTGCATTTCGGATAAGAACAAGGGAATTGGGTCAGGGAAATGAAGTTTATGTAATTTTGTAAGTTCAACTTGATTTGAGAGTTGTGATTAAAAATGATCAATGAATTTAATTGAAGGCATAGATTTTGGGCAAGATTTATGGTGCAATTAGTTGGAAAAATAATTTGTGATTGAATTTTTGTTTAGGAATAATTATATGATTGGAAATTTTAAGATTGAAGACATTCTGAAAGAGGAATATGTCGGTCAGACTGGAATTGTATGATCTAAAAGATTTGTTTTATTATTATATATTTGCATGGAATCTTAATTATAACTCAATTAAAGAGATTCATTATTAGAGGTATAAAGATCAGTTTGGACTAAGAAAATTTTTGACTTTTGAAATACTTATTTTATTTTTATTAATATATTTATATAGTATTTGTTATAATTATTTGAATTCATCAATCACAATTATTAAACTTTAATAGATTCTCAAAATAAACATGTTTAAAGGCTGTTCAATAATTTTAAGAATTTTTATAGATTTTAGTATGCTCAGAAACTTTCAGATTGCAAAGAAATTTCAGAAATTGTTGTTTTTTTATTGAAATAATATTGAAAATAATTTTTATGTATGAATTAAAATACATTTTTGACTAAGTCTCTATAAAACAAAGATAGTTGATGAAAATATTATATTTACAAAATGAACTTTGCAAGGCTTCCGTATGGTTTCATCTATTAAAACCTAACATTTCACTGCAGTTTAAATTTCTAGATAACATTTGGAAGTAAATGGCTTTGCTTTTCAAACAGAAGCCGCAACTGTCAGCACTAATTAAGCAAATGAGCTAAATTAATTATTGGCAGAAATTTGATATCTCTGAAAAAAGAAGAAGAAAAAACTAAATATCCTTTTTGGCTGCCAAATCAGTGAAGTGTTAAAAATAGCCGCCAGCTAATTACGTAGAATTGTCACTTTTAATTAGAACAAATACGGAAAATACCAGATAGACGCACACTCAACACACAGACACACGCACACACACGCACACTCTTAAGCAAGTGACAACGCATTGTCAAGATAAAATAAAAAATATTTTTAACTAATTACAATTTACAGATCTAAGTAGCGACTGCTGCTTGGCCTGGCTTGAGGCGAACCAAACAAGTTTGCCAGACTCTTAAATTTTGGGCTTAGACTGTGAAAAATTGCAATGCAGCAGGACAGCAGATGCTGGCGGGGAGGCAGTCGAGGGATGCAAGCCCAGTAGCAACAGCTACGCATAGCGAGGGGCTACAGACAAAAAAAAAAAAAAAAAAAAAATGGGGAAAAAAATAATGAGCCCACATAAGAAATGACTTAATCGCTGGCGGCTTGTTAACCTCAACTTGAATAGTTTGTGGCCGGGGTCTTTAAGTAGCTGCACAAATAAAGATTTACAGCAATTTACTTGAAGGCCTTAACTCTTTTGACTGCCAGTCAATAATTTTCGTTGTCCTCCTCCGCGCCCACCCTGGCCAGATTATATGGTCTGCGAGACAGTTGAGGGGAGGCAGGTTGTATGTTAAGTTGAGTTGAGTTGGGCTGGGCTGGGCTTTGGGGGGCAGCGACCACCGTCAGCGCCTTTGAGGAATTGCATAATTATAGCATTTTCCGGGACAAGCGAGCCCAGACAACAGGATCGGGCATGCAAACGCGCTCGCACTGCCAGCAACTTGGCCTAGGTTCAGGCTAATTTGTATACCAAACCCCCAGACGTTTGTGTTTGCCCATATAATCTAGGTAATATGCCAGCTGTGGATACTATAGCACTGCCACAACAGTTGTCGCCTAACTAGTAACAGTTATTTGGCAAGCTAAGTTGCTAAAGAGATGGAATAGATTGAAATGAAATTCCACTGATTTCGATTAACAATCCAAATAAAATCATCTATTGATCTAAAATCGTGATTAGACATTTTTCCGATTTTCCCTTGATTTCTTAGAGTTCTTTGCAGACTAGAGGTGAGTATGTTTTCTAACTAGCAAACTTCGATAAATATAGAGTCTGATTCTAGCTATTTGCGATTACTTAAACTTCTGATTTGAAGAAAGAGCATTTCGATTTCGTTACATCAATAACTATATATTTCCATTGCCTTCTGTAGTTATTTTACCTTTTTGTTGAGGCCCGTAGGCTTCGCCGGCTTTAAATGTAGTATGTTGGAAAGTCAGTCTGTGCCTAGATGCCAAGCAGATGGAGAGTAGAGGCAAAGCGTCTTGTACAAATATTGTAATGGCATGATATTGATCTTGATTGTCAAGATCGCACACAGCATGATCGCAGTGTATGTTCGTTGTTCGTCGTTTGCGAGTTTCCGTCGTCGTCGTCGTGGTTGTTGTCTAGTCGAGAGTCGAGATTCGAGAGAGTCGAAAAGTCTTAGAGTTCAAGCAAGTTGCATTGTTTAACTTTGACTTTGTGTCAGTTTTATGCCTTCTCGATAACGATCGCTGATCGTGGCTGCCGACTGTCTGTATATGTGTGTGTGTGTGTGTGATATGTGATTAATCGTGTGTGTCGCAGGCATGGGAAAGGGTCGCCTGCGAGCGTAGAAAGTAGCACTCATATGCATATGAAACAAGCGCACTCGAACTCCAACTCGCACTCGCACTCACACACTCTGACCAAAAACCAACTCAATCACTTGCCTCGAATGCACTTGTTTCGCTTCATCCAGCTGCTGCTGCTGCTGCAAACTTTCAAACTGATGTCCGTTGATTTGAGTGACAGGCAGAAGTATACACACACTCTCTCTCTCTCTCTCTATCTCTATCTGTGCTCGCCTAGACGCCAGCAATTGAGGAAGTAATTAAACTTAAAATTATAATGTTACTTCTATATGGACCGAGCATCGATCTTCATGAAATTTACCATGTGTGGCTGTACCATGCATTCTCTCTCGGCATAACAATTTAGATTTATGCGCATATTTTCAATATAATTTCCTAAGTTTTTATTGCCTGTGTTCGATTGAGCGAAATGTTTGATCACTTGAAATGGAACATTTCGAATTTGGCTGATCTCTAGCTGCAGATGAGTGATGGATATGGTAAATTTGTTCATATGTTTGTGATATACGAAAATGTCAAGAAAAAATTGAAGAAATTATGATATATAAATGTAAATGAATTTCTATCTGAATCAACTCTATCAATATATTCATTATAATTGAAATTTAATCTCTCAATTCGCATAGTTGACTTGAAACCTCCAAGCCTAGCTTTGCTTATAATCAAATACATTTCTTCTCAAGATTTTTACAGCAAAACCAATGATCAAGAACCAGAAAAAAAAAACAGTTAAATCATAGGGTAACCATGTTTCGTTATGCTTCAGGCTTTGTTTTTGGCTTGCGGCTTTTGTGGGTTTGTGGTATGCCAATTTAAGTATTTCTTGCTTGATCTTTGATCTACAATTTGAAACGCAGAGCAATGCGAAGGAGCAACAGACACACAGAGAGAAAGAGAGATAGAGAGAGAGATCTGAGTCTGAGCTGGGCGGCCGTTAGATCAGCTCGATGCGATCTTTTTTTTCTTGTGTAGGGAGTTGCGCATAGTTAGAACTTGTTTTTATTAGAGGGAGAGCGACGGAGGGAGAGAGTGAGAGACAGACGGGCTCGCCACAAAGAACAATGGAGAGGCGCCGCTTTCAAGTTCAAAACGCTGTTGAGGATCGGTAAGGAGCGCGCCTAATTGGGTCAGCCGGTCTCCCAGTGTGGCTTGAGCCATTTAATTGGATTACCGCCTTTTTATAATTTCTATAATTTTTGAATATATTTTGGCAACGCGCTCCTTTAGAAATCCCCCTTTATTTACAAGTTACAAAAAATAAAGAAGAAGAAAGTGAAGAGCCATAAGAATAATAGAATGCCAAGCTTATCAGTCGAGAGCAAATATTGCCCCATTGTTGCATTTGTCATCTGGCTAATGGAATGTCACATGTATGTGCTTGTTGTTTTTACTTTTATCTGTCAGTTGGGCAAATAGCGACCGACACCAAAAACAAAAACAAAAAAACAGAGAGAAGAAAATAAGAGTATCTAAGACAATGACAACTACTGTATGAGCTGTGTGGATACTTTGGGTTCCGGGAAGCCGGCTTCAGGCCAAGTTAAGCAGCAGTTGCAGCTCTATTAGCATTCCCAGAATTAAAAATAAAAAAAAAACTAGTTGCAGCTACAAGAAAATAGAGTGATAGAGTGGGGTAAGGAAGAGGCAGAGAAGCAAAAAAAAGGGGCAGAGGAGAGTCATCCATAAATCTGTGCAGTCTCGCCCATTAATCATCATGGATGTCCGAGCCAATCATCACTTGCAGCCGCATTTCAACAACAACAGCAGCAACAACTACTGCCCGACAGTCCCCCGTCTAGACAATCGGCCACTAAATAGAGCTCTAGGGCGTTCCACTAATGAGTTATGGGCCTAGCATTGTGTAATCTTTTGCGGCTATTAGCCATTGATTTGAACACCGATTTCGTACTTAGTATATAATCAGCTTTACATTTGTAGGAGTTACCCATTTTGCCAAAGCTCCAAAAAAAAAAAATAACGAAGCAGCTTATTAATAGCGCTTTGTAATTACATATGTAAATGTGATTTGAAGATAAACTTAGTCACAATTGAGAGCTATATGAACACAAAGATTTGGATAGAAGTCGTCATCGCGGCTGGCCTGGGAATATCTTTTGATGAGCACTTGAATTCGGTTGTTGATTTATTGCATATGAAATTTCTTAATGCTTAAAGCCAAATTTCAATCAAGTATCGAAGAACAGCATAGATGAATTATTATTGGGAAAAACTATTGCTTAACGAAGGTTAAATAGTTTTGGCCAGCAAAAGATTTGATAGGAAATAAATTAGACATTTGTTGCCTGAGCTGTGGAAATCTTCAAGTTTATGAAATAAGAAATTGAAGAAGTTGTATGTAAATATGAAACTAAGATTAAAGTTCTCAGACGAATTTGAATAGGATTACTATAGTTAATAAAATCTTTTCTATTTTCATTTTTGAATAAAAATTTTCCTATATAATATATTTGTTATAAGATAACATATTCAGAACATTTCTATATAGTTTTCAAAATAATTTTCATAGAAAAAAGTAAAAGTTTTAAAATTTAATTCTATTATTTTTTAGTAAAACCTTTTTTAGTTAGTTTAAATTTTAAAGAATTTAAATTTGTTTTGCGTTCTCAAATATTGAAGATTTTATTTTGCACATAAAAAATTCTTAGAAACTTAACTTTTTTATGAATTGAAAGTTAATTTTTCATTTTTTTATGGACTTGAAATTAAATTTTTATTTTTTTTTTTGCTTCCGCACACATTCCGCTGCAACTATCAATTGCTGTAAATTTTACTCGCCCATTTTTCGCACCTTTATTATAAGAAATTCCTTTAGTAAATATTTCGTTGGCATTACATTATCATTATCATTATTATCAGCATCATTATTTATTTATTATTATTATTACAATTTTTGCACTCGCTATTCAATGTACGCCCAGCTAATGAACACCTTGCGCGCGTATTCTATAATCAAATTGTGGGCGTGTCACGATCGCGCGAATATTAAATCGAAAACAACAACAGCAACGAAAAAAAAATGCAAAGAATACCGAAAGATAATAATCTGGCGTGGATCAAGCGATCATCAAATCAATTTTCTTTCTTTGCATTGCAAATTTTGTTGTTGCAGTGTTATCAACATCGATGGATCGGATACGGTCGGTTGGTCCGGTTCTGTCGAACGATCGATGAAGTCGCACGCTGCACAAATCAACATAATTGCCAACTGACTGGCTCGCTCGTCTCAGCTGGTCTTCTCGCCTTCACGTTGCAAGCTGAAACATGCAACCTGCAACTGGAGCGGAGCGCCAGTCACGTTGCGACTTCTTAGCTGCGGCGCGTGCGTCGCAAATCAAGTGCAAAAATAGATCAATCAAGCGAGCAATCAATCGAATCGAATCGCTTCAATCGCCGTGGCAAATGAAATGATTTTTTTCTTCTTCGAGTTCTTCTCTTATTGCCGCTTCGTACGTGACGCGACGTGTCGCGTTTGTCGTGTGTGAAAAATTTATTAATAAAAAAATTACAACAACGAACGCTTAGCTTGCGGGGGCTCGCATTTGGCCAGAATCAACAAATAATTTTCCAATGCTGATACGATATAATTTTAATTTATGTTTTTCCTGTTTGGGTTTTTGCCATTTCCGCAGAATTGCATACGGAGAAAAGATGATTTGCTGTGTGCAGCGTGTGTTGTCTTCTGTTGCCCGTTTATTTTCGCGTTCTGCATAAACAAATTTTAATACACACTCACACACACGCACTCGTACACCGATACGTAACACAAGACGAGACAATTTTGTTGCGGAAAGCCGAACGATTGTCGTCATGTAACCAAACGCGCGCGTCGTCTCATTGCAACTGATCGCGATTTGTCCCAATCAGAGAATGTTGACCAAAAAGCCGAAAGCTGTTCGCTTCGAACATGTTGCGCTCGTGTTGCTAGCTGGCGCATGTTGCCAAGCGGCTGGCCACATGTTGCCAGCGACAAGTGCGTTGGCAACAAAGCAAAGATCGCTTTAGAGATTTTTTTGGATTTAAAGTTAAATACAAATATTTTTTTTTAAATAATTAAATCATGCAAAATTTTTATAAATATTATATAATTTACTATATATGTAAATATAAATATTATCAAATTTAATAGTTCATATATGCAGTTGCTCTTTTAGAATGTTTCACTAAAAACTGATTTGATTACTCGCAGTTTCTTTATATTTAATAAAATTTAAGATTTGTTTATTTATTTGTGTCTTAACAATGTTGCTTTTATAAAAGCTCTCTAATTAGATTTTATTTGCCAAGTGCTCAGGTGTGAGAATAAATTTTTATCTGACATATGTTCGCGTTGGAGTGTTAAATTCTCTTTTGTTCTGCTTTTGTATATGTGTAGAAAACGGAGATTAAAGAGTGAATATTTTTGTTAATTTATATTTTCTTCTGAGACTATCTGAGACTAACTATAACGTATTAAAATCTCTCTGAAAATTGATCTTCACATTTCACTTAATTAAAACTGAAATAATATGCTGCTGATCTTCCATATTAAATTGCTTGTTAAACTTTTGTTTAATTGCATTTTCTTTCAACTCAGATTAGATTTAAAATATTTATAAATTTCTTCTACACATTTTCTTATTCTAATCCCACAAATCTTTCATGTTATCACACACTTATGTGTTATCTTTTGTTGTCAGATTTTTGCTGACAATCAAAGTGAGTCTTCCTGCCACTAGCTCCCGAATAAGCCGACTAATCAACATAAAGTCAGGGACTTTATGCCTGAGCTTATCTGTGCAAATGTGCACTTGAATCAAGTTATATATATATATATGTATATACAAGTTTATATATCTGGCCCACTGATGTATTATCCATTGCGGCTGCCACTTAAATATTTTTCTTTTTTATCACGCATCTGCTGTGATGCAATGGAAAAAATAAAAATAGTCAAGAAACTCGGCACAAGGAAAACATCTTACAAATTTTCCATAAGCAGCAACAGCAACAGCAGCAGCAGCAGCAACAGCAACAGCTACAAATAGCTTTGAGTGCTGCATATGGGCACCGCACCTTGCTACCAGCAGCAGAAGAAGTCGCAGCAGCAGCAGGCCAATCCGCGCTAGACATGGCCAACAGCCCAGACAGACGGGCAGTGAGAGCCGTCTGGGACTAGGTCTGTTGCCACACAGCTTGGCGACAAGCATTGGCTTTGGCTTTGGCTTCGGCTTCGGCTTTGGCTTTGGCATTCCATGTCACAAACGCAGTTATTTATGCGCTTCAGACCAAACCGACTGCCGGCAGTTCTATGACATTGTCACATGAACATGTCGCGTTAACCTTTCGCGCCAAAAACAACAACAGCAGCACAAAACATAAACACCATCAGCAGGAGCTCTTATAAATAAATGTTTCGAGAAAAACAAATCCTAATCTAACAAAAAAAAAAAACAAAAAAAAAATAAAAAAGTAGAAAAATAGAAAAACTTATTATTCCGCACTCTATGGAAAAACTGTCAATATTTTAATTGCCAAGCCTGAAAATGCAGCCGGTTCGTGGCAGCAGCAACAGCAACAGCAGCAGCTCTCCACCTGCATCACCTCCTTTAAGCTATAGCATGTGGTTGTTGCTGCTGCTGTTGTTGTTGTTGTTGCCATCAGCGTCCACTGCGTGTGTCCGCATTCTGCGGGAAAATCATTTTTATATACCCTGTCTGACAAATGAAAGCGGTATGCAGTATGTGGGGACGTATGCGACAAGAAAGAATGTAATATTTAGTAATTGCTTACCCAAACATCGATGTGTATCGATATGCAATTATATCATCATCAAATTGAGAATGGAAACAGTAATAATATTGTTCTGCACATGGAACATTTAGAGCTATTTGTAATGTATATTTTTACCTATGAATCGATTTGTATCGATATATACATCCGTCGATATTTAATTGAAAATGTAAGGAATGTATTTTGCTTATTTAATATCTAAAAATATTTTGTTATATTTGCCTTTATTTTATCGATATATACATCATTTATCGATATTGAATCGAAATCTTAGACGTCTAGTTTGTAGAGTTATGTAAAAATCATTCAAAATAATACAATATAACGTGTTTTCTATTATACCTAAAGCCAAATCAATCAATTCGATAAATATCGTTTGTTTATTATTATCGCTAATGGTTAAAACAGATCAGGAGAATATCTCTGCCTATAGCGAACTCTTCTCACGGGTCTATTACTATTCTTAAGCTCAGAAAAATTTAAAGAATTTGGAATTTTTTTAAGATTTTATGTAATCGTAGTAGAAGAGTCTTTCTCTTTCTAGGGTATCTGCCTGCTTAAGCACTCTCGCCCAGAATACACTTGTTTCGTCTTATTTTCTGCGACTTTTTCCAATAAAGTAAATGCTGCACGATGCGTGTGTCGCATTTTGATGCAAGTGTTTCGATTGGTTTTTCGTTGGCCTCAACTAGTTTTTGTTCGCTTTTCATTTCTTTGTTTTCTTGTTGTTTTGTTTTCGGCAGCAGCTAAGTGAACGATAAAAATGTCAAAAACAACAAAATGCTCTCGAAATTATGGGCCATAATCGACGGGCCACGCATAACAATAATCGGGCAGCAAAGTTTTCTAATTCCATTGAAATTGCGTCGAGACAACAGAAAACTTAATTAGGGGGGCCCCCAATAAAAATTACGTATGCAAAATGAGACGCAGACGGAGGGGGAGCAGTCTGTAGCTAGACCCCACGCACCAACGCAACTGCATTGGCTCTGACTGCGTTGCGGACTCAATCAAGATCATGTGGTTGTGGATCTAAAAACTGAATTCAGATCTGGGTCTGGGTCTGCTGCTGTACACTGCAGACCGTAAGACAACAGACAACGAGCAACTTTTGTACAATTTTTGATTCAATTCAAACAATTAAAAACACGTGCAAAGTCTATAAATATGAGGCACGAGAAGGCGGCATAAAAGGGGCCTGGCTAAAAGCTGCCTTTTCGGCATTATAAAGTCACATTCTTAGACAAAATAAGGTCAAGAGTTGATTAATAAGGCATGATGGAGCGTAAAATTTAAGACTTGTGTATAAACAAAAGAACAAACACCTTGAATTAAACAGAAAATTATCAAATAATATAGAATTATATAGAATAATATTTATGAGATTTTGAAAAGGTTTTTGAGAAATAAAAAATATTGAGAAATATATCAAAAATATAATAAGTAAATAATAACCCTTTTTGGTACTGATTTAATATATATAAATATACTACGAAATTAAATAATAATAGAAGTTAAATTTTTCATAGGTTTTTGTGAAGATTTGAACAATTTGATTAAATTTTTATTGCTCAAAAATAATTTGATTTCGATATAGATATATTTGCCTGAATATGTCATATATGTATATCTTGTGATATGTCAAAGGTTTATATTCTTATGAACTTATAAGCAGAACTGATAGCTCAACATTAATCACTCCCCAGTTTTGTTGGATTTTCCAACAAGATAGAGCATATTATATTTGAGGATTAGATCTATTTAAGCTTATCAGTCAAAAACTAAGAATGTACGACAATCTTTCTCTCTCTCTCTGTCTTGCTGTAAGTATCTCTCTCTCTCCCTCTCTTCTATCTATGTGTAATATGCTAAAAGAAATATAAAAAAAACTTACCTCACCTGCCAGCAACTGCAACGTTCGTTGTCAAAGTCAAGCCCACGAAATACCAACACACACACACACACACAAACACTCATACACACTCACACACAATCACTTACACGCTGAGCAACCGTAATCTCTTAAACCTCTAACTGGAAACTAACAATAAGTAAATGCAAAGATTTAAATCAGCTACAGATTTGTTGCGGCCACAAAAAGAGGAAAATAGCAACAAGAAGTTGCAGCAGGAGAGACATATGGAGTATTAGGCTTAGGAAAAACTTTGGCCACAAACAGGAAATCCTACACACACACACACACACACACACACACACACACACACACACACACGCACACAAAGGCGGAGATTTTCATTGCTGTGCAGCAAATTATCAAAACGCCAACATCTTTTTGACAAACTGCGAACAGCCAGGCAGACCCCCTTTTAGCCAATACTCCCCGCTGTAGTCTATAGAATCGAGTGCAGCGAACAAGTCGCAGCTGTCTCTGGTGGTCCGCGCATTTCTCACTGAAGAGCGCACGAGTTGCCATTTGATACCCTGTAGCATGATAGGGTATTTCGAAACGATGGATATGCTTGTAACAGGAAAATATTGTATATAAATATAAATATGAATTCTTGATAAGTTGTCTATATAGATGAAGAATATTTTCTACTTTTGATATTCATCTTGACTTTGACATCGCTTAGGGCATATTTTTGATTATCCTCAAGCTATACAAATTTGTTTATCGAATAGTTAATACATAAGTTGTTGAAGATACAAGGGATAACAGATTCACATGATTCAGACTACAATATATATCTAAACAAGAAGTCAGTTACTTTGAGTCACCTACAGGGTATCTGTTAGAGCAAACATTCTCTACCCACCTACTCTAAAAAGTACTTTTTCTTCGTATGCTTTTCTGATTTGTTGCGATCGCAATCGGGCGCTGCCTTCATATATGTGAAAGAGAGAACGTTTCGGGTTTTTGTTTTTTGGTGTTCTGAGCATTATTTACGGAGCAACGTCCATTACACGGCTCGTTGCGAGAGATGCGCTGCGACGATTGACGTGTCTTACTGTAATTTTTCATGCAATGATCATCTTAGCTTATGGCATCCGCATCGTCTCTTGTCTCTCACCGCCCGACTCTGCGTCCTCCCCCCATTCAACGCATCGTTGACCTATTGAACCATAATAAATGCCGTCTTGTCGCACATGTGCCGAAAGGACCAAAAAGAGACAGCGTTTTGGTTCTACTACCAAAAAAAAAAAATAAAAATAATAAAAATAAACAAACTCTACCCAAGTCACGTTCTGGCCACTTGGAACCTGTTCTTGCCGCTACTTTTCTCGCATGAATCATTATTTGTTATGCCGAAAGCTTGAAGGCAACAGGAGGAGTGCGCAGGTATTCGTGTAGGACTCTTTGGGACAGCTGCAAGTTTGGCCAGTTGATTACGCTTTGGGCGCAGTCGCCTCTGTCTCGTTTGCGATCATTTGTGATTGATACTATTTATTGGTTGTTTGGATCATAGCCGGGCCAGCAAAAGATGGAGAGAGAGAGAGAGAGAGAGGCTGTACAGCGTAAACGTTTTACGCATGTGTCGTAGGGTTGTCGAGTTGATTGTGGAAGTAGATGATGCTTAGAGTATGAATACAGGATTGATTCAGCTATACAAAAGCTTAAAGCTATTCAGGTAATTAAATTTTGGGAACATTGATTAGATAAAATAAATTTGCTTTAGATTTGAAAAAACAACAAAAGTCAAATATGAATATATTATTTTTAATATATTATATATAAAGTAAATTATATAATATAATAAATTGTTGCCCAAATAAAGCTTCTGAACTTAAATATGTTTTAAAATAGTATACAAAATCAAAAACATTTGTCCCATTTTAACTTCATATCAAATTTATTGACTACACTGTCCTATAGATGAGTTTTGTATTTACTTATTATTTTATATAACAAAATTGATATTTTTTAGAATTTTCCAGGGTTTTGTTTTGTTTTTTTAGGTAAATCTCAGCTTTAGATTTCAATAGCATGAGTCAGGTTTTTAGGGTTTAATTTTTTTTCTTTTATAAATACATTTCCAAAGATCAAGCAAGACGTCATCTCTTTAACTTCTCATTGCAAAAAGTAATTTTCTAAGCACATTTTCTAGTGCTGACAACCCTCAGGTTCCCCTCCAGAGCCGCCTTGCGGTGTGGCTTACCCTTTCTTATACTAATCGCCCCATTCAGTCTCTAAGCGTCTATTGATGAAAGAATTTCACCAGCGGCTGTCGTTGCCACTTTTTTTCAATTTCTACCGCTGCCCGGGCAGCTGCTCGGCTACAGCTCCTCCATGGGCATTATTATAGATTAAACTCGTGGAGCTGTTTTTCTTTCTTCTGTTTTTAGCATGTTTATCTATGTGTGTATGAATAGGCATGCGCGTATCCGGCCGGGCTACAAGAAAAGCGTGCGAAAAAGTGGGCGTCCTCGTCTTGGCGCAATCTTCGACCTTTTGATCTGTTTTCTAAGCCAGCGGCAGCTGAGACGTCGACTGTGACTGCGACTGCGACTGCGACTGCAACAGCGGCAGCGACTGAAAGTGTTGGCAACATTTCGTTGCTCAGCTGCAACATTTGCGGCAGTTGCAACTTCCTTTGCGTGCCAAGTGCAAATGCATTACATTTTAACGTTACCTTAAATGTTGCTCGCTCCCTCTCTTTCTCTCTCTAGACCCCTAGTCACAACACGTTGCTGTCGTCTTGATTTTAATTGATTTTTTTCGGCTTGTTGTTGCACTCGTCGGCAAAGCTTTTGTGTTTTTTTTTTGTCTGATATGAGAACATGTTGTTGCTGTTGCTGTTGCTGTTGTTGTTGCCATGGGCGAAAGTTGGTCAGGCAACAGTTGGGCAGAGTGAAAGGGGTTGTATGCTTGGGGGGTAGAGGGCTAGCTACAAGCAAACGTGCTAGCCAAAGTCTTTTCTTCATATGGCTAAGATTGCTTTTGGGTTAGAGATAGGAATTTATCAAATATTTTGAAAGATAATCGGCTTAGATAGGATAGTTATAGATGAATGGATAGGTGAAGTAGATTTTATGATTCTGTTATGCATATAAATAAGGATTTTATGGTAAAACAGACAAATCTATAAAATCAGCTGTGTATTAAGTATACGGGATGTTGACCAAGCCAGATGGCTTGAAAGTTTCTAAGCTAAGCTAGAAAAATGATAGTAAGTCTAGATAAATTTTTAAGAAATATTTATGAAAAATCTAAATGACTTGAATGAAGTTTAAGAATGTCGCTTATGAAGTACTATGGCTAGAAATTATTAAAAAAATATCTAAAACAGAATCTAAATAGTTTTAAAAAGGAAAAATGCTTACAAGCAAGTTGCAAGCAAGTTGTAAATGGTGGGATGTGCAAAAATCAAGAAGAAAAGCTTAGAAAAGAAGGCTAAACATTCGCGTAAAAATAAGACAAAAAAACTGTAAGCAATATCAGCTTTAGCTTACCCTCCTTCAACTAGCTTCCTTTTCAATTAATATACTTATATATATATATATATATATATATAAACGTATATCATCTTCAGCATTTACCCTTAATGAATAAAACCCGTTTCACTTGGACATTGCTCAAACTAAATGCTAGAAAGTTTGCTCTCTAATTTAAGCCAATCAATTATTCAGCTGACCTGCCAAAACAAACAGTAAAGCAAACGTCTGCCAGTTGCAACATGCAAGTTGCAACAAGTGGCAACTCCATTAAGAAAAGTAAACTGAGTGTGTGTGTGTGTGTGTGTGTGTGGAAGAGCCGCTGCATTTGAAATGGACTCCCGCCTTTTGGCAGCCACAAAAATTTATGGCGTCTGTCATCAATTGAAATTAGCAATTTTGTTTAATTGCAATTTACTTTTATTGAGCCAACAACAATTTCCGCTATGGCCAAGGATGATCAACGTCGGTCGGTTGTCGACAGTCGGTTGTCGGAGGAGTTGTTAATTGCACTTGTGATTTACGTTGTCGAGTGTCAATACACGCAATCCCAAAACGCAGATCGTGGGCTGGATCATGGTTTTCAGTTTAAAGCGAATGCACTTTGATTAAATGCATCTACTCTGTCTCCCTCTACCTCTACCTCTCCCCCTCTCTCTCTCTCTCTCTCTCTCTCTCTTTCTCTCTCTCTCTCTCTCTCTTTCTCTCTCTCTCTCTCTCTCTGTGGCTCGACTTGCGTGATGAAAGATGAGGCTGCATAGAAGAATTGTAGATTGATGCTGTTGCAGGCGGCGTTGACGGACCATTAGAAAGTGCATCAGCTCACGCCCACCAAGATAGTGTGTGTGTGTGTATGGGGCAGGGTTCTGGTATCTAAATGCATTTGACATGTTTTGCGGTCACATTCTGAGGCATAAAACTAATGGTACCGCAAACTACATACATTTAACTTTGGAAAACAAGTAATAAGGGCTCAAGCGAGTGTGCTTGACCAGCAGATGCCCTGTCAACAGTAAACCAAGGCCTGAAAAAAGCAAAATTTATAGGGTATACGAAATTTTATGGAAATACTCTGTTTAAATGCCATTCAAGCTGATAGACTGCATATCGATATATCGTAAAAGGGTTGAAATTTTATTGATAACTCTTATCAATTAGCTATTTCTTATGATTTTCGATCTGTCTTTTGTCACAACTGCAGGCGACTCCACTCCAGTGGCTACAGGGTATAAGAACTAGCATCGAAGTCAGTTACTAAAGTTATTTTTTACGATTTTTTAATGTTGAAAGCTTTGCATAACCGTAAAAAATGCAACAGTCAAGCTGCCGCCGTCACTGTCGCCTCTCAAAAACTGTGAACTGGGCGGGCAAACAAGCTGGCTGCGCCGTCGCAGACGATGAGTCAAAAGTTTTATGAGCCCCAACTCTAATAAAATGGCTAATTATAACGGTAAGCGTACTTTTGCATCTGCAGGCATTAGTATTGGTGAGCTTTTGAAAGCTTTTGCACTCGACTAGGCCAAAGCTAAAGTCGGACTTCATGTGCATGATTTGCGTTCGTGTGAAAGCAACAAAAATAAATACAGCAAAACTGTCACCTGAGTTGACATAAATTGCTTTAAATGAATTATATGCACAGAGACCACACAGCTCTTAGAGAATATGACAGCTGGCCAGCAGATATACTATGTAGATATATGCATATGTTATATATGTATGTATATAAGGTTGTTGCTGGTTGCGAGTCTTTTTGAAGTTGCAACAATGTGACCAACTGTGCTGCTGGGCCCCTCCCGCTCCTTGCTGTAGAGACAGATGAGAAATGTTGGCAACTTTATCAAGAGCACAATTTAAATGTCAAGTTGATGACGTTACGTGTCTGTTGGCCTGCAGGCTGGAGGATGTTGGCGTTGTCGCAGTCCCTGTGCCAGTTGCAGCCATGGACCACAACCAAGACAGATGACTTTAGCAGCTGGCAAAACGCAAGCCACGAAACGGAAGTGCAGCAGTCTAAACACATTCATATACTGCTGCTGCTGCTGCTGTTGCTGTTGCTGTTGCTGTTGCTGCTCTCTGAGTGCAGTGCATGGGAAGTGCTAATCGGGCACAGCACGAAACACGACCAAAGGCGTTTGGCTGCTGAGGATGAGAGATGATGAAGTAACGCAGCAGGACGCAGGCAACGAGGTGCGCGAATGCAAATGTTCCAGACATAACAAAATGTGATTGTGGCAAATAGAAAACACACACAATGTGCTTGACTAGTTGCTGAGCAAGAATATCATATACTCTGAGAAATATGAAAGATTATGAATAATATATGAATGTGGGCAGTGTGAAAAAAAAATGGAAAAACTGTATAAAAAGCTTCGGGGCATAATTTAGAACTTTTAATTTGATGCCAAGCATTTAGTTTGGCTTTAATAAGTGCTTATGAGGTATTATTTAGTTGGGTGGAAATTATAGTCGTAGAAGCTAATGCTCTTAATGGCCTCGTTTAGTTGCGGCTGCAAATGGCTAATTTACTTTTATTACAACTAAGCTGGAGTAGAGTAGTAGTCAAGGAATATACCCTTAATTATTTAATATTTAGATTATTGTGAACTGTTTTGGCAATTGTCAGATAACTGATGAAACGGATACTGTTGTTACTATAACTTTTATCGATAATATATTTCATTTACTTATAATAATAATCTATCGGACTCAACCCAGCTGCAATATATTTTTTATATATGAGCAGAGCTTAATGCTCATATATAAATAATATATTGCATCTGTGTCAATGGCTTTGGTTATTGCAACACTTTGAAATATTTCTCAATGAAGCTTTAAGTAAATTATTCAAATGTTTTGCTGTCGAACTGAACGCGGAATGCATATCTTTTATGAATTTTTATATGTGAATTGGCTAAGCTTTACTTTGATCAAATATATGTTTCGCATAGGAGAATATATATAATATCATCAATCAATCATAAATAACATTTAGGAAACAAGCATATTTACTATAAATTCATAAAATTATTAGAAATGTCTTTTATTGTTTTGCCTCTTGACAAAATTTGTTTACAGTTTTCTTTTATTATGAGAGATATCATATAATATCATAAAAATATCATATATTTCCAAACTGTTTAGTATTTGAATGTCAAAAAAGACTCTTCTCCTCAATCTGCTATCATTTGTGACTCTTTTCCAAGTCTAACAAATGCAGTCTTAACTAGTAAAGACTTCATTACATTAATAGACTAAAGTAACATATCGAAACATCTATCTGTCATATCTATCTACTTCATATATAGGTCTATCTGCTATATCTCTATATATATCTATATCTACTCCAACTCAGCAAGGGTATCTGAAAGCTCGTTTTCCATCACATACTCTCACTTGCGTATCTGCCTTTATTCTTAGTTAATGCAACACAGTCTTCTCTAGTTATGAATGATTTGGGTGATTCATCATTGGCAGCTAAAGCGCAACAATGAAATCATGTGTGAATTAACGTGAATAAGGGGCATCGCTCGTTAGTTCAACTTTATAACATGATTTGCCCAGTTGTTGCTGCTGCTGCTGCTGTTGACCGGCATGCAAAAGGGTCCGACTGAGTGAACGCGGAGCGAGCGCTCGATTGTCGAGAGTAACAAGATCATTAAAGTGCCGCATTTGCCAGCATAACCCAAATCCAGACACAGTAGCCACTGCAGCCATAAATAAGCCAGGAATATCCCTGCTTCTCTCTCCCTCTCCCACTCTCTCTGTTCAGTAAAAATTATGAGTGAAGCGCAGGCTTGAGGGAAAAGCAGCGCAGCAAGTGAACGAACGGGCAGTCTGGAGGGGCAACAGTCGAAAAGCAAAGCATGTTGTGTCGTCCAACGGTTTGGGTTATCTTTTTGTTGTGCACCGCCTCGGGAGGTTAGTCACACATGCGCGGTGATAATTCAACACGGCAACATTAAATGGTAGCAGCAGCAGCAGTTGCTAGTTTGCAGCAGCAACATGTTGCCGGTGTCTTGTTAGAGTTGGCTACGGCAACAGTTGTTGTTGGCGGCGCGAAATCGTGACAAAGTGCTGCCATTGTTAGGCGCAAATGAAGAAAATGCCATTGTGGAAAATCTCTTGATGCGCGAAAAACAATTGCCTCGCTTGTTGCAGTTGTTGCTGGTTGCTTGCTACGCTTGTTGCATGTTGCTGCTGCCGTGAAAACGTTTGGCGCACGTTTTGTAATCAATCAATGCGCTGGTTGCTGCTGGTTGCTGCTGCTGCTGCCCCTGCCACTCCTGCTAGTGGATAAGCAGCGCGAAAATTGTTTTGGCCAGTGTGCTTTTTTTAGGCAAAACAAAAGCCTAACGAGTTGACATTTGAACAAACAGCACATGTGATTGCAGAGTAGAAAGAGAGAGAGAGAGAGAGAGAGAGAGAGAGAGGAAGATACTAAGGTGATATGCAAGGAAATTGAGTGAAGTTTAGAAATTTTGTATATATAGATCATAGAATGGCATGAATGAATAGACACACCAGCTTTAGCTCGATCTCTAATCTGATTTCCAATACAATTACCCATAGCTTTATGAAAGCATATTGATGGGTAAAATAGATTTGTATTGCTAAATTGTCCATGGCCGTAGAACCTTTCAAAATATTCATTTGACTCCTAAAGCAGACCTCTTGAGCCTTGCATGACTCTAGCCCGATATCAAGCTCAAATATAGTTTTTGATTTGTAAGAAGCAAAACATTTTCTCACATATTTCTTCTCTCCATACTGTATTAAATATATTTCTTCTATTTTCTCTATATTCTTCTAACTTCTATTCTCATAAAATAAAGTAAAAAAAAAAAACGTTTTGCTTAGAACAATTCTCACAGTTTTTCTTCTGTCACAGCACAACTTTACGATCAGCTAAAAATCACAGCTACAGCAATAATTTGAACAAGCTCAGCTAGTTTTGTTCTTTCTTTGATTTTGTTCACCGTGACGATCCAGCAGCAGTCACACCTGGCTCTCATTCTGCTAGTAAATAAAAACCAATACTCAAAAGCTATTTACTTTCATCGAGGCGCGCATAAAAACAAAGATTTCCCTGGCAGTCAATGAAAACTAAGCGCAGACAATTGTCAGTCATAAAGTTGTTTGATATTCATTCATAAAAGACAAACGAACACAAATAAACGAAACTATAACATAAATTATAAAGCCAAAAAAATGGAAAATTGAAAATCGAATACAGGCGGCCGGCCGGTCGGTCGGGCCGCAGCTCACATCTCATGAATGAAATGCAATTGAATTTATGTTTACTTCACGAGATTCTCAAACTTGGCTAATTTTATGGCTAGCTAATTTTTATGAACCGCTAAAGCGCTGCGGAAACGTGGAAAACCCAAATCACAGAGCTCTCAGCGTCTGCTCCACACAGCCCACAGACGTTACAGTTGCCGTCAGCCATTTGACCCTAATGAACTGACATGCCGCAGCGACATGCCTGTTGCTTTGAGCAATGGGTTTTGGACGGGGGCGGGGTGCGGGGTGCGGCGCTTGCTCATCCGCGGGGCGCCCACCGCCAAAAAGCATCCGCCTAGCGCACTTGGTGCATGTTGCAACTGAGAGAGACGCACACACACACACACACACTCACACACATACTAATACACAGTTTATTGACTGGAAATAATTTATTAATTACTTTGTGCCTTTTTGTCTTTATTGCATTTTGCTGTGCTGCATACCTCGTAATTCACTGAAAATGGTTTAACGAGTTTGGCTCTGCTTTTCTCTGTAGATGACATCATCTTTGCGTGCATGGAAATGAGAGTATATCTATTTTAATTGATAATTTGTTCTGATTTCACTTATAAATTATTTTAGGCAAGTTTTCTTGAATATTTGTTGAAGATTTTATGAATTGAGCTAGTAAAAATGATACTAAAGGAAGTGTAAAGAATGTAGATAGTAATAGAAATAAGAAAGATGAGACAAATGGAAAATTGATTTAACTCTTATAGTGTAAGATCTGCAAGAGGAGTAGAACTGATATATATAAATCAGCTTATTTGTTTATCGAGCCAATGGATTGAAACTTTTGTTTTTCTGCATTTGTTTGAATAGGATATGATTGAATATTAAAATATATTATATTATATTATTTATTTAATTTTTTATTATATTTAATTTAATATTTTATTATTTAAGATTATAATATAATGTTATTCAAATTCTTAAGTTTCCTATTAAAATACAAGTTTTTTAAATATTTTCCATTAACTAACTGGGTATATTACAGTCAGCTACTTAAGCTTTCGTTTCAAATTATACACATTCTTTAGTTAATTTCATTTAGTCAACAAATACACAGGGTATTTATCTATCAGTCAGTTTTAGTACAGCTTTCTATTCAGAATCTTTATATTCTTGAAGTATTTTCCGCTTATCAACAAATATATGGTGAGGGTACTGGGTATCTGTCAATCAAATCCTCAATCCTACTGTACGAATATTATATACTCCTTACTTATTTTCCGTACTGGATAGATGTCCTGTCACACACTTTTATGCATATTTTATATATTCTTTTAATAATTTCAAGTACAAAGGGTATCTCCCAGTCTGATGGTTTACCTTTCGATTCATAGTTCATATATTCTTTACATATTTTCCATTATAACAAATGTGTAGGGTATTTATTAGTTAAATATTTTAGTTTCCTATTGCTTTTTTTAATATCAATTTATTCTTACTGGCAACCTCTCAATAAAGTCGACATCTCTCACTGCAAATATTACAGATTATTTTCCTTCATTCAACACACATACAGGGTATCTCTGTAGTGAGCTTTCCAATCATATTTTATATTTTCTTTAATTAATTGATTTCCTCAAAAAATATATATAAATTTAAATTTATATGTTGCTGATAAGTTTTCTTTTTCTTTTTTTTTTTTGTTTTTTGGGTGGCATCTTGAGCTTAAGATTAAAATAATATTTGTTTTTGATGTGTTTCCGAATGTTTTGTAAGCTTCCTGATTAAAAAGTGGACTTTCATTTATAAATTACTTTTACAAATCTCTGTTTCATTCATGCATGTTTACGAAGTGTCAATAAAAGTGCAAATGAGGCATACGCCGATGCGACAAAATTGCCTTCAAATTGAGCTCATTTTTATATACATAAATAATTTAAAATGAAATTTGAGTAAATTCAAAAATTGGTAATCGGAAGAACATTTTGTGAAGACAAGTTGTGTTAGACTAAAAGTAAATTGTGCACTTGATTTTATAGGTTCCGCCGTTTTAAAATAAGTAAAAATGATTTTATTATTAAATTATTTATAAGGAATCGAACAAAAATAAAGCTAAAGGCTAATGAAGATAAAAAAATAACATTTGATATATTGATATAAACTAGCAACCGAATCTTTGAGGCAATGAAATGGATTAAACAAAGAGATAAAACAAATTGATTGATTAAACAATGAGAGAGGAAGCATAAAATTTTGATATGAAACAGAAAAAGAATCTTTGAAGTTTTGAAATTGATTGAGATTGCAGAAAGCATAAAACTTGATACGAAATATAACAAAACAATGAACTAGAGAAATTTCTTATAAACGAAACTTGAAATCTTTTCCAGCTAAATAGAGATTTTTTTCGATCAACTCATATACTTCTTGATAAATCAAAATATAAATGAATTTATTACTATTACTCAGCACGATGATAAATATGATTTGGCTTAGCTATGTTATGATGACCTCATCAGCTAAACTCTATTGATCCCACACACAGACACACACACAAGCTATATAAGTGACTGAACAGACACGATTATTTCACTCCATAAGTTCTTTGCCCAATTTGGTTGAATGTGGCCATAAATCTCGGTGCCTTTGTGGCGATTGCAGCGAGCGTTGGCAACAGCGATTTGCACTCGAGGAACATTTGTGTGGCAGCAATTAAAATCACACTGCAGCCCGATCGTGTCTGCAGCAGACGTGCCTTAAGGCCATCTTTTTTTTGGACACTTTTCCGATAGAGAAACACAAACATGGCCAAGATGGAGATACAGAGTACAAGAAGCAACTGTAGTTTACAGAGAGGAGAGAACAGCTCATAAATTAGTAAATCAGAAAGGTGTTTTATTATATGTATCTCTCTCTTCCTCTCTCCCTCTCTCTCTCTCTCTCTCTCTCTCTCTCTCTCTCTCTCTCTCTCTCTGTTTGTCTACAGTTTGCGAGGCATTGGTGGGTTTTGAATTGTAAGCAAATTGTTGCTTGTTAGTGGGGACATTCATTAGTGTCAAATGCTTTGCATGTGTCCTCTTGCTTTGGCCAATTTTACTCTATTAACTGTTTTGGCCAGAGCGACAATTCGATTTACAGTTAGACGCTTTATGTCACAAGTCGCTGGGGAATTATTTGAAATTTATTGCCACGTGAGGCCGAGGATGCTCTCTTGCTCCATTTCCAGTCATCATTCGAGCCGAGATGCGTTGACAGGCCAACAACCACTTGTCACAGCAGTTGCTGTTGCTGCTACTGCTGCTGTTGTTGTGTTTGTTGTTGCTCCATTTTGTCCATTTAGACGCTTCTTGATTACCTTGCTGCGACATTGCGACTGGCCAGCCATTCGAGTCTCCGTCCCAAGTCTCGCCCCAAGCGTATAAAGTTGCTTTTTGTATTTGCAATTTTCTGTCTTGTCTTTGGCAATTGTGAAAAAGATACTAGCTACACATACACACATACACACATACACACACACACACTTGCCTTTAAGTAAAATGTTTTCGATTCAGTTTTTGTACCTGTTTACTATAATATTTTGTAATTGTTTTGGCCCAGTTAACAGCTGAAGCATCTCAAAGCGTTTGTGTAAAATATAAATTTATGTATATATGGGATAGTGTATATGGTTAAGGTATAAATACTATATTATTGATAGTAGATGGTAGATAAAAGATAGAAAATAGAAGATAGAATATACAAGATAGATGAAAGAAGAGAGAAGATGGAAAATGGAGGATGGAAGATGGAGGATGGAAAATGGAGGATGGAAGATGGAAGATAGAAGCTAACTAGATAGAAAATTGAAGATAGTTGATACTAGGAAATGGATAATAAATACTAAATACTAAATGGGAGATAGTAGATACCGAATGGAAGATACTAGATACTAAATGGAAGATGCTAGATAGAAGATACTAGATACTAAATGGAAGATGCTAGATAGAAGATACTAGGTACTGTATACAGGATACTATATACTAGATGCTAGTTTAAGAGACTAGATATTATATTCGATATACTAGATATTAGATACTAATACTAGTTTTTAGTTACCTAATACTAGTTATATAGATAGGTGAGGTAGCATACTCCGTTTGATATATATTATAAGAAATACTTTGAGTGGCATGAAGTGAAGTAAGAGCTAAGAGTAAAATATCAACAAATTGATCAATCATAATTCATGTCATACATTAAGATCTTTATGCTACACTTCAGTGCATTTGCTTATAGCTCATTTCTAGGCTATAGCCAATTATTTTCCCATGTTCAACGCAAAGCATTCTCACAAGGCAAAATCGTAGTGAGATAGAAACTGGGGCACTTAAGGAGCTCATTTGCATTAACAATTTGGCAGTTGGCCTGGTCATTAGCGTCGACAGCGATAGCAACAACAGCAACAAACAGTAGCACGTGCGTTTGGCTCGCAAATTTATAACCCACGCAGAAAACTTACAAAAATTTAGATGTATATAAAAATCGAAACCAAAGTCTTTGCCTATCTAAGAAATTAAGCAGCAAACGGCGCATACATTTAGCCGCTGGTCATATTTTGTAATCAGTTCCATTTGCCGCTCACCGAAAGACATGCCACAGCAGCAGCAGCAGCAGCAGCAGCAGCAGCAGCAACTACAGCCACAACAGCCAGCCAACAGCAACCGCAGCAAAGTCTCAGACAGCATGGAGCCAACGACGAAATGGTGTCCAGTTTTTAGGCACCGCGAGAAACCACTTTGGCAATCCAAGTCAAGCGGCACATATTTTCTGCTGTTGCTATTGCTGCTGCTGTGGTTGACATTTTTATGGACATTGGTATGCCCAGCGACTGGGCAGACCCCAAAATAGAGAAAAAACCAAAAAAAAAAAAAAAAAATAAATAAAACAACAAAATCAAATCGAAAACGAAAATCGAAATGCGAAAATTGTCATTGCCTACCATTTGACTTTGCTCCATCTCAACTTTGAATTTACGTTGCGCCCAAAAAAGCTGATTAGTGCAACAATTTCAAATATTTGTGTTAAATACCTCGAAATTAATTGCAGTTGTGTGTGCTCAGCTCTTGCGGCTGCCTCAAAGACGGCCACAAAATGAAGTTATATCAATTGAGAGGGAAAAAGCAAATCGTTTTGTGCTTTGGCGGTGCCTAATATAAAAAGTCTTTCAATGAATCAACAATTTGATTATCTTAAAAGTAACTGATTTAGTAAGTATCTGAGGGGCAACAAATAAAAGAGTTTGATGAACGTAGTTAATGAACTTTAAAAGCTCATTAAAGGAATAGCTGTTAAGCTTTTGAAAACCATTTTTAGATTTTCAGGTAATGCAATGGAAAGTTAAAAGATTTTTTGCTTAAGCAAGCACATTTTTGTGACAAGTCCGGGTATTTTCTAGTCGAAAACTTCTAACTGAAGCACTCTTTCATATAGAAATTAATATTTATCAAAACTGACTTGACACATCCATCAACGATATTAAATCTATATTTTTCACTTTAGCTCCCGCCTAACAACGTTTTTTTTTCACAGCTTGGCAGCTTTCAGCGCCAACTTTTAACAAAGCTTCATAACAGTCTTTAAGCACTTCAAACGAGTCTCTTAATCACACTTTTCATAGCTAATCTAATATCTTGAGCTGCTGACTGGTCAGCTATTTTTCTTGCAGCCAGCCACTCGGCGTGGGTGTTGGCTATGAAAGTTGTTGCATTTTGAGGTTGCGGCAGCAGCTACTGTGCGGCTACTGTTGGGCATGGAAGTCAATTGTCATTTGGCTGCAAAGATAGTCTGATGTAACGATAAGTAAGAGAATGAAAGAGAAAGAGAGAGAGAGAGGTTGAGAGAAAAGTCAAAAGTTGACAGATTAAAGCGTCAGATTTATGGTCAAAGAATGTGCCAATTGCTTAGACACTGTGCTCAGTGACTGCCAAACTGTGGCACTAAACTAACAGCAAACAATTCGTTAATTAAGTATAATAGCCAGTTGTTGTTGTTGTTGGCTAAGCGGCTTGTGCTGCTTTGACCCCAAAAGAGCACAACAACAGCTTGCAACAAACACCTTGCAACACGTTGCAAGCAGCTGAAGCCTCTTCAATCAAGCTACATTTGCGACTCTTGACCCTAATGGGGTTTTTGTTTTTGTTGTTGTCTTTGTTTTTTTTTTTGTGTAATTTATTTACTTGTGATTATTTTTAGATTTTCTTATTTTTTAGCCAAGTTTCGTACGAACAAATTTTTTGTTAGGCATTAAATAATTTTAGGCATTTATGCCGTCATAACTTAAATTCCAGCCACGGAGCTCATAAATCATTTGTTTTCTGGTCATGCGACTGTAAAGTTTAGCTGTTGACTGCAATTGTTTTGCATAAATATCTTTGGTAGTGCTCTAAAAATGAAGGTAGTATGACATTTCGATGTGGGTCGTAGAGCTGCCTTTTGCTTCAGGTGATCTGCATCTGAATTCTTATAGTTATAAATAAAAGTTTCTGTTTCTGGGCAGCTGCACTTAGAGTGACATAGGAGGAGGAGCTGATATTTGATAAGAATTCAGTAATGATTTGTGTGATAGTAAAATTATAGTTTGGGAACACCAAGAACTTGGAGCAAACCTTAAAGTGGCAATGGAGAATTTGTAGATGTTTAGATCTAAAAGATGTGTGCAGTAGTAGATACTACTGTAGAGTACAGAGTAGCACTTGTTGCGTTTGTAATCATTTGAAGTGGCTATGAGGATTGGATGAATATTTAATGGAAATGCTTGATTTTTAAATATACTCAGATCAAAAATTGGTGTTTAAAGGGAAACAGGAATTGATCTAATACAGTAGCTCAACAGTTTTTGCATTTTTATTCAATTAAAGGAGGACAATGAAAGGTAATAAAAAGTTAGTTGAAAGCAAAATGTATGAAAATTTTAGGAAGTACAATTCTCAAATACAAAACAATTTAAATATCATATTGTATACTCTCGTGTATATCAAATATTGTAAGTATATTGTATACATGGTTGTATATATCAGATATATTGTAAGTATCGTATATATTGTAAATATTGTCTGTATCGTATATATCATATGCAGCTGTCTAAAATTTCAATTGCACTACTATTTTTATGACCACAGTAGCAAGAGAGGCCAGACTGATTTTTAACAGGATTGAATGTCTTTAAAGCATAACTATGTAATATCATGTAGATATTCATCATATATTTTTATTATATTTGCTTTATTAAAATATAAAATAAATATAAATATATATTCACTTTTCACAAAACATAAGTGACTAAAGAGCCCAACTTAATTTTGAGCACAGTTGAAAGAAAGTCTTTACAATATATTTATCAAAAATAAACTTTATCATTGTCAATCATTATCATTATCATGTACAGATACATCAATATTTGAAATCATTGAAATGATGAATAAATGCCTCACTCTAGTCATCATTGTCATTTTCACTACATAATCAAGTATAATTTTGTGTTCTATGCACGCCCACTCCGCCCATACATCTCATATACAGCTCATTATGTGCTGCCATTGTAACCAGATATCCCTCATGGACTGCAGGCAGTTCGCCTTGAAGTTCAAGTCTTTGTTTTTTTTTGTATCATTTTTTAACACCCAACAGACAAAAGGCAAAAAAAGCTGTTATATTACAAGCTGTACTCAAATAACAATTTATTGTTTTGTTACGCGGCTGGGCAACAAACCCAAAGTGCAGCTAAGAGAAACCACTCGACTGGGCTCTTACATCTATTATTCTTCACTTTTCTACATACATCATATTCTTCTTCTTCTTCTTCTTCGTCTTCTTTTACAACAGCTAGAGTGAGGCTTTGTACTTGAAGTGGAACTCGAATTGCATAAGCCAAATTGAATTTGAATTTGAATTTTTGCTATTTTGAAAAAGTTTTTCAAGATTTACCTACAGTTAGCTAATTGCCCTAAGTTTTGACTGAGAAGCGAAACTAGTTCAGTTCAGTTCCGATGGAAAAGTATCTCGTAGTTGGTACAGCTTTGTCCTTGAATTGAGTACTTAAACTTTTAGTACTTTAAATAACATTCAATAGTTTAGCAAAGCCCGAATCGTCTCAGCCTGGACGCATGCGCTTGGGCTCCTTTGATCGTGTTAGCTACTGCCACCTCCGACTGGAGAGTCTGACCCACTTATGGCGTGCTAACTTCTATGTTTCATTAGAATATAACTTAATTCATATTCAGTTTTATCTGTTGCCTCTTCGCACTTCTTTACTTGAAAATTTCATTTCAACTGCAAAGCTCGAATCGTATTTTCAAACTTCAGCTAAATATTTCTGGTTAAAATATTTTCTTTTGAAATATTTTTCGCCTGAGCGTCTCTTGTTAGTTGCAGTCAGTTAATTCTGGCATTTTATTGTTATTGTTGGCTACTAACTTGTTGCTTCTACCTCTTTTTCTTCTTTAAGCTCTCAGTTAATTAGCTAATGAGTTATGGTTGAGGCTGTGTAATTGATTTTCTGTAGAAGACTTCAACTCTCAACTCAAGAGTTTATTACAAAGCAGAGCTAAAAATTCAATTATGCGCTGCTCTCCTCACATCTAACGCATTTCCATGATGCAGCCACGCCCACCTTGGCGCCCCAAATGCACATCTGTTTTTTTTTTTTTTTTTTTTTTTTTTGAAGAACACCAATCGATCAGAGTGTGCATATGGTATATATATCAAGTTAGATATGTATGTGTATATGTGAGCATAGTTTCTGGAATTTCTTAGCTTTGTTCTTAGCCGCACTTGAGTATAATTTCTGTGTAGTGTTCGGAGGTGTGCGTGTGTGCGCGTTATTTATATCTTTTCCTAAAATTGATTTTATTAAAATGATGAATTTTTCCTAAATTTACCAAATTCTAATAATAGATCAAATACAATTTTCTTGGAATATTGCGATCCTATTACTTTTAACATGTTTAATAAATATTTATAAATGAGGCATATTGAGTTTAGTTTTAGATCTGCGTTTTATAGATCTCCTCAAATGATATAAATAGAATATATCTTTAAATATATCTAAAACAGTCTCTTTATATGAAATATTTAAAAAACGAACTTTAAAGAACTTAAGTTTTTGTTTAAAATCTTTTTCAATTGTATTTCTATAAAATGTTAGGATTTTCTGAGAAATAATACATGACATTTGAAGCACAGAATCATTTCAATTGCGTTGATTCCATGCAATCTATTAGCCCCATAAAAAAAGAAGAAATATAACAACTCAAATAGTTTTGATGATTTTAAAATGTCATATTGCACCTGTTTGATCAGCCTAAACTTTAATACTTGTATATATAGCGCGTACTCACCTTCGCAGGCCACAGTCTCCAGTTGATCATCGTTCTCGTTGACCAGCTCCCAGTCGGCATCGTTCTCAGCCAGACGCAGTGCAGCCAAATCTTGCAGCTGTTCGGCATTTACATTCATGCCATAATAACCATCTAAGCACTCCGAGCACTTGACACCCATGACGCCCACTTTGCACTCGCATTGTCCTGTGCTGGCATTGCAGCTGCCCAGGACAGCAGCGCCCAGTGCATCACAATTGCAGGGCAGACACTGGAGCTCCACATGGGCATAGCCCACATCGCATTCGTTGCACTTCTGGCCAGCATAGCGTGGCCGGCAGAGGCACTGACCATCGGTGCTGTCGCAGAGTCCGCTCTCGGAGCCCTCGGCATAGCAGTGGCAGGGCTCACAGCCGACGGCCGGATCACCCCAGTAGCCAAGCTTGCAGCGCTCACAGCGCCAGCCCTCGGTGTTGCCGTGGCAGGTGATGCAGGCGCCCGTTGTGACATTGCAGGGGCCGCCCTCGCAGTCGCAGCGCTGACAACTGTTGCCCAGCTCCAGTGGATTGCCATAGTAGCCGTCGTCACACACCTGACAATGATCGCCCGTATAGCCCTCGGGGCATTGGGTGCATATATATTCGGCATGCTCAATTAGCTCAAATTGTGGATTTAGATCCATGTAGTTGTAGCTCTTGAGCTGGCAGCTGGGCGAAAAGTTGTTCGAATCTTCCGACAGTGGGCAGGCGCAGCGCTTGCAGTCGTGGGGCGTGCCCTGCAGCGGATTGCCATAGAAACCGAGCTGGCAACGCTCGCAGCTGTGAAGAGACAAAGTAAAAATGCAGCATGAGGTGTGTGTCTTGACTAAGTTGTATTTTGTATGAGTTGTGATGAGTTTAGTGCAAAGTCGAACCAATTCGTGAGAAGAGTTGTGTGTGGGCTCTATGTGTGGATGGTAGATGAATTGACTACAATTATTAAGTTGAGTGTCCTGATGTATGGTTTTTGGTTTGTGTATATGATAAAAACTCTGCAATGCAATCCAGTTGCATTTACTCCCTTTCTGAAGAATTATAAGATGCTCAGCTCTGATTTGTTTATATGTATATGTCGCTTATATATCTGATCATGTGAAATGTCGTATGAGCAGCATTTGCGCTTTGTTCTGCTCTGCCGCCTCATCTTCGCCACACTATAGCAACTGGTGTGTGTCTAGGCTCTTTAGCATGACTTGAATTTGACATTCCTGCCTGTTGTGTGGAAGGTATTCGGTTTTTGTACATGATAAGAAGTATGTAATGCAATCCACTTGCATTTGCTCACTTTCTAAAGAAGTTTATATAAATTTTATTTCGCATTCATAAATATCTGATGATATGTTCTGGAGAAAGTGGCAATTACTCTAACTCATTTTCACATTTTAAGCATTTTTATATTCGCTGTTCTTATCATAGTATTTAGTGTGTGTCTAGGCTATGAGTGCATTTCGTGGTGAATAGAAGGTGAATAGACTGAGAGCAAGGTATCTGCGTCACGATCCACTCAATAAAAAACTATTTTATTCGTCTTCAAGAATGTATTTTCACATAAACTTGAATGCTCTGTGATTTCTTAACTTGTTTACCTAATTTTGTTGGCCCATGGCCTCCCACTTACCGCTCTCCGTATGTATTGTGCATGCAATCGCCGCAATTGCCGCTCTGCAGATCACACGAATTCGAATGTCCATTGCACGGACAGGGTATGCATTTGCCTAATAGCTGATGATCCGTTGAGTTCTCATATATGCGCTTGTAGCCAAAGGCGCAACTCTCGCAGGACAAGCCCGTGTAGCCAGCTGGACAAATGCACTGTTCCACCTGACTTGTGGCCTTGCCACCCAGTTCCAATCCACCTGAGTAGATGACGGCATGTTCCAGTGATGTTTCCACCTGATCTGTGTGATAGGCAGCACGTATGAGCAGCGCGTCGACCGAGACCAGCACGGAAAGGAATTGTGATCGAGTCACCACCTCGCCATGATAATCACCGCCTTCGGTGCGCCTTAGGCGTGTCTTAATATCCTTTACAGCCGGCGGCACATGATACCAGCCCTGCTCCGTCAATGTCACATTCAGTGCGAGCTCCAGGCTCTCATAGGACTCATCGGCATAGGCGATCTTAAGGCCATTCTTGCCACAGAGTATCACGTTCGGTCCGGTTGTCGGTTTGCCTGAGGTGTCGCCTCGCATGACAACCCACGAAAGCTGCAGCTGCAACCTTGCGCCGTAGCTGGTCAATCGATTGCCCAGATAACCCACCGGCGCCTGCCAATATATCGCCTCCACCTCGTCCAGTTCATTGCCAAATATCAGACGCTTCGTTTCGGCATCGACGGCCACGGCTATTGCCTGAGTCCGTTGTATATCCGTCAGCCGCCAATCGTTCAGCGTTTCGAAGGCCAACGTTTGCAGCTTGGCACTGTGACAGGTCTCCGTTACATGCGAGCACCAGCAGCGGCTGCAGCCCTCCCCATTCTGCTCATGCAAATCAAAATAGCCCGCAGCACACTCCGAGCAGGTGTCGCCTTGAACATGCGCCTTGCACTGACAGCTGCCGGCACAGGCGCTGCCGGGCACAGTTCCACGAGCATCGCATTCACAGCGTCGACAATCGTCGCCATAGTAATTCGGAGCGCATTCCTCGCAATGGGGACCCTAAAGTGAGGCAAATATAAGCAATTTATCAATAAGTTCATAAGAATATTTGTTGATTTCTGAGTCTAACGCATTTGCGAGCTTTTTGATATCTTATCGAATATATTTACTATCGTAATATCGTAATATATAGTTAAAGTATTTTCTGAAGGTATTTTTCTTAAGCTCTTTTTATATTAGCTATTAACTTTTAATCGATACATGTATATCAAGTACGATTTTGATATAATTTTTTAAATGAAAAACACAAGCACACTCTTTAAATAATGTTTTAATTTCTCTATGCGTCGTTAATATGTATTTATAATAAATTATGAAATTTAAGAATCGATAATTATCGATTTAAAACTGTACAAATTGCTTATATATTGTAGGTTTTTATGCCAATTGACAAACAATTTATTTAGAGTTTTGAAAGAAATAAATATCGATTTATGAAAACTTATTTTTCTCGATATGTATCGAGATATTGATTAATAAAACACGAGAATTGTTTAATTTTTAAAGTATATGAATATCAGTTTCAGTTTGCAGTGCAATAATTTTATTATTTATCTATGAATCGTCATTATATGATTATAAAATAACAGAAATCAATAGTTATCGATGTACAGATCTAGTGAGAACCTTTCAATTTTATTTTAAAGTAAAGAAAATTGGCTTACAATGACTTTTAATTGGACTATAGTTATCTATAAATGAACCATAATTATCGATAAAGTTTTATAGCGGAAATACTTAGTGTAAATCGATAGCTTGCATAAGTTAGATCTGCTAGTTAGGCAACACTCACCTGAAAACCTTCCAGGCAATGACAGGCGCCACCCACAGGTGCACAGCTGCCCGCCGATCGTTGCGGATTGCAGGCACAGGGCAAACAGGGTTCGGTAGGTGCTGCGCCCAGCTCTCTGTAGAAGCCGCCCGCACAGAACTCGCACTCATTGCCCGCCGTATTGTTGCCGCACTGTTGACAAATGCCACGCTCCAAAAACGCATCGTAGTTGCAGCTCTGCGCATGCCCATGGCACTGACAAATCTCGCACTCGCCACCCGGCGACCAGGCGCGATCCTGGAACAGAGGACAACAATCGTCGCACTGCAGGCCGCACGTATTGTGCTGGCAGGCGCATTGCAGCAGACTGAAAGCGTTGCTTGCATCCACATCCTGCGTGCGATTCGCATGGCCATGGCAGTCGAGGCGAGCGCTAACACGCAGTTGCTTGAGGCTGTAGAAACTGCGCTTCTCCAGTGACTGCGAATCGAGCAGCCAGTCAACGCTGTTATCCAGATTCGCCGTCGAGTGCATGCCCTGTAAACGAATGCGCATAAAACGCGCTGTCACGAACCGCATCAGCTCCGGCGTTTGCTCCTGGGCGCCAGGACGATTCTTCAGCAGCGACACATGCAGCTCGCCGTTCTCCAGCGGCAGCGGCTTCGAGTATTGCGTCGAGCAGATCACTTCGGTGTCATTTTTGAAAATATATTTGCCATTACGACCGGACAGATTGTAGCGTCGCTTGCAATCCGCATCGCTCAGGCCAAAATATTGCCAGGGCTCGTACGTAATGCCATCTATGGACTTTTCCAGTATCCACGAAGCGGGCCGCGGCGAATTGGCAGATTTGAGCATAACGAAGAAGATTTGATAGGTCTGAAAAGCGAGAAAATGAATTGAAATTGATAAAACTGAGCTGAACAGGTGGAAGTCGTTGAGATTTAACTATTCATATAATAATGTTTGCAAGTCATGAAGACCATTTTTCTGATTTTATAGTAAATAGTTTTCCTCCATGGCTACGATATTATTATTTTTGATTGATAATGATATTATATAATAATATTATATTAGCATTATGTCTTAATATCAAACGAGATTCCTCTATAATCACATTTAAACAATTTAATATTCTTAACTTGCTATAAAAATTGTTGATTTACATATATGACGGCAATGTGGCTGATTCAAATAGCTATTTCAGTCTACCTTATATATATATATTATAGAAACGCAGCAAGTAGCAAATATCTTATCTTTTCTTCTGTTCTACGCCAACCAAACTTCTCATTACTAGCACTGTTTCTCTGCTAATCACGCTTGGCTCCTTTCACACTGACAATTGAGTTACACTCGGCCAAAGCGACTCTCGTGCTGTCGTTCTCGTTCCTTGCACGAATTTCACAACATTTGAAGGCTACCCAATGCAGTTGTTCGTCCTCTTGAGCCTCTGTTCCACTTCATAACGTAATGCTACTTAACAGTTCTTCCAACTAATGTCATGCTATCATTTAATGTTAGTCAAATAAATCTCCCACATATATGGATATTCTTATATATACCGCCTTCCATGTTATCTTTGTATATATATTTACCATCTTCCATCTCTTTCATATATATCTAAATACCAATGACATTTCTTTACAATTCCATTGCAAATCTAACATAGCCTTAACATTATTGCTAGTCTCCATGTTCACTTTATGTCGGCATTACTCTCCGTACCCAACATTGTTTTAACAGCTTACACGCATTAGCTAACCTATTTATGCACATTTATGGCCAAAGTGTTTGAGATTGTTTTTTTTCCGCTCGTAAGTTAAAAAAGCCGCAAATTCAGTTTACAGTTTTACATTCACTGGCTGCGCTATAAATTAACTGGCTGGCGCACATCGATGTTGTTCGCTGTCATTTTGCGGGCAAGGCGCTGATGTTTCCATTTAGTTTTATACATCTTTGCAACTGCAGCAGGCAAAGTTTATAGATTTCTATGTCTGCTGCTGCTGCTGCTGCCTGTTGCCTGTTGCCGCGGGCGCTGTAAAAACTTTAACCCAACACCAGACTCGTGTCATAAATTTTGCTAGCTGTCAACAAACTACAAAAAAAAAAAATAGGCAACTCCCAACACGCCCGGCGGCAGCAGCAGCCGCAGCAGCCGCCGCTGACATAAGATATATTTATATATTTATATATCCACTTATATATTTACTTTTGTTTATTTTGAAAATTGTTTTGGCCAAAATGCCAAAAATGTCGCGTGTTGCGCGCCTATCGATTGCCAAAGATCTATAGAAAAACCAAATCTATAGCCAATAAGCGGCATGTGTGCAAGGTGTGGCCTTTTGACCAGCTCTGGCCTGCTGGTAATTGATTATAAAACGTGGCTAAGCCTGTTGGCGCCATCTAGCGACATTTTCCAGCAGCACCAACAGCTCCCAAAACAAACAGAAAACCCGCTCATAAGCCATGGCCAAAATGTCAGGCGCATTGCGATAAACACGGCGACAGGCGACATTCAACAACGAGTCTATCAAATTTCCTACAACAACAACAACAACAATTGCAACAACTGCCAACAACAACAACAAGATATTTTCGCCGCTAGTTTTAGCCGATTCGCAGACGCTGATAAAACGCACGCAAAGCGCGTTGGGAAACTTTGCCACTGAGCAACAAGAAAAAAAAATGCCGAAAAGCCAAATACTGCGCATGCGTGCGTCTGCCAGTGGCAATTTGCTTAGCCCGGTTTCAATTACAGCCGCGAATCGTACCAGTTGCGAGACTAGAAAATACGCTGTAAAGAATGTTAAATTGGCATTGTATATTAATGTTAAGTCTGAGAATACTTTTGCTGTTTTAAGATCTGAAATTAGGTTAGCTAAGCAAGAACTCTTTGACTCTTGTAGAGCGTGTTGCATGAGGCTAAACTCTGTATGCTAAATAACTATTACAGATCAACGTGGTGCTGTTGGCTGCGACTCGAACTTCTTTTGTAGCTGTTCATCCTGCTGGGTGGCTGGCGTTTCCATAGATTGGCGCTTGCCTTTGTGCTTCTTTTCTAGTTAACTTTATAGCTCTATGCGCTGCTTGCTCGAGTGATGTATAGCGGTGTTCATAGAAATAGTAGTGCTACTGAAATGTGGCACAGCCAATAAGCAAAAATGGTTTTCAAAATATCATACTTCTTACGAAATTATGCTGTCCAACATTTCAGCTCCATTACTATTTTTATGAACACAACTGTATATAAAAAAAATATGTTTTGAGACTTAATTTGTACTCACAACTCCAAATCCAAACCAAACGAATGCATCAGCCTCAAACAAGAATCTATAGATCAAGTGAAGTGCACTTGCAACATAATAGTTGCGCTAAAAAGTTTGACGATTAATATTTTGTTAAAGTTTGAAGAAAATTGAACGAAAGTAGCTTCGTGTGCTAGCTAATAAAGCATTGTTTCTTGGTGAAAAAGTACTGTTAAAGCCCAACATTATTCGGACAGGAAAATCAACCATTGAGAAGAAGATGTTTTCTAAATTTAAATAAGGCGAAATGAGCACTAAACATGAAGTGGACGCCTCAAAGAGGCGACTAAAGCGTAAAAAAGTCAACAAAATGGTTTTAGATGACCGCAAAGTGAAGTTAATCGCGATAGCTAAAGGCTCTAAAGATATCAAAGCAACGTGTTGAATATATCGTGCACGAAAATTTGGAAATGCGAAAGCTCTGTCCATAACTATATACCCCATTTCCCATTATATTAACAGCGTATATCAACATCAGCTGCGAGCAGACGGCACGACATGTGCTGATAAGATTAGAATGAGATAGCAAATCAAATAGAGACAGCAAACGTAAGAAATTGCCAGGCCAAGGCAAATTAGTGAATGTCTTGGAAAATTTATTGCATGCTCTCCAATGATTTGTGAACTAGAGAAATGTGTGTGAATATTCATATACGTATGTGTAATTTGAGTATATTCAAAACTAGATTAAGAAAGGAAGAAAAAACTAGCGTAACGGTAGCTGCTGCAGGTGAACAAGCAGCATAGCAGGCGTTGCGCATAGATGGTCGAAATGGTTGAAATTTTATATAAAATTAAGATAAAATAATTAAAATAAATTAAATGAGTAAGTAAATGAATAATATAAATAAATAAAATAATAAAACAATAATATAAATATAAATAATATATAAAATTTTAATAATAAATAAATATTATATATACATAATATAATATATTCATACTATACATAAATATAAACTCTCAAAGCTAAAAAGAATTTTTTGCTTAAAAAGCATTATAATGTTCTGCCAATTATTGAACTATAACTGTTTATATATGAAGAGAGTCCAAGCAGGCATTTACGTTGAGGCTGGCAGGCTAAGCGATAAGTTATCTCATGAAATTATGTTGTCTACGTCAATTGCACTAACCTTGATCGGAGATAAAGAGACGGGTCCAAAAAGCAAGTGCAAGCGTGTGTGACTGCGACTTCCTGCTGCTGCTGTTGGTGCTGTCGGGCCAGAGAAGAAACAAGTTGAGAGGAGTAGAGCCTCCATAGGGCTATGGCAGATCTGTATAGATTGCAATCAGCAACAGCAACAACAGCAGCAACAGCAGCAGCAAGTGGAGGCTGTCAGCCCTCGGGGCAGACAAGGCGGCACTTGACATTTTTATCAGCTGTACGAATGACGGGCCAATTGACAGGCCAATAAAAACGTGTTGAACAAATGCGAAAACAACAACAAAGAGAAGACCATATAAAAGAAAAGAAAATGCATTCAAGGCGTGTCTAATATTTGTTTAGCTATTCAAATTATTGTTATATATGTATGTGTATATTAATGCAGCTGATGATAACCCGTTCTCAGATGCCAGCTAGCTGATAAACTGCATGTCAAATTAGACAAGAAAATGCTTAAAATATGCAAGTGAGACAACTTAATTCGAATCGAAAGAGAAACTGACTTATGACTGAGATAAATAAGCTGTGTAAGCAAACACCAACAAAATGCTAGTCCATAATTTGAATGTTCATTAATTATTTATTGCTCAATGAAAAGAATTAATCGGGCGCAACGGCAAACACACAGTTTTCTCATCGCCCCAATGCTAATTGTGGAAAATAGGAACAACTTTTTTTGGTCATAAAAACAAAAAGAATATAAATGTGAGTGCTATGGTCGGCCGGCAACGACTGCACAATACGCGTTCATGGTTGAAAATCCATGCGAAAATCAATATTTCTGCACTTGACATGACTTTAAATGAGGTCTATATAATTTATGAGTCTGTTTCTACTGCAATTCGACGATTTAAACTCAAAATCTCTGGAATATTTAAGTCTTTAGCTGCAAGAAGCCCACAGTTGGCATGCCTAAAGCATTTTTCAAGAAGAAGGCTGTAGTTACTAGTGGAGCTCTAGCTTCACTTGGTGTTTTAGCTGGAAAGCTGAGAAAGATGCTGTTTTACCATGATTCATATCTACTATGTTTATATCTCCTGTTCAATCTTAAGGAGTTTAGAGTAATGAGCTTGTAAAATTGATGAACTAAGCCTCCAAAATTGTGAAAATTATAGGAAATTTTCAATATGTCACGACCCCAAGGAGGCAAACTAATTGTTTTTGGGTCATCTATAGATAAAATCAACAGTATCTAAATTATCGAATTTATAAGCTTTTAGCTTTAAGATTTTAGAATATATAAGCTTTTGCCACGCTCCGTATAGGCGTAGATATATCCACTATATATTTTTGATCTTGAGTTATCAACGCGTATATGCTTTTCTGTTATACCAGTTATAATGTTACCACATTTGCCACGTCCATAGGGTACTTAACAGTAAAGACAATTAATCTTAGCACTTTAGAAGACGAAATTAACAACTAGTCTATAATCGAAATTTAAAGTATCTTTAACATCTATTTTCAATATCAGCGCAATTATATGCCTTTTACTTCACAAAACCAATATACTCTCTTCACTTTCTGAACGGCTATCAAAATGCATCAAATCGTCGCATCGTAAACTTTAAAAATAAACAAGCGCGAAATTGTCTGAGACAGACAAAAGTCTGAGGCAGACGGCCGAAAATAAAGACAAAAACAAATGAAATAGTTCGCATTTAGTTCGAGGCTTTTTATTATTTTATGTGCTTAGTGTGGGCCGTCATATGCACATTACTCACATGTCTATTATCTACATCATTTTATTTTTAATTTTGCTACTTTTTTTTTGTTTTTGGCAATTTTGTAAAGTCTTGCCTGGTGCCGCCCAAGAAATAGGTATATTATGGCTGGCACGCTTTTAGATAAGGCGGCCAAAGCAAGCGAAGCGCATAAGTCTGTTTGGCTCATGTGGTGAATGAACCCACATAGCGGACAGAAGTTGTGCCATATAAATACCCTAAATGGAGTAGGGTTATATGAGAGTAAAGGATGGATTTGTCAGGTTTTTTGTTATATATTTTCTGTAGCTCAGCCAGTATAGGATAAATAAGTCTGAAGTTAGTTTAAAGACGACTGTAAAGCTATATATGTAAAGCTTATATGATTTTAACTATACAAAGATTTCCATGTTACGTTTTGTAATGCATGAAGAGAATGACTGTGTGACAAAGACACAGAGAGAAGGGGAGGCTGCTGATCTAAAAATCTTTGATATTTTACCTAGTTCTAATATTAGTTTAGAAGCTCCAGTGACAAGTAAAGGAGGCAACGTGAATAAGCTTAATAAACTCAGAAGAGAGTCAACTGTATACACTAAAGCAATAGAGAGAGAGAGAGAGGATAAAGAGAGAGAGAGAGAGAGAGAGAGAGAGAGAGAGAAATAGAAACTTAAAGTAATAGAAACTCATAAAAGACGTGATGTACAGGATATTCCTGAAGGCTTTCATGGAATTTAAGCCGCATTCCTTACTTATTTCACTAGCTTTTCCTAGAAAAAAAAACCAAGTAAAATTCAAGTAAAACTTTTATGTTATCGCTTTGGCCCACAACTGTTGGCGCATTAAATGCAAACTGCAAGGAAATAAAAAGAAGTCAACTGCAGTTCTCAACAACGAACACATATACAACAGCTGCCTTAACTTGTCTTAAATAACAGGCAAGCGCTAAAGCTAGAATCAAATGGTTGTTAGCCGGAAAGAGCGACATAAAAGGATTTCAAGCAAAGCTTCAATCACGTTAACAACGAAACCTTCAACTGATTTATGCAAATCCCAAACAACAACAGCAACGACAACAATTTAAACAACGAGAGAGAGAAGCATTCTGAAAAAGGCGAAACGTGAAAAAAAAAACCATTCGCAACAGTCAAAACAAATAAATAAATTGACCATTAAAATAATTGCAACGCCTAAATGCGTTAGCGAGCGTGGCTTGTAACACGCTTTGGCCTGCTGTTGTTGTTGTTGTTGTTGTTGCATTCGGCTGCGAATGTTGCAACAACTTGTCAAACATTTGAATTACAGTTACGTAAAGCCTGCCCCAAGCAACAACTTCTGGCCAAATTTGGCTAAATTTAATGAAGCAATTAAATGGCTATAAAAAAATAGAAATAAAATAAAATACATTTTTTTCCCTGTGTGTTGTTGATGTTGCCGCTTGGCGAACATTTACCGCAACTTTTGGTCTTTTAAAGGCAATAAAATAAAGTAGAATTTAAGTTGATTCAGTTTAAATAGATTTTCGCATAGGCTTAAACAGTTTGGGGCAAGACGTTTCTTTGTGATTTGCAGTTTCGAGAGACAAAAGTAATTTTTGAATATTTATTATTTTTATTAAGTACTAAAAGTCGGATAACATATTCCATTATGTTATAAGAAACAATACTAAAGTTATTATAGCAAAAGGTTCTTTTCACCTAAGTTAAATGTAATATAATACAATTTAAATATAAATTCATAAAAAATAAAAATATTTATTTACAAAATATTTAAGAAACTTATTTAAATTTAATAAATATATTTTCATAATGGTTTTGGTCTATAATAAAATTATTTCTTTTAATTAGTTTTTTATTATTTTTATTATTTTTTGTAATCGCAAAAAATCGTAGATATTTTCTTGAGCTTTTAGGTTTTTATAAATTTGTCAAATTTGTTAACACCCACATCAAATTTTATTCTAATTTCTTTCCTAATTATATACTAATTATAACTATTCATATTACATAAATAACTTACAGTTTGACAGCCATTGCTTTAAGCTGAATTTATCGCGATTCGCTGAATTCTCGCTAGACTTTCAATTAGTCACGCGCGCCTCGAAGCCATTGAAGCATACATAAATCTAGACATTGTTGTGGCCAAAGCGTGCGGCAAGCCAAGCTGACAGACAGACAGACAGACACTGACAGGCTGACAGACAAACTGGCTGACTGCACTGAACTGACGGACTGACTAAATGACTGACTGACTGACTGACTGACTGACTGACTGACTGACTGACTGACTGACTTAGTGACGTACCGACTGGCAGTCAGCTACGACCGCCGTTGCAAAAGGCATTTTCAAACAAGCGAGAAAAATATTTTAAGCTGTCAAATCGTTGACACATGCCTGTCTCGCTCTTGTTGTTGTCGTTGTCTGTTTCTTGTTGTTATTGTAAATCACTCGATTAGTCTAATTGTTAAAATCAGCTCGCGCGACTCGAACAATTTTTGTCTCTCGCCCATGAAACGAATGTCAAGTTTCCGTCAGAGGTCATAAATTTGGTTACCATTGGTCGCCGTCGTCTGTCGTCCGCGAAGATTTGTTCTAATGTGTTTTTAAACAGTTGTGACAAATGCCTAAGAAACACACACGCACTAAATTAAACGAGGAGAGATAGAGAGATAGAGAGAGAGGGCTAAGAATAGGAAATGGAAATGGAAATGGAAACGAGTGCTAATTGCCTGTGAAAACGGGCAGCTGGAGATGGTGCAAAGAACTAGAACTGTCATGACAACAAGTTTTTGGGGTAATATAAAACTAATTGGTAGATGTTTTCGATTTTTCTTAACGAATTCTTCAATTCTCCAATGTCACATTATAGGAAATTTATGGAAAAATATTTTTAGTTCTATCCCCTTGCCGAAAGCATATTAAAAATATTTACAAATTAATTTCATGTTATTTTTATCGTGTTTCTTGTTTATTTCTTAAAAATCTGCTGACCTTGAATTAGTTTAAATTTATGTAATAATTATTTTACTATAATTATAAATAATATACGTAAAATTCTACAATTCCCCAATTTATTCTTAATATTGTCAATCCAACATTTTTAAAATATATTTATATCTAGGGACCTTCAGTTATATTCCTTATAAGTCATTCTCATTTTCTTAATCTCTTTCATTTCAGTGTAAAATCTTCAAACATCCCTTCGCTGCAAAGCATTCCAATTGCATTTCAAGCATTCCAAGACTGTAAGTTAGATTTTGCTACTTTTCTAAAATATTTACTTTATTTTCTCCACCCTCTGGACCACCCAAAACTAAGTTTATCAATTGATTTATAATTTGCTATTTCCCGCTTGTGGCTCTTTAAGATCCCATCTCGAGTGTTAATCGTGCGTTAAAGTGTTAATGGAAATTCCATTGGGGCTAGAAGAAACCCCAACAAAGTATTCCGTTTCAGCACTGGCAGCTGCTCAGCTCAGCTAATGCATGATCATAATGAATCGTTTCGTTATTGCAATCTGCATCATTATCGTGAACTTTCTCTCCATATATTGTGGCAAATTATGTGCTGAGGCAACTCATCTGCTTAGCATCAACCGACACAAAGTTGACATTTCAAGTGCAGTTTGCTCTCGAGACTTATCGTTTGCCGGGTTGTGGCCAATGTATGATTGCATTGCGCCCCTTCCCAGTGATTTCCTCAATGTTTTGATATAATTCTTTCATTGCCATATGCCGCCACAGACAAGACAAAGATGCAGTCGAAGACCACGACATAGCCAAGATTATGGAAGTATACACTTAATTAAAACGTGCAGAGAACCGGGGCACCGAACAGTCGACTTCGACTACGAACTCTCGGAGTCCGGGCGCTGATTTAAAATTAAAAACATGAATATACAATTAAAATTCAAGTGTCGAAGTTGAAATACTCTTCGCTTATGCAGAGATTGGTTTTAAAATAATTTGAGTGTAGGTTTAGTTATGCTACACCTGAGTTAGTGGACTTTGAGATTAAGTTATCAGAAACAAATATATATAATATATATTATTTTTAAACTTGTTTGAAGCAGTTCATATCTTCTGTTGAAGTCAAGAACTTTGCTGCTTTATAAGCAGTAAATTTGCTTTCGAATATTAGTTAGCAGACTTTCTCTTCATTTATTACTATTCATTCACGTAAACCCATTGGAACTATAAACTACGAAAAAAATCAAAGCAAACTAATTTCAACTATATTTCTATATATTTTTATATTTGCTTAGCTCAGTATTAAAAATTATTATTAATTTTTTTTCAATAAGTCTAAATATTATAGAATTGCTTTACATTTAAATGTTATGCAATTAATTTATTTTCAACTTTATCTGATTGGAAATACTTCAGAACATTCTAAGCCAAGAGCAAAGTAAAGCAAAGCTACATAATTTTTTGGTGTATTTGTTTCTAGTTTTACCAATATTTTCCAGTAAAACTGACTCATCGTCAGATATTTTAGATGATATTTAGATGATATAAGAAATTCAATTTTAACTTCAATTTTTTTGTTTTTTACTGAAAGATTTTAGAAACTTTTATCATGCAATGATAATGAAAAACAAATGAAAGACACTTGAAGCACAATCTTATTGCCTAAATATTAGAAATTATAGAATTTGTTATTTTATTTAAAAAAATATATATATTTATTGTCAAGTATAAATACTTGCTATCAAATATTTATAGCTATACTTCATGACTGTAGAGCTGCCCTAGTCAATGCCACAGTCATCGCACCCTCTTTTGGCGCATTAAAAACAATGTTTTCACATATGCCAGCAAGTATGAAAGATTTATGACAGCCATGCGCTTCAAGAGAGCGAGAGAGTTATTAATAAATAACGAACAGGAGCCGCGGCTCGCCAACAGAGAGTCAAATACATATTTAAATTGGATCCTATCCTAATTAACTTTGTCGGCTCTGCAGCATATGAAAAACTTGAAGCCAAAAAAGCAAAAAATAAAAAAAAAGACAAGAATCACATCAAATTGAATTACCTTTTATGGATGCGCTCTATGTAGATGTCAGACTACGTTCAGAGAGACAATTTTCAATTTTAACTACAATTGACACATGTTGAATTGAGTTTTTGGTCAGGCGGCGACAGACCGACAAAAAGGAAATAAGACTACAAAAAAAAAAAAATGAAACAAAAATTGTGTGTGATTTTTTTTTTAAATATTCCCATGACTTTTGTTTACACTCGGCTCGGCCGAGGGCAGCGGCAGTCGATGGAATTTCCATGAAAAATGTAGGCGCAATCAAGGGGGGCTTGAGAGTTCAGCAGTTGAAGGCGTCAACACATCAACAGCATCTGTCAAAATTTACACGCTCTCTTTACGTTGATGATTTTTTTTTTTTGCATGAATGAGAGATATTTGCTGTCTGTGTCACAGGCTTTTTGATTTATTTTTTTCAGATTTTTTTTTTGTGATTTTTTCCGCAGTTATTGCTGTTGATGGAAGTGTCCAAAGTTCAAAAATGTGTCGTGGGCTGCAGCAAGTTGTTGGTGTTTCAGATTTTATTAAAAAATGAGTTTCAGTATTAAAAATACAATGTATATTTTAATTTGAAAATGATTTTAAAGTGAATTTACATTAAATTGATTTAAAAGAGTTGCGCTTAAGTCGTGCTGGGAAAGTACTTGAGAGAGATTTTATGGAAAATGTATTTATAAAGGAATTTTTGTAGATTTTTGAATACTTCTGCAATGATTTATATTCTTTATGAATGCTTATTCAAATGTTTTGTAAGGATTCCTAGAAGTTTTAATTCTTCTGTTAAGCTATTCAAAACTGCTTTCTTCAATAAATACTTGATAAAATTGCAGCCGTAATATATTCAATATACCAACATCATCTAAAGCCCCATTCACATTTAGATACTCCTAATCTCTTACTATAAATATATATGCCCCCAACCCGGAAATCAATGACTTGTCATTAATAACTGAAGAAAGTTGCGGCTTGGCCCGTAAGACGATATGACTTAATCAAAGCAGCATCAAAGCAAATTTACGTTTGCCATTTTGAGCATTAGAATGTAATACCTATTGACCGGTTCCAAACTCGATCGCAGCCCACTGTGATCATATTTCATGAGCACAGCGTCTAATGATCGGCGACAAGCGCCAGGGAACATAGTTGGATGGATGGATCATGGAACTGGGCGTTAAATCGCTTGTAAATGAGTGACAAGTCAGCGGCTTAATTACAAACTGGATCACAGCTTGACTGTCGCATGTGATTAGTGAATGCCAGAGACGTCGTAACATATCTCTGACCCAGAGCAGCGCTCACCTGCTTCAGATCCAGTGTGATGGTCACATACTCAAACTGACGGCCACCCTGCAGCGTGGGCGATTGCCACCAGCTCTCCTCGAAGCTGCTGCTCGGCGAGATCAGCGATTCGATGGGTCGTTGCTTGGCCCGATCGGAACTGTGCGCATTACAGGTGCCGCAGTGTTTGGCCCAATTGCGATGCGGATAGGCGTCGACCAGTTTGCAATACTCTTCGGCTCCGTTTTGGCCACAAGTTGCGTTCACTGTGATCGAGGCACGCGGCGCGACATTAAACAGCGGCGGATAGAGGCCACCAGCACTGATGGCCTCATCTGCCTGTTGAGTGTTGCGCAGGCGCAGATCTGGAAAAGAAGAAGAAGAATTTGATAAGTGATTAGAAAACTGTATTATATTGAATGTATATGTATATATGTGTATTTGTATATGTATATACATATACATTTATGTTGAAAAGTTGTGTTTTAAGGACAAAGAAACTTTGAATGAAAAAAACTTTTAAAGCTAATTTCACGAGGCTTAAGTCGTTAACTAAGCTTTAAGAAGAGTTTATAATATGCAGCTAAACAATTTTATGAAATCAAATAATATTTGGTCTTATTACTATATTAATTAGATTAGATATTTATTAGATATCTTAATTCATATTTATTTTGTTTAAAACATTCTGAAAACTTCTAAAGTTCTTGATTTATAGGCACGGAATGTTGTAGTTTTTAAAGCTCTCTCTTTCACTTCAAACTTGTTCAGCTTAAGGTTGCATCTCTGTAGCCTCAGCTTCAGTTTAAAGCAATCAATATGTCGAATATGCTTCCATTTTCCCTTATAGCTCTGTCTCTCTCTACTTTACAGTTCTTCAGGGTAAAAAGTTTTCAAGCTTTTGAGCTCTCAATGCTTGCGCCTCCAGCTTCATCCACTCTATAGCAATTCAATTGCTCTCAATAGCTCTCTATCTCTCTGCCTAATTCGTAGCTCTGCAATTCTAGCTTAAAGCTCTCAATATGCTCTCTCTATTCAAGTGAAGCAGCTTGAATCTTGCTACATATTCTACACTGTTTGACAGATTTTCCCATGTCAATCAATTTAATTGGTCAAACAAGTCAAGAACATGCTCTCATATACTGGCCCATAAATCACCAACAAACAGCTGCTGTTGCTCTCAGCTCCTCAGCTCAGTCAGTCTGTTGCCATATTGATTGGTCTGCATTGCAAAAATATATCTCACGGATAGATAGCCAAAAAACAAAAAAGAAAAAAAATAAAAAAAAAAAATACAAGACAGTAGCAAAAATAGACAAGGCAACTTTCGAGATAAAGTTTATCGCCGTTGGTAGCAGCTGGACTCTGGGCCAGCTATGTTGACCTGGTATGCGATTTGCATGTTTGCTAGCTCAAAAATTGCAATTGTTGCTGTTTCTAGCTCTGCGAGTCTGCTGAACTTGTTGCAATTGTTGTTGTTGTTGGTGTTGTTGTTGTTGTTAGTGTCAGTGTGTGGAGCTTTTGGCAAATGTCAACAAAAAGTTTTCCCATTTGTTTGTGGCAAGGAAAAATGTTGACGTAATTGCTGTGAAAATGCATATAAGTTTTAATACACTGTTAAGAATCTATTCAAAGTGTATATGGGTTTTTGTGGAAAGGGTTTTGAGACACTAAAGTTGGGATTAACCTTGGTATGCCTTGTATAGCTATATAAAGCCCACAGTGTTAAGGTTAGACAGCTCTTTCAAGTTAAGTTTGTTAACTTTTATTGCTGTTCACAAAACGCGCACACATTTAGCTTCAGCAGTTCATGTTTCAGTTTGACAGACATTGCTTATAGTTTGTGAGCTACTCGAAAGCCTAGCGCACTTCATTAACGCACAGTTTGAAAGCCTTTGCAACATATACTAAAACCAACTCAAGAGTCTCTAAACTCTTTTTTCATCTAAATCAAATTTTTGTTACTTGGCAAGCAGCGTATTGCCCAGTCTAAATTATATTACAAACGCGTGTTCCATTTTTCAACTCGAAAACTTTTGCAGCAAGTTTAAAAAATTTCTAAATGCTTCGAGAAGGTTGCGTGAGAATACAAAAGATAGAGAAAACTTATTTGGAAGAGTTGAGTTTGCAAATGTGAAAAGTTTAGCGGAAAACTTTAAGTGAATATATGTGAATTTTTACTGACATTCTATGAGCAGCAGAGTCGCTTAAGTAGATAGAAAAGTGTGCAAAACTTTTCGAGAGCGTTAGTCTCGGCTAAGAATTTGATTACAAATGTATGCATCTTACACTTATTATTATTGTATAGTATATAATTAATTTTCAGAATAGACTAGAAAACTTTTCCTTTCATTCATGCCAAATTTAAATTGAGAGCAGAAAGTTTTTCAAAACCCAAACGACTTTCACCTAAAACTAATTCATTTTGAAACCAAAATAAAAAACCCTCCGACAAATGCTCAGTTTTAAATACTACTATTTAAATGAGCTAAAACAAATGCCTAGAAAGTCAGAAAATTCACTGTGGGCCGGGCCGGGCTGGGCCAGGGCAAGGTGCGAAAAGTAGCCAAAAGTAGGCAAGAAAAATTATCGGTGGCTGTCAAAATGCGGTGGAACACGCAAATGGCATTTAAATGTTTTGACAAATAACAAATTTGCGGTAGCCAAAAAAAAAAAAAAAAATGTTGACTTCACTCTCGGCACTCGAAACTGAATTGGTTATCTCTGCCCCTGCCTCCAGCCACACTCGCCATCGACGCTGTGGCCTGGTCGGTCTGTGGGCAAGTTTTTCGTTTTCCATGCGCTGACAGCTTAAGTGAGAAAAGTTTTGCTGATTAAATGTTTTGACAAATTGAATGCCCACAGAAATATTTATGCATTGAGTAAATGAATAGCATGAAAAACTTTCAAGTGTGAAAAGAGCAGAAAAGGATGAAGAAAAAAGGGAAAATTCATAAATATTCACTTCAATAGCTGACCAATAGAAGACAACTTGAGTCTGGCTAAAGCAATGCCCAGCTAATACCGTAAACAAGCCATAAAAATTTGCAGCCAACAAGAAAGAAGCGCACAGAACAGACTGGAAACTTATCTTTTCCTGTTGACATTTCCAAGGAATTGTAGGGTATTTGGGAGTTTCTGAAGAGTTGTGGCATGCTGATAAAATTATGAATGAGTTTTAAATTAAATTTAAAAAAGAAATTAATGAAGAATTGGGATAAAGAAGAAGTGAGAGTGAGAGGAAGGGACTTACGAATAGGAGAGACAAATTGAATAGAAATAGTCAACGGAAAAGGAAAAGGAAAAGGAGGAAAAGAATGAGAATATAGTGAAATTCAGGAAACTTACAAAGAAATGTTGAGATCGAGTCAGAGAAAAGACAAATTGAATATGAATATAAGAAGGGGATCCATCTTCACTATAAAAGTAAAGCTGAGGCTACAATACAATACAATAAACAAATATAAAGTGACTATAGAGAGTTTAGACCTAGTTCTTTAACAAAGAATAAAAGTATAAGAATTATAAAATGAAGAGTTGTTAATACAAATGTAACTCAGCTAAAGAAATTTCGCAGGCAAAAAATATAAACAGAAGTTCGTATTCAAAATAAAATGTATTAAAAATTTCGTAATTCGTATAAAAAACATAGAACAATTGGGGCTTATTAAGGACAAAGTAAACAGGGAAAACGTGTCGCCTAGAAGTGCATTGGGAAGTGGGGCTTTCAATCAGTTTTGAATCAAGCAAGCTAATTTGAAAATGTTAAATGCATTTGAAAGGAAATACTGCAAGCCTTAGAATGAATTTACACTAATGTGCATATGAAAAGGAACACTTTTAATGTTTAATTGAATTTATGTTAATGAATGTCAATGAATCACATGTTATTCTATTTTTGTAAAATATATATAATAGTATTTATTTATATTTATTATATATATAAATATATAATAGATAAATTTATGTATCAACAAATCAAACAAATATCAGCAAATCTCATAAAGAACAGCAGCTGTACATAAAGACAATGAGAACCAGTGAGTAGGGCATTCAAAGTGCAGTATGTGAATATCTACTGATTGCTGCTGGTTCATGGCTTTTTTTGATTAATTGCGAGCTATTATGGGCACACGCATGAGACTCGGAGCTGGAAGCTGGAAGCTGAGCGACTGCAGTTGCAGTTGCAGATAGGCAGCAGCTGTTGTTGTTATTATTGTTGATGTTGCTGTTGCTGTTGTTGTTGTTGCTGCTGCTGATGCTGCTACCTCGAACTCTCGCATAGTTGAAAGCATTTTACTGTTTTCTGCATTTTATTCATATCGAACCCGACCGACGCATAAAATACGAAAATATTTTCACTATTTTTGGTCTCTATCGAGTCGCACTGCCCAGCTGTGCATTGGCTGGATGTCGCCCCGGCCGCAGCCCAGTGTTTTTCCCTGCCTGCTTTTATTGGCTTCCATCTTGTTTGTTAGTTGGCAATTATGCATATAAACAGACAGTGGAGCCTGGCATAAATTACAACTCTATATATCCACTACCAGTTCGCTAGCTAGCTGCTTATTAAGTTGTTCCCATTGCAGTTGAACCTCAAAGAATGCAAATTGCTCACCAGAACTGTATTTCCTGCCCAATTTGCTGCAACAACGCAAAAATAGCTAAATGCCAGTTGCATCGAAGTCTGACCCGTTTGATGCATAACAAAAGATATATAAACGGTAGCCAAAGTAGCTGATGACGACACTCAATCAACTCGCCAAACAAAATAAATTTTATAATAATAATAAAAAATTGCTGTTGCCCCTAAAAGAGGCACAAAATAAAAGATTCATCCCCACATGGCTGCCACAACTTCTGCTGGCTGGCTGGATGGCTGGCTGTCTGAGGCGAGGCGGCAGCGTGACGAAAACAAACTTTATGCATCTTGACAGGCTGCACAGCTACCGGAGAATGGATAGATGGATGGATGGATGATTGGTTGGTTGGTTGATGGTTTGTTCGTTCGTTGGTTGGGTTGAGTTGGCTGGAGCCAGTGAAACGGCAATCAAAATATGGCCATAAATAGGCGGCCAAAACCCAAAAGAGACGAGACGAGACACAAAGACTTTGCTGAAACGGCTCAATTTCAAATGGCGACAATGGCTGCTGTTGCTTCTGCTGCTGCTGCTGCTGCTGTTGCAGCCAGCAGCAACGTTGCCAAATAAATATATTCAATCTGTATGTATATTGAGGCAGCACATTTTCGGGGAATTTTTCGGGTGCTTTATGAAAAGTAATCAAATTTAATGCGTTGCACAGGAAATTGTTGTGGGCAGAAGAGAAGTCAAAGGGTGAAGTGCGTCAAATCTAATTAAAGTTGCTTATAACAAAATTTACGAGTGAAAATTAAAGTATTTTGATATATATATAATATAGAATATATATATAAAAGCTGTATTTGAAATCACTTGCAAATCGTAGGAAATTTTGTTTTAGAACCGAAGATACTAAGTGCAGATACTAAGCGAAAGGGGAAGTGAATGAACACAAAGAGAGAAACCGAATGTGTGGGAGATGTTGCGGCTTATCAGCTGTAATGTAATGTATGGTGTATGCATAAACCTGAAATTTAGTGTGTGTCGTGCCCTTGAGAATCTCAAAGAAGGCTGAGCTGTGATTATAACTATATACTGAATGTATATCTAAGCCAATCAACTACAATTACTACAACTACATCAATCAACCTTTTTGTCGTTTGCTCTGAGAATCTCATAGAAAGGCTGTTAGTTTGCTTTATCCTTACTCATCTTCATTTCTTACGCTAAAGTACCAAATCTTAGAGAGTCAAACTCAACTTTAAACTAAGCTAATAAAGACTTCTGCTAACTGCTGTCTCCCTAACCTTAATTACTCACAAGATCTTCAGTTGACACGTCATTATATATATAAGAAGAAAAAAGTAATGCCGCTAAGAATGTTCTTTAACGCCTTCAAATTTACTTTTCGAGTTAAGGGAGCTTTGTGAATTATTTAGAGACACCTGCGTGGCATGTGAAATGGATTTCAAAGTGAACTAAAGCGACACATTCAACACCTCATTGAGCATGTCACACGAACAGTTTCCACGAACAATTTTTCGCAACCAAATAGAAGAAAAGTTCAATTCAAACATCCGCATTGCAGTTGGACCAAAACGATGTCGCTAGTCGGGAATTTTCGTACGTTCTGTTCTTGCTTAAAAAATGCATCAACTGAGTGAAGTTGGAGTGCAACGGCAAAGAGCTTAAAGCAACTTGGGCGACAGGTGATAGACCTGTGCAGCTCAAGTTGAGTTTTACGATGGGGCGGTTGAGGTTCTTTTTTTTTTTTGGAAATACTTGAAAAATTAATGTACCCGCGCCGTGTTGTTGGCAGCCAAATGGTTGACTGACTGACTGACTGGCTGGCTTCAGCTGACACGGGAAAAAGGGCCTAGACAAATGTCAAATATTTATTGAAAATCAACAACACACACGAGCATAAACAAACTGACAAACAAGCCGGACAGACGCGGCGACAAACGCAATTCCAAGAAAACATATAAAAAAAAAATGTGGAAAGAACGTAGAACAAGCAACAAACTGACCAGAACTGAGGATGTTTGGACATGCATCAGCGCACAACTGACTGCAGCCACAGTCGTAGAAGAGTGCAACAACATAAAAGACGTACCGGGGCATCGAGTGCTGGGATGCTGCAGTTTCGGTGGGTGCTTCAAAAGCTGCTGACCGATGGCTGAAGAAACGCCCGAACAGAGCTGAGAAGCAGCTACAGAGAGAGAGAGAGAGAGAGAGAGAGACAGGGTGAGAGGGGCAGGTGTGAGAGGTAAAGCCGATCTACACTGCGCTACCGGCGTTCTGACGTGCTCAAGTGCTGCCCAGCTATAGCTCCATGTGTGTCTCTGTGTGTGTGTTTGTGTGTGTATGTCTTTAGAAAAATATTTATGCATGCATGCCTCATGATCATCATGATCGTACTCATAATGCTGTTGATCGTTGGTCGATGACTTTGGGTTTGGGTTATGCAAGTAATGCTTGATTTGGTATTGAAGACTGGTAGCTGCCACTTGGCGCTGTTTTGATGACTCACACACACAATCAAGCTGCTTGTTGCGGGAGTTGGCAGCGAGACTAATTCGAGTGCCGCACATTGGGTGGCTGTTGAAGAGAGGTGTCAGCACATGTATGCACAAATGGAAAGGGTTTCTTTGACCAGGGCAGTTGAGAAATGGTTAAATTAGCAAAATGCAAAGCAAAGCAGAGAGGCACAGAGGAACTAGTAGGCATTGTGTGTTCTGCGATTGAGAGTTGGGTAAACTAATTAAGAAATTTTAAAAAAATTATATTTACTCATATGTTATGTGAGATAAAACAATTGATTAAAGAATTTGGTTTTGTATAAAAATACAGCTATATATATATTATTTCGTATTATTACTAAAGTTCAGAAGAAGACTTCAAAGACTTAATTTGATATTGAAGCCTTAAGGTATCATTAAAGACCCATATGTGTCAACAAAGCTTCATGGAAGCGTAAGAAAATTTAGCTACGATAAATATCAAAAATGTGAACCTGAGCTTTAATTGATGTTAGAAATATACATAAATAAAGTAAACAAAAATATTAATATGTTATTAACATTTTATTAGCAAATTCGTATTTGGATGGCAATTTTTTCTATTATTATTAGGACTGACAGCACTTACCGCTGGGTTGCGAGATGAAATGAATATAATTTTTTAGTTTTTGCTTGCATTTGCAAACTTAAAATATGCAAGAGTCGCTCAGTTAAAATTAAATATGTTAACAATATAGGCAAATAAAAAAAGTTAAGCATATTCTTCTTTTTGAATAAAGCCAAATAAGGTTAAGATATTCACAGCGTTCCTAATAATTTTTTAAAAACCGTTCAGATGAAGATCGAGTAAACATTTTAATAAGTTCGATATTCAAATATAAAAAAAGGTAAAAATTAATTTAAACTCTTGACAATTCCATAAAATATATATTAAAAAAATATATATAAAACAAAATCTGTTCAAACTCACTCTTCTGCAACTTCGACATATATATATACAAAAAGTTAGTTTCTGATTTTGAATTAAAAACAAATTTAAAGAGTTAAGAGATACTTTTGCAAATGCAATTAAAATAAACCCAGTTGTTACAGCAACTATACTTGGAGAGAACTGCAACTCACAGCTTTTTCTCTCTGATCTGTCAACTAAAATTAAAGCGACCAATCGCCTAGAGTTTCAAATTTAAAGTGATTTTATTGCAATATACATATATATAGAGCATAATGAGAATGCGTAATTCAAATAACTTAATACCTATCATATCTGAACTTTTAAACTTATATATTTCCATGAACTCTGCTCATTACAAGTCTAATTTCCTAATATTCTTAGTACAAGCTAAGTTCTTACTAAAGTCTTCTATTATTCTGACACACTCAACACGTTGTTAGCTAAAACAAAAGCTATTCCTAAACCAATTCATACACAATCAGCTCAACCTCATCCCATCTCATTAGACCCCTGTAAATCAAGTCATTTTGTTCAATGTGCCCACGTTGACTTAACTTAACTCTTTCAGAACCGGCAGCAGCTAACTGTTTAAGCCACACTCTTTAGACTCTTCCCGTCAAGAGCTGTGTTAATTAAGCGACTTGTTACGCTCGAGCGCCAAAGGCACTTGACTCTTATCTAATCTCTGATCGAAATTGTGTAAGCTACTGGCTACAAAAAAAAATGAAAAAGAAAAAGAAAGAGAAACAAGAAATCTGGCAAAGATCTTAGCGTATAGCGGTTCATTTAATAATTTAATAAGTACCCCAGCATCACGAGAAATACTTAACGTTTATAATTTTTGGCGCCTGATCAATCGATCTTTTATGTATATATTTTTGGGCACAAGCAGCTGCACTTGCAGCAATAATTATCACGATTTTTGTGCCCGAAAGAAGAAAAAAAAACCAACTCTTATCGAGCACTTGCAATCGCGTTCATTCATTAAGGCGTCGAAATATCCATTATCCCATGAGGGGGGGGGGTTTCTCTACATCAACAAATTTTTGCCCTGTCTCCATGTTTGCCAATCACTTGAAATGCATTTGCTTCGAGTCAAGTCGAGTCGAGTCGAGTCGACTTGACTCCACTCGCTTAGGAGTTCCGAATAAATATTGAAACAACAAAACGTTAACCAACACTGCGCGCAACAGTTTTGGGGCCTCTTTTTCGTGCACTCATTACTTACGTCTGACTGGTTTTTGGTTTTGGCTGCGCTTTTGGTTATTCGATATATTTTCAATTACTTTTTGGGGCGAGACACGAGTCGCAAGTCACAAGCAATCGCCCACACTCGATTGACTTGCAGTTCTCACTGGGTTTTAGCTGTTAATTTGTCATAAACTGTCAGTTGTTATTAATAAATGAATGCATTCGGCTTTTGTATGTTGATGTTGTGCCTCGCATCATAATGTCATAATTAAATTTATAAACTCATGACTCAGAACGTCAGCAAACGAGGAACATTTGGAGACGGCTTGAGGGGGCCATGTCGCCGACATTGTCTAGACAGGCGGAGATTAACGCCTTTAAGAAATTGCAAGAGTACGGTTAGAAATTCTTGTAGACATCATTTCTTTGAGACTAATTTATGTGATTTTAAGGAATTTCAACTACAGCATTGCATTGGTTCTTGCCGAGTTGAAAATAAGCATGGAATGTTTGAAATATGTGAAGTGCATATAGATAATTTTGCACAGCATTTGGAAGCAGTTTGCGGAGATTGAAGTTTATAGCTAATTTTGATAATTTTATGAGAACTATATATCTTTGCAGACGCATATACTCACTGCTTCTTTTCAATTAGCATGAGTTATGAAACTCCAGCTTTCTTCTTCAATAAAATGAAAGATTTGTATGATATCCATTTGCCTGGTCTCTTTTTTCTTTTTTTCTCTGTATATCTCTATATCTATCTCTATCTCTCTCTTATTCGTCATTCATTATAACGCTGCTTTGATCTTCTGTCTGTATATCTCTTTTTCACTCTTTGTATATATATTTTTCCCCTCTTATTCATAATCATTGCAACGCTGCCTTAATCTTCAGCAGCATTTAAATTCATATCCTTACTACCATCTAACTAACTATCTAACATACCCACAACACCTCAAAAATACTTCCACGATTTCTATCTGGCTTTCAAACGTCAAACATACCCATCGATATGAAGATACACCCAACTCTTTCACCTGTCTCATCCTTCTTTTTTATGATAGGAAATCGAATTAGAAAGAGTAACAGTTAAATCAGTTGTATTTGCAACTCAACGTCAGCGACAAATCACTTGCGAATGCCCATAAAAACATTACATTTACGGCCATGAACATTGGGCCACATCTCGGCGAGTTGGCAGCCCCAACTGAAGTGGGTCAGCCTACCAAAAGCTCAGCTGCTAATCCAAGTGACAGTCATTAATGGCACACGCTGCAGGCGATCGAGGCTATAAACAAATTCATTTCGCTCGACACATTAAAACTGAAAAGCGTTTCCGACCTGGAACAAGTTTATAAAATCCAAGAAAGAGTGAAGTAAATGGAAATGCATGACTAAAAGATACCCGGTACAGCGATACTGGCTTAAGATTTTGCTAACTCATATGTGTTTATATTTAGTCTAGGACAGAAACGTAAGCTAACTAACTTAACTATAACATACATACTTTTTAATGGAATACCACGAATAACCCATTTATCTATAGAACAGCTAGGCAAAACGAAAACTAACTCAATTTAGTTGCTGCTCAGCATATCTAATATCTAGTATTAACACTCTTCGAACTACGCTTAAGAATGATGTTTATGAATCGATTCTTATCAATATTAAGAAAAATGCGTAAAATATTGGCAAAACATCATGAAATTCCCTTGTAAATGTCATTCAAGTAAAACAGTTTCAAGTTTCAGATATCTTAAGATCAAAGCGCTTAAGCAGACGAACCTAACGAACAGGCCAATTCTGTATTGACTCAGCTGCCTACAGCTGCCTCAAGCCACGCCCATCTCTCTGTCAGATACCTTTATATCAAAACATAAAAACCCCTTCTTTTACCTTATTTCAAATGAGTTCAGGGTATAAAAAACGTAAAGATTCAAAAGTTTTTGACCAAAAATAAATAAAAGTAAAATGCCAATCGAGTTGACTTGTAAACTATTTAATTAGTACGTACGTACGACGCGACGTGTTAGCTTTTAGCTCTTTTTTCTTTTTGGCTGCAAAAAGGCGCCGCCAGTTTCGAGCCTGGTGTCAGCCCACGAATGCTTCAGGCGCCGCTCGGCCATTTGATGGCGCCGCCAATTGTGGCTAACAGATGGTTGACTCCAGCTACGGCTCTTTGGCCATATTGGCTATTGTTTTTTATGGCATATGCAATCCGTAATATCTAGTTGTCAGGCTATATGGCTGGCTAATAGTCGATTTGTATCTGTAAGATACATTCAATGTATCTGTTAGATACATTGAAGAAATTGCGTTAATTTGCTTGTTTACGTTGTTGTCCGCGCTGTTGATGCCGATGTTGATGTTGATGTTGCATATCTCTCTTAGCTTGTTTTGACTAGCGTTTTTTTCTGTTTTCTGTTTCTTTATCGCCTGAACGCACTAAGTAAACTAACCAGTTATCGGATATAGCAATTTGATAAGCGCTTATCCTGCGTCGCGCCACAAAAATGCTGCTTTTGATTAGCAATTAACGTTTTTATTGAACAAGCTGACTTCAAGCTGCGATCAACTCGAAGTTTTCCTACTTATTTCTTTGAGTGGCGTAACGGTGTAGCTATGGGTGGCTGCCGCTTGCCGCTAAGATGGTAATTTTCTAGTTTTGTTTAGTCACGACTCGCCAAAGTTGATTCAGCGAATGCGACAAGTGCATTGGAATTGCATTCAAATGCAAAATTGACATAGTAAATACAAAACAAGTGAAAATGAAAGACGAAATACTTTTTCAATTATTGTCCAATAGTTATTTGTGTTTTCAATTAGTTTTTATGCATATTTCGTAGAGGCTTTAACATGCATGTTATATACAAGTTATTTGATTTTTCAATTATCTTTTATGCAAACTTCGAATTTGTAGATGGAGAAAAGGAATTGGTATATATTTGAGAATTTTATTTAAATTAAATAATTTTTGTGAACTATTTTTTGTTAATATCATATTTATTTACTTTATAAATTTTAATATATTAATTTTAAAATTATTTAAATTAATGTCATTTTAAGAATGGGTTTTAAACATTTCAAATAAATTTACTTGACAAAGACTATTTCATAAATATTTTATATAAATTTTTTTTTAAATTTAATTATATTTTATTTGCAGACTTTTAGTTTTAAATAATTTCTACATTAAATTATGTTTTGTTTTAATGCGAAACATATTCATTTACTATCTGATTTAAACATTCAATATTGCTTCACGTTTTGTGATAGATTTAGGGAAGACAAACGATAAATTGAAGGAAATCATTTATTTTTTATATATTTTGTTATCTGCTTATATTTTGCTACAACCAGCAAATTTATGTCATACAGATTCTAGCAACAAATTCCTATTTCAACACACCAATTATCTCAAAAATAGTAAATCACCAGTATTGTAATATTATAGATCAAAGAGATAAGGGCATGTATGCCAAATTAAATTAAACTTGTACAAGATCATGTGCATCTTATCCCAACTAAATGTCATAATAACAATATATACTACACAAAATATATATTAGGTAAATGTTATATTATAATCTTTTTAGAACCAATTGAATGCTAAAGCATATTGCAAATTTTTACTAATATTTTATTGCCAGTTAAAAGCATTTAAGGTTTGTTAGTTCGCCCAACTTCTCCTTTTTTTTTAGTTTAATAATATTTTAAAAAATGTTTGTATTATTTAAGCAAATTTTATTTTTAATACACACGTAACTATTTATTACTTTGGCAACATTAAAATTAAATATATAAATATAGTTAAATATTTTACAAATATAAATATATATATATACTTTTTAGAACCAACTGAAGGTCAACCAATAAGTACCAATAAGCACAAAGCACATCTTTATTGATGGAATTCTTTTGTCAGTTTAGCTCTGAGTTAACTTCCCCTTCATTAATATAGCTTAGCAATATTTTTTCAAAACCTATGACTCTATTTGACTCGTTGGCCGAGTCTTCAACTTTACTCAAGGATATATGTACGTAAAAACCACAAGTAATTATGATGAGGCTGACGTAATTTTGGGCACTATAAAGAAACTGAAAAACAAATCAAAATTTTGCATTTGAAACTCAAGCGAAAAATGTACTTAAGTATTCAGCTCAGTTATTTTAATTAAAGAAATGCCAATAACTGGGCGGACATTTGGCTTTTGAAGTCGAACAACAGGCAGGAGGCAGCAGGCAGCAGGCAACAGGCAACTGGTTTGCACAAGTTGGCCAACAACAGCAACAACAATAATAACAAATCGACTTCGAGGCGTATTAATTAAGCAATTTGTCAAGCGACGCGTCGATCCAGACGCTGAAACACCGATATAGCTAGCGTCTGAGCTGACTGGTATCCCAGTTGGATCACTTTGCATGTCGCCTGTCAATTTTTCTGTGGCTCATCGAGTTTGTGTGTGTGTTTGGTCCATACGACAGTTGCGTTATTTGGAACACTAATCATGGCGGCGTGCCCCCGAAATGTTTCAATCCTTTTAAAGTTAAATCTCGGGGGCAGCGCTGTCAAAGATGCCACCCCGACAACAAGTCAAGAAAAAAGCCGCCAACGGCAGACGACAGTCAACACGACGTCTTGTATCTGTATCTTGCAACTGAAAAGTATCTCTAGGCTGAAGACTGAACCTGATCTTGAGCTTTTAACGTGTCGGCGCACAATTTGTTTTTGGTCGGGCCTTTTCACTGTGCTTTGACAGCGGATTTTTCATTCTAGCTTTGGCATTTAAATAGCTACTCTCTATGTCGTGACACCCACGCCTAATGGGCGTGCCAGCGCAACTACTTGATTTTGCGTTGTGCGAAAAAAGAGTTTTTCGCTAAAAACTAAATTTTTCCCACTAAATTTTCTTCTGTCGATGCGTGCGTCATGCGTTAAGGCACGTTTCGGCAGCTGTCCATCAGTTCCATCCATCTAGCTGTCTGTTGCAATTGTTGCTGTTGCTGTTGTTGTTGCTGCTGCTGTTGCTTCCAGCTTGTAAATAGTCCGCGTGCTGATGGATATGCCCCCAACATGTATTCAAAATAGACTGGGCGAAAACTTGTTGTCAATTGTCGGCACATTTGTTAAATTGCCAGACATTCGGATATAAACTGACTAAACTCTGTTGAGAAATTGCAGTCTAAAGTTACGGAAAGGGGAGGGACAGTGTGGCAAAGAGTAAGAGAGAGAGAGAGAGAGAGAGAGAGAGAGAGGGAAGAAATTCCTATATCTTCTTCCGATGAGTCATGCATCGGGAGTTGATTCTACTTCGAGCGACGACGAAGGGAATCCCTTGCAAGCACATGTGATATGTTTGTTTTATTTTTGTTACTAGATGCAGCATATAAAGGTAATTAAAATGAAATGAAATGTTATATGATTTTCGTATAGTTATAAATGACATTGTAAGAGTGCTTCAAAAGTGAGTGCCAAACTAACAGATAAAGTGCAATATGGTAATGGTAACATTTAATAAATTACATTATGCGAATCCCATGATTAAGATGATTATAATGGCTACGATAATTATCAAGATTATAAAGCTTTTTTAGCATTTGCAAGTCCTCAAGTGAACTAGGTTCGTCTACTAGTTTTATCTTAGTGCAAGGGAAATATTTTGCATCACATACGACAAAATTATCATTGATTATTTACGTAGTTACGCAATCGAAATCAGCGCCATTAATAATGTTTATACATTTTTACTGTAACTTACTTATTTATTTATGCAATTTCATTATTAAGTTCATTATTAAAATGCAAATAATTAGTATAATAATAATGAACATAACTTGCCACTTCAAGTTGAGCACTCACAACGCTAACCTCTATACATAATGTCTTTATTATGATATACATCATTATTATATAGGACTCTAATTTCAAAATTAACATTAACATTCAAAATTAATATTAACATTATTATTTCAGAATTTTAATTAACATTAACAATATCATTTCTAATGACCATTAAACTAATGACTATTTATTCAGCATCAACATTTTGATCATTATCATAATGTTCATTATTATAACTATTAACCTAATGCTTATTATCACAATGATCTTTCACATAACGATCATTATCTTATCTATATAAACTTTAAAACAATTGTTTAAAAATATAATAAAAAAAATTAACAATTTAAATTCAGCTTAGTATAATTCTTAATATTATTAACTATTTTAAATATTTACCAAAAAAAAGAGGAGGAGTAGCTCTGCACTGCACGACTGCTCACCAGTAGAACCCAGTATGCGACTGAAGCGGCGCTGCTGCTGGCTTGCCTTTATATAGGGTGACTCCCACTGACACAGAGAAATGCTCGAGCTCAGCTCTTTGACTCGTTCACTGAGTTAGTTTTTACACTCGATCATTAGTTTGCCTCTCTATAGGGTGACGCTCAGCTGTAATTAGAACTGAGCGCAAGCCTTGCGTAAGTTGTTACACTCAGCCAGATAAGACTGCTGCACACACACACATGGCTACACCTGACTTCTGCTGCTATTCATATTTTTATGTGTCGTGCAGACAGTAGGACAGACAAAGACCAACAGTTTCGGATCAGGAATTTATATCCTTTGTTTTTTATTTTTCTTTCAAGCAATTACATTTTATTTGCTAAAAATTTCTTTGCTGTAGGCATAGTCTTAACAACATGGTCTTGATCAGTGGAAATAGTATCATTAGAAAGATTAAGGAGCTCGTGAAGTTTTCGTCCATTGTATAAAAAATTGTATTATGGCCAGGAATGTCACTTATCTTATGAACTTGCAGTTTCCTTCAATACTTGTCATTTGACATACTCCAAAATAATATTATTTTAATATTCAGTGTTCATTGCGGAAGTAAAATTGAACTTAATTTAACAATAGAATTTCGATACAACGTTGCCCATATTTAATGCCACATAAAAAACTATAAAAAAAAAGTTTAAAAAATAATGGAAATCTTTCGAGTTATAGTTGAAAATTCGACGTAAATTTCAAAACCAGATGTGTTTACGATGCCAACTTCATCAAAGGGGAAGCTGAAGAAAAATCACATCCTGTATGCATTTACGCCAAAAACTGAATCAAAACACTTTTCCAGAAAGAACTTTTTCAAAGGGAAAAACCCGCAGGCAAATAAACAATTTGAATGAAAAACTTCTTCATAAAGCATATTTTGGGTGCATTTCCAGCGATATAAATTATTTACACAGCACTTTCAAGTGTTGACGACTTTTCCTTACCCAAAAATCAAGAATCAATATATTTTTTTCTTTGGGAATTCAATCTGAAGCAGCACAAGTTGTCCATGTGTTGACAAGATATCAAAATATTTGCTACGTTTCTAGAACGTTTTCAAAATACAAGAAAAAAAAGGGAATGAAGAAAGAGGAAAAGCAACAGGTAGAAAGTGTTATCAGATATCAATTGAGTTATGGGGCTTGATATGCGTTTTGGACATTCTTCAAGAAACGGATAATGTGTATTTAGCTTATCATATGGATCGAGGAAAGTTGATATGCTTGGCAACTGAATGAAATGCATTTCGTGTATTTACTTTGAGCGCCAGTGCCTGGTGAACCTGTCGCCAGCGCAACATTTATCAATGAAGTTCAATGACAGCTGTTGTTGGCCGCTTTCGATCAACGATCGTTTATCAGCTTAAATATTGACAAATGGCTCGATAAAGATGCCGCAAGCACTGCGACATAGACATTGAATGTATTCACTTCGGATTCAGATAGTGTTAAACACGTTGCGCTGACATTGATGGCTGTTTAAGCCTGATAACTGATAGGTGTAAGATGGTCGAGAGTTGAACAGTTGGTTATGTATGAAATGACAGCTTTAAAGATGAGACGCGACACAAGTTAAGTGTGAACAGAATTCTTAAAAAGGTTTAGGGTAGTTGTGTTTAAAGCTGAGTAAGTTTAATCAAATTTAACTCAAATCATAAAACGTTTCGAATACGGTAATAAACTTATTGGAAACCCACTTGCCTTAAACTATAATGAAATATTAATTGTTTATAATAACAACAAATGATCTACTCTTAAGCTGAATGCATATCGCATTCCATTTTACATTTTCCACTTAATTTACTGCCCTAGTAATCCACATAATTTATAATGAGTTTCCAGGAAACTCGTTTAATGAGCTGGAGAAGGTTTTGTTACTCACGCCACACATTACACATAATATATATCTTTCGTTTCCTGCGGCGGGAATATCTAGATATTTTCCTCATAACCTTCACATTGATTACTCAATCCGCGCGCAATTCTCAGACATCACTCGCGATCATTATCAGCACATTAGGTAGAATAACCGAAATAACAGAAATAATCATAATACGTTGATGCGCTCTTTCGTTGACCCAATTAAGTTGAGACTAAGATCAGAATTTATTGGAACTGCTGCCCATTGCATTTTCATCTCTCGCTCTTATCTGAAGTGTCTGGGCTAACGAGCAACGTATTTGTTTTTTCCACGGGCTGCACATCAACAGTCGAGCTGTGCCGCTGACCCGTTAAATGTTCCGGTGGCCCCAAACAGACAACAATTGTGAGAGAGCGAGACAGAGCCTGTGCCGTCTGCCGTCTGCTTTCTGTTGTTGCCTGCCTTCTGCAGTCTGCCGTCTGCCGTCTGGTTGGCGGCGTCAATCTCTTATCAAAACTTGGCCTATTACATTAATTTATGGCCAAACGCCAGTGGGGCACTTCAAAGCTTTTGTCGAATCGCCCAGGAACCATCGGATAGATCTGCCAGCAATTAAGCATAAGTTTATTGCCAGCCAAACCGAAATGATGCTCCAACTTATGTAAACAGCGCCACGAACAGTTCTACATACTCTTTGGGAGTTTGAGTGGAATTCCTATAGATCATTTTGTTCTTACCGGCGTTAGTTATAGTTATAGCTTTGTCTTCTATGCTCTGTAGCCGTTATGCAATAGGGTATGATAGACTGAAGATGGATAAAAGTCTTGGAAGATTTTCATGTAGTTCTATGATATATTTGTGAAAATGAAAGGTGAGGAAGTAGTAGAAGACGTGCATAGATTTTATTACTGATTTTAGATGTTACTTAAAACCTAAAAAAATCAATTTTTATCGAAAATTATCAATCAAAGTTAAATTTGGCAATTTACTTCGTAGAGACTAAGCGAAGCATTGGCTATTTGCAATGTGAAAACACTTGTTGTCTCTGTTGGTCTCTCCCTGTATTCCTTTCTCTCTCGTGTTCTCTTTGTTGTTATTCTCTCTGTTATGCAAACAAAAAGAAGTTTTTTTTGTGTATATTTTTACAGGGTACTTCTTTATCAAGCCATTTCTTTCTCAACATTCCAACTTCTTTTCAATTCTTTACAAATTTTGTTTGTTTATAGAAGTTATGTACCGCTACAAATTGCGTCGTGTTTTTATTTATTTATTTTTCTGTTTTTTTTTTTTTGTGGTATTTATGAATCTCAAACAAAATGTTTACATCGCATTTCGGTTTGTTGTTGGGTTGATCTATAAAAACTTTAAATGCATGTTTTGCCCTTTAGTTGTATGCGCTTAAGTGGTTTATTTATTGGAACTTCAGTTCAAAAGCGCGCTCGCAATTTGTATAGGATATATTAGGTTTCCATATCATATTACCGGACCCCCGAACCCAACAGAAAAACAATTCTCGCCCAATCCATTGTATTCAGTCAGCTTTTGTTTATTTTTTAATGAGTACCCCAATTGCCTGAGCATCATCTTCTGCTTGTTTATTGTTTTTCTGTAGTTTTGACATGTGTATCTACATATCAACTGCACTCGCTGATCATTTAAATTGGGTTATCTCAGAAATCTCATAATAATATAATTTCAGATCGGGTATTTATCTACTTTTTTTTGCCTTTTTACTCCTTTCCTGCTCTATATAATTTTTGCAAATATTTAAGTTCATTGTAAAACAGCTGCCATTTCCAATTACGCTCTTCCGTTAACCCTGTTGCGTTAACAACAACTGTAAAGGTAAGCTGCAAACGGACCAGGTGTTGTTCAGGTGTTTTCCTTGGCCCATTATACCCAATGATCTATAAACTTCATTTCAATAAATTATCACAACAAAGGGCGCTGCAGTTGAGATGCAACCGAAGTGGAAACAGTGGAGAGCTGTGAGAGATTTGTAAAGGGCACTCAAAATGAACAAGTATGTGGCAGGGAAATGGCGAAACAATTTGGAAGCGTTGAGAGAAATACTCCTAAATAGGAAACTGTAAAAATAAATGGGAAATTTTTAATACTCTTCGATTTATCAGTGTTTTAGCAAAAGATGGTTGGCATGAGGCTTTAGAGTCAGTGTTAATGCAAATAAAATGGAAATTATATTAAATTTAATATTGATAATAATGCCAATTATATTGAAATTGATATTGACAATGACAATAATAATGTTAATTATAATAAAGACGATGATAGCTACAATGTATGTGAAAATGATAATGATAATGATGATGTGGATCTAGATAATGATGTGGATATTGAGCATGATAAGGATTCTAATGGTAATCATAATGGTAATAGCATTGACAATGACAAGGATAATGACAACAATTATGACAATGCTAATGATAAGTGTACTGACAGCCATAATAATAGGGCTCAGGACGATACTAACTATATTCATAATAATTGCATTACTGATAATTACCATGATCTTACACAATGATATTTTTAATAAATACTCATATAAAACTCCCCAAAGACGCGAATTTCACGCTGAAAAAAAGGATAAAACTGAATTGGAGCTAAAGCAACTTTCGATCAACTCATCAAAAATAAAGCTTGGAACTTTTTGAACAGCTGCCGATAATGAATGCAAATCGAATGCGTTTAGATTAGTTTTCCAAATCATTCAATTGCAAATTGCAAATGGGAAAACAAGTTGGCAGCAGTGGTTCGTGCAGCGTGGTCAAGTGGGCAGCGCCTTGAGCAGTCGGAGACAGCGAATTGATGGAGCAAATTATTGACGATTAAACGGCGTGTTGACTCTATTTATAAAGGCGAAACGCTGCGAGAGGAGTCAGAGTCCGATAGATAAATGCAACAGCTATTGGCATTAATTGATTGATGGCTTGTTTAGATTACTGAAAATGAAAGTTCGGCACGAAATGGGTCAACAAGAGGCCATACGGATACAATAGTAGCAAAGTTACAGATACATTTACACATCTGGATACAGATACATTTGGGCATTGGATTGAGCCCACGCCAGTTGTTTTGTTGTTGTTGCTGTGCTTTGAGCCATGGCTAATCAGCGCACGCACTCACACTTTATCAGCTCATTAGCTGGCCATGTCCAGACATACATATGAATATATAGAGAAATATATATAGATATATACGATTGCCCAAGTCATGATATTTACACACGGCAAGCCGGGAAAGCTGCTGTTTGCTCATTCAGTAATATCTAAAGAAAAGAAAAGACAACTGTTTGAAGAATGCATTCTTCAATGCATCCACTTTTCAATTCTTCATTGATTTTGTATTTTTTCTTCTTCTTCTTCTTCTTCTGTTTTTGTTTGCTTCTTGTTAACTGCATTACACAATGCGCCGACTGCTGGAAATTTAGATTTGTGGGAAAATGCTGCAGACAGTTCGGAAATAACTCCTCTCCCTCCTCCTCTGATAGCCATTGCCTTTGCCTTTGCCTTTGCCTTTGCTCGGGCTGTCATTGACTTTTATTTGTTTTTAATTTTTTATTGACATGTGAAGTTTTTTTGTAGAAGTTTAGTGAACTTTTTCTGTTGGTTTTCTATTGCCTTTTACGCTTCAACATCGCCTTTGTCCAACCGGCGTTGAAAAGCAAAAGTTTTTGAACTTGCTTTTTCAATCTATTTCAGAGTTATCAATCTTTTTATTTAATTTTTTTTTGTGCATTGGCTAAGGGCCCTTCCGAGGAAGTGCCGTTAGTCTAGCATATTGTTGAGGTGAGGCTCTGGAGACTGTGATTGCTTTGATAGATTTTAGCTCTGCTGAAGGCAAACAGTTTTGCTTGGCAAATTTTTATTTAAAATTTAATTTGGGCTGCTGAAATATTTTTGTTTCAATTTTAAGACTTGTCTCTCTTTTAGTTATAGTTTGAAATTCTTTAAATATGAAAAGTGTTTTCTTCTATTTAATATCTATAAAACAAATATGAAAATATATTTTGAGTGTAGTCGTTTTCGAATAAGCGTCAATAACAACTACCTTGAACTTTGCTTTGGTTCTTTTAAAATGCCTTATATTACACTATAACCAGGTAAAAGTGATTTATAAAATTTCTTAGTAGCAAAAACATTCAAAGAAAGTTCAAATTGATATTCAATTTCATCGAAAATTACTTTCACAATATTTAAATTATTTTTTATATTAATACACATAAATTTAAGCACCTCAATATATATATTCAAATTCCCAACAAATTAATATGATCAGCTCAAATTTTATAAGTCCAAACACAACTTAAAACTCTTCAAATTTAAAGAGCCCAAGTTTCGCTCAGTCTGTGTGCTTGTATAAATAAACAAAACATTTAAAAACTTTGGGAATATTTTTCATTAAAAATCATAAAATTCATTAATATATATTTCTCTCGCTTTTATCTGAGTGGGTCAGCTGTGCTTGGGAAGCGCTTAGAATACTGTCAACAAACGTCAACATTAACAAATGATTATCATAAAACTTCTCAACAATCTATTAGTAAGTCGTAAGCTGGCTCCAGGAAAGAGCGCTGAGCGCTAGCCACAGGAATGCATCTTCTTCGGCTTCTACTTCTTCTTCTTCCATCGTCAGTTTTGGGCCCATAACAAATTTCAACGACTCGACACGATAAGCCACTTAATTTTTATAACCAGTTCGGCCAGAACACACAATGTATTTGGACCTACGGCGAGTACGCCGGTCAACACCTCTGCGAACAGCCAGCTGGAACATGTGTTCCTATTAGCGCGTGTTGCGGTTCCTGTCCCTGACATACTATATATATACATACATATACATATAGATGCCATATGACAACGCACGCAACTAGTTTAACCATTATATGTGTACTCCAGTGGGTTATGTGTCTCTAACAATTGGCCATTGTCTACATTGTTGTTGCTGTTGTTGTGAGGGCATCTTCTTTGGACACGACCACAATTACCATAGTGTAGAAGAGTAGGCGGCATCATACTACAGCCTGGCGCTATTGTCCTCACTAAGGGGTCATACATGTGTGTGTGTATGTGTGTGTGCCTCTCAGTTGATCTCAAGTAAAATGACCTAAAGTGCACACACACAGCCCGTCTATGTTCTTTTACGAGAGAGCTGTACATTCTATGGCGCATATGCCTATTTTTTGGGTTTTTCCATTTTCCACTTTGGTTTTGTTCTTGAATTTTAAGTTGGCTTTGTGGGTTTTAGAAAATATTTTAAATTGCTATTCAATTAGTTTTGTTTCTTTTATTTTGACTGTGTTTAACTGTTCTTTTGTGTGTGTCTATTATAAATTATGTATATTTGGAATATAAATATATATTATTTATAATATATAGTTAAAAAAATGTTTACTCAGATTATTGTATTGAGTAAATTAGATAATTTGTTTGAAATGAAATTATTATTATTATTATTATCTTTTAATTATTTTTATTTTATATTCTTTTATTTTTGGCAATATAAAAAGTTAAAGACATTATAACAAATATCTGACTGAAATATTTATTATTTTTTCTATAGAATATACAAATAAAATAATTTTCAAATGTCATTAAAATTCTACTATACAAAACTGAATTGCGATATAGAGTAAACTATTATCAAAGATATAAATTTAAAAAAATATATTTTTAGCTCCAAATAAAACCAAAATCTAAAGATTTTTATTGTATTCTTTTGTTTGCATATAAAATGAAATTTTATAAAAGAGCATGTCTATGGTTTTATAGCTTTATAGTTGATCAGGCAGCGCAGCAGCTATGCAGATGGTACGCCTAATGGGCAAAGTTCACATGACAAAGAAGAAGCACAAGAACAACAAATGCTGTGCATGGGGCATGCAGCATGGGGCAACAACAGTAAGAGTCAAGCCAACGGCAAAGGCAACGACAACATTGCTCGCCCATAACTGGACCTCTCACGTAATAACGTATAGAATTACTTGTAAATATATATACATGTATATACATATATATCTAAAGTATAAGAAAATAAGTAGAAGAAAAAAAAAAAGAAATCTCTTCCTCCTGTCACAACTTTCACATGAAAGTTCTTTCAACTTGAGCGCCCAAATATGGATGCGCGTTGGACACGTTGGACACGACATGGCCAACAGAGCCAGAGCCAGAGCCAGAGCCAGAACAAGGAAGCCGCAATAACGAGGCGACTCTACCAGCTTCTAACCAATCGATCAAAGCCATATTTAGAATGCTTTGTGGTCCAGGTCTTATGCATTAGGCACTCGCTTATGGCTGCAACAACTTACCATTGGCATTCGATTTGCTGTCCGTTCTCTGGAGCCGTCCGTTGCGCCCGCGCTGCTTGGACTTCTTGCCATTTCTGATCTCTGAGGAAGCAGCTGCCAAGTCTGACTCGCCGCTGCCAATGTTACTTTCAATCAGGAGGCCACTTTTGGTTTTACGACGACGCGTGCTTTGACCGCGACCCGTGGAGCTGGATTTGCGTTGCGTTATTCGCTCGCCCGTCCAGGACACAATGCTCGCCTCCAGCTGCTCCACAGAGCTGACATTGAGGGTCTCTGTGCTGTATTCCTTTAGCATTTGGGCTGGTGATAGCACAGCGAGTCGTTGCTTCAACGGTGTGGCACGCCGACCCTGCACAGCACTCAGGCAGCAGAGCAGAGCTATCAACAGCATTTGCAGGATAAGGCAGCATTTGGCCAGATTGCTTAGCTTGCGGACTTTCATTTTCACTGAATTCACAAAGAATTACGCTAAGCACAAACTTTAATTTAATTTAAGCACATTTTACACTTCACTTGACTTTGAACCTAATTAAATATTTTATTGCTTTTCTAAGACTTTTTTTATTTTTATTAATTTAGCTTAACACCAAGCTGCACACTCAAGCACATTTCCCAGAATTTTCATTCATAATTTTATCTGATTTTTATTTTTATTTTTTTCTCGACTTTTTTACAAATTCTTTTTGTATTTTCTTTTTTTTTAGAATTTCCGCTTGTCAGTTGTCGTCGCGACGTTTTGCTTTTCTTTTTCTGGCTGACTTTTATTTGTATTATTTTTTGTACACATTTCCTTTTGCACACTCTAAAAGACTTGGGCTTCTCTATTTCTCATTTATTTGATGCACATTTTTGCGCTATTTAATTTTATTTCTGTTGCAGCCAGGCGACAGCGACAAATTTTTCTTTGGCTATTTTCGTATATCCTCAGCGCAAGTGCAACAAAACAAATAAAACATACAATTTATATCAATATATATATATATATACACATACATATATAAATGGGCACGATTTCTGATTGCAGTTGCATAAAGCACTTTCGCTTTTATTTATTATTGCACTGCATTATCATTGGCATGACACACACGATTATCAGCATAAAATACTAACTAGCTGTAGTTGGAGCCACTATAAGCAGTTGAGAACTGCGAATGCGATCGAGGCGCACCGACAAATTACGATCTCTAAAAAAACTGAATTCTTTGCCTGCGTGAAGCGTGAAGCGAGTGCCGCGTCCTACACAAACGACCGTCAAAACCAAACTGAGGCGAACGCTCGTGCCGGCTTGACGATCGTGCCGCCTGTTCGTTGCACTCAGTGATGCTCATTTAGCTTGATAAGAAACCCAGCTAAAAGATTGGAAGTTGTGTTTAATATTATGGGAATTATCTAGAGAGCAAGACTGGATTGTATAACTTATAAATAATAAAAAAAATATTAAAGATTTTTTTTATTTATTTGTTATTTTTATTGGAAATATTTTAAGTATGTTTTAAAATTAGTATTGATAGATTTTATTCTTCTTTAAGGTTTTCTAGTTGTTTTCTTACATACAAATATTTGCATATGTATAAATTTAATTTCAATATTCAATATTGCATATAGCTTTATGATTTGATCTTAAAAATGATTTCTTAATTCTTTATATAAAATATATTATTATTATATATTTTTTAGATATTTTATATGTTTTTTGCTGAGGCTAGCTTACAACTAAAAAATGTCTAAAATTGATATTTATATTTCGTATATATATTTTTTATATTTTTATAAATATTTCTTTAGATAAGTCTAGCTAGAAAAGGCTATATAGTCTGCACTCATTGCAAGTGGCATTGGGATTGTATTCATTGTGTTTGTGGAACGTATTAGGCATGCGCTTGCCGTGGGCTATGGCACAGCATTGCTGCACTAGCAAGCATTCTAGCTATAGCTAAATTACTGTGAAGGATTAAAAGGTATTCAAAATTTAATTTTAAATTTTTAGTCGATTTCGAAAATAAAAAGTTTAGATTGTTATAGGGTTTTTACTTAAATGTATTTAAGGGTTATTTAATAAAGAGATAGGGAATATTTAATAAGAAGATTAACATTTTAAATTAATGAAAAATTCTTTATGAATAAAATGGTTTGATTGGGAACTACTTCACTACTGAGGCATGATAGGTCTACTATATTATGCTTCAGTGCGCTATTCATAGTCTTATTAAATAGTAAATTATTTTTCAAGCAAGTAGATAATTTTTATAGAAAAAAAATTTTATTGAGTGTTTTGTTAGAAAATTTTGTTTTTATTCTTTATTAATATTTTTCTTAGGCAGAATATATTTATTCAAGATATTCCGAATAAATAAAGAGAATAAATAAATAAAGAATATAGTTTAATAAAATGAAATAATATTAATTTATTCTACTTTGAACTTGAAAGTCTATTAAGATTCTTGATTTATTATAATATAATTTTATAAAATCTATTTTAAACATTTGTTTATTTTTTATTTATAAATACAAATATCCATAAGATAGCTATATTCTTTATTCTCTAATAATATTTCTCTATTATAATTTATATTTATATTTACTTTATTTATATATCATATATATACACAAATAATATTTAGATATTTTGCAACATTATCCCATTCTCCCATAATCACATTGAAATAGTTTTAATTTCCTTCTTTAAAAGCTTAAGTTCCACAAGTCCCAAAACTAATCTCGACGCTCTTTTAGTGTTCAATGCTCTTTGTGTGCCTGCTCTTTTTCTCTGTTAACAAGTCTCTTTCTCTCTCTCGCGCTCTCTCTCTCTCTAGATGTCGGCTTTAGTCTGCCCGCTAGTGTTTACCTGTTGAATTTTTCAGTGTTATTCTTTAGCCCGTGACTTTACAGGTACTTGAAGTATATATATGGCTATGCGTATTGGGTTCAATGGGATTTTCCGGTGCGCTAAACAAAAACATTTGTTTTGCCCGCCCGCTCGCAGGCACCTTGCTTGCGCCCTTAGCTCCTTTTTGTTGTCTTGCATTTTACACTTTATTGTTTGGCCTTAAATTCGTTTTGACAGTTGCCAGTTAGAGACAAACGGACGGAATGGACTGGACAGGACGTCAGCGGTGCAACGTCGCAACGGGCATTCCTGATTATCCTTGCGGCGCGTTTGTTGTGTGTTTTTGTTTCCCTCGTTCCTATACGCAGCAGGTGATGATGCAGCCACAACGAATGGCGGCACTTAACGCCACGGCAAGCGTACAAAATGTATCTTACGTTGCGAAAAGTATCTGAAAAGTATTCGCCAGGTATCCTTCGGTTAGTGACGGTGGCGCACGTTTCATGTTGCCCGCTGGCTATTTGCAACTCAATTCGTGGCACTCGCATAAATATCTCCAGCTCGAAAGGCAGTGCCTAATAAGTTCACCACGCCAAAAAGTATCTGCGCGTACGTTTCTTGTATCTGATGCAATTTGTTGCAGCTGAGCACAAAGGGCATTTGTCGAAGCGTGAAACAGCAGTTTCACGAGCTGCCGCCGCCACTGCTGCTGCTGATGATGCTGCTGCTGTAGCAATTGCAGCACCCCCTCCATTCCCTTGGCAGATATTGGATGGTTTCGAATTCTGCCGACAAGGATTAAATCGGTCGCCCTTTGTCTGCGCCGTTTAAATTGGTTCGTTTACCAAATGAAGCGAAGTGCGGCAACGAGTTAAGGCACCAAGTACGAACTGAATGTGCCTGGCTATAAAATACCCTAAGCATTGCAACGCATTGGTGCTTGATGTAATCTTACATGTTGTTGCTCAATATGTAACATCTAGTTAGACTTTAGATGACCCTTTACACCATTTGATTATTTAGCTCTTAAAGTCTACGAACTGTGCTTAAACGATCAAGTTTCAAAATCTATTCTTATCAAAAGAAAAAGTCGGAAAGACCTATATGTCTAGCTCAATTCAACTCATTTAGTCAATCATTGTGTACATACATACATACATTGTGTTGCACACATAATCTCACACCTAATATACCCTTTCACAACAGCCAATGTCTACAGGGTATTGAAAGGTTCAACTTTGCCTTGCGTAGGCTGTGCGCCTGCTCAATGCCTGTTTAAGTGCTCTGTTTAAGTACTTGAGGATAATGATGTGTACGAGCAGCATGATCATCATCGTCATGATCACCTCAGTCATCATCATCAGCATCATCATCATTATGATCAGCATTGCTGCTGCTGATTTCCTTGTGATTTATGCGTCTTAATTGAAACGATGGCTTACAAATTGTTTGGTCGCTGCGACACGTTTGGCCTTGGAATGCCAACAAGTTTTTGGTTTCTGGGAACGGTTCGGTTCGCTATGGTTCGACGTTAGGACTCTATGGCCACTTGATGAAGTGTGACAACTTCCTGCTGGCAATTGTAAACTAGCATAGAGATTGAAGATGAAAGTAAGTAGTTTGCGGGCATAGCAAAAGGAGCTAATAGAACGACAATCTATACAGAGGTTAAATTTTGGCAGCAGCAACTGCGCTGAATCTAAGAATCTTAAGCACTTGTTAGTTCAAGACCCTCAAGTATATCCGCCCACTTTATGACCTAGTGCAGAACAGCACGTTTTTTGGTTTTTACCGCTGGTCTTCCTCTTCTTCTTCTTATATTTAGTTAGATGCCGTTTTTCATGACCAGATAGAAATCTGTTGGCTAAGCTTCGTCTGTGACTTTCACACAGCATCCAAAAGGCGCTGCTCGTGTATTCAATTTTCTAATAGCCGCCTTCTAATCAAAACTAAGGCATCGTTCGCTTCTCTAGGCGCAAAACCAATTAAGCCAAGCAACTGTGTGAGGGGTCGCCGTCCGAAACCGAAACCAACTCCGACTCCGAGTCCGAGTCCGAGTCGAGCTCATACAAATAAGGAAACATTTCTAAGTGTGTGTGTGTGTGTGTGTGTGTGTTTGGTTGACTGCAATCTGTGGATAAAACAAAAAAACAAACTAAAACTCAAATAAAATCAAATAAAATGTACCGCCGAGACCTCAGTTTTGTATTTGGCATCGATACTCCACTCGAATCCAACTTTGGAAGCGCCAAAAACGTTAAATACAATTCATGGCGCTCACGAGCGGAATTTAAATTATGCCCAATTAGAGTTAGGTGCTAGCTGAGCCGCAATCGGCTGCAACTAACTTTGCCTGCTGCTGTTGCTGCTGCTGCTACCAATTCCTGTGGGCTGTCTAGGCGGTGGTGGGCGTGGCATGTTTGAAGCACGTTCGTGTGCTAAAGCGCCAAATTGATTCCGATCGCCCAAGGGGGTCTCTCAACCAGTTGCCAACTTGGCAAGTTCTCAGTGTTTGTTTCTAGTACTCAACGAACGAACATATGTCCGGATTCGTTGCAAGTTGCTGCCAGTTGCTGTTGTTGTTGTTGTTGTTGCTGTTGCCTCACATGAGTTTCTTATGTTATGTTGGACGCCGTTGTTTGATGGATTACGCGTTGACAGGCTGCGGGTTTTTGGCTTCGATTGTAGCGCCACTGATTGTGTGCGCCTCTCGCCTTGGGAACTGGTCTTGTTATGTAAATTGCCGACAGTTTCTTGTGGGTGCACACACAGCTTGTACACGAGAAGAAAAAAAAATGCAACTAGATTCAAGTGCTAACAATGTTGCCTTTTTCAGTGAGTTTTCCTTCAATGCCCTGGAATAGTAAAATGAGCACAAAAGGTAGCTTAAACCTGAAGTATGAATATGTTATGTAATAAATGAAGTCTCTGTTTGCTCTATAAAGCAAAGGAATTTTTATTTCGAATTTTTTATAGGTACTTCATCAGATATTTAACCTTTGCTTTTGCTAAAGTTTTCTTCATTCTTTGTATAAAAATAAAATATATTTTAATCTTAAAGTTCCTAAATATTACTAACAATAAGAAGAGTATCTAAATACTTCAAATAATGTAATGAAAAACATTAGTCTTAAATATTAATTATTATTATTATTTCTTTATTTATTTATTTACAGGGTATTTGCCAGTGCACCCACAACACTCTTGTCTGGTGGTATGTATGTTTTCTTTGCTTTTCTTTATTTTTTTTTTGTTTTTTTTTTTTTTTTTTTGGATTTCCAGGAAACACATTTTTGTGGCTTTGCTCAAGGAGTTTGAAAGATTAATGATGAAAATGGATTTGGTCGCCTGGTTAGCGGTAAAAACGATTCTTTGAGGAGGTTCTACACTTGATCTCTTCATTAGCAAATGTTGTAGTTGCTGACATAGAGTCATCGAGCGATGGCGAAAGCAGAAGGCAGTTAGATTGTTTATTAAACTAAGATTGATGCACAACTTTTGAACTAACCATGAATGTTCAATAGAAATTTTGACTGGAGATTTAGTAGACAATGTCAAAGTTTCTAAATACAAAATTGGTCAACTGTGTCAATTTCTATTTTTGCCTTAGAGTGTGTTTTATAACCAAATCACACAAGTAGTCAAGATCTAGTTGGGATTGCACGACTAGAAAATACCCCACGGATATGCTAAGCGGACAAACGGACATGGCTAGATTGACTCAGCGCGTCCTTATCTATAATATATAAACCCTATAGTGTCTGCCACGCCTCTGTCTGTCTGCTACATGCATTTCCATCTTAAATAGCTTATAAAAATACCTAAAACGCGTTCGCTTATGTTCCAACTCAACCTATTATTTAATATTCATATCAGCATCTCCACAAATAGCCTTGAACTTCAATTGAAGCACCTTTTCTTTCTATTTTGTTCATCAAGAGAGTTGCTCGCCAGATACAAATACCATATACATATAGCATAATATATGCACAGCGACTTCATAGACAAATTATAAACACTTGTGAGCGCACTGCATGACTGCGCATACTGAATACTGCGGACTGTTGTTAGATCATCGACTCCTTGAATATTATGCGCAGACGCAACCTGCCCCAAAAATTTCTCTGAAATGACAAAATTATGCATATAGAATTCATAATCAAGTGCTGTTGGAAAAACAGCTTGAGTAAAAAATGAGGAAGAGAAACAGAAACACACGCGCAGACCACAATCACGACGGGAATGAAATGTGTTTAACAATATTTTTGGGCTCAAATTGAAGAGCCCTGTTCGAAAGGGTTCAGACATGTTTATGACCTTTTAAGTGTTATGCGTTGCATTTACAGATTGACACTCCTCCTCCTAGTAGAACTGTTCAAGCCTCTAGCTCTCTTCTTCTACTACTACTACTTCGTTTTTATAGCCACCAGCTGTGCACGAGGCGGCGCTTTGAATAAGCTACTAATTAGAGATTTTTATGGGAAATTAATATGATGATTACGCCCCGAAGCGTTTCAAATGCACTAAAAATTAAGTTATAATTGAGGCTGGCGGAGGCTCAACCCCAGATAGAAAAGGGCGTGAATACATCGTGTAGTTTTGTAGCTCACAGCAAGATTGCGGCTCTCAAATAGCCTAAAAGGCGTTTCGTGCAGTAATTAAATTAGCCAGTGCGATAAGATATTGAAGAAAGTCGAACAACGTATGGGCATTTCAGGCAATGCTGCACTTGATGAGCATAAAACTGAAAGATTTTTAAAAATTATAGATTAGTTCGTAGTAGGGTGACCATAGGGTGACCATGCAAGAGTGATACTATTTCTGTTAGCTATATTTCAAGTTATTCAATTGAGCGTACATATTTAGCTTTTAGAATATTTTATATGATTTGCCATTTGATCATGAGGCTGCTGAAAGTGAGGAAAAATTCTAAATTTTTACATATATTCGAATGGATAGGCTTCACATCAAACAAGCACTGCAACTCGGTAAGTAGACAGCTCACAGCGATCATTAATTGACCAATTTAAAACTACTTAGGAAGTCATAGCTTGAGCACATTTAAGCAGATTTTTTTTTACTAAATTTGAGTCTAGCTTTTGAAAAGTATGAAATACGTTCAGAGAACTTAAGTTTTATAGCGTTTTTGAATTATCGATGGTGTAAATCAGCAAACTAGAGTTGCATTTGCTAAAGGAGTTTTACAGATCGACGTGTTTACACATACAGACAGACAGACAAAGACAGGGGAGGGCTAAATTAACTTGGACTTGCTAATTTATCATTATCAAGAATCATATTCTTTATTTATTATATATGTATATACATTCTGAGGTATGGCATGTGTTACGCTGACTGTTTCATACATATCAAGAAAATTGTTGTTAATGCGTTCAGCCTAGGAGAGCTGCAATTTCAAGCTAAATTCAAGTCTTCAAGTGCCTTTTACTTGAACAATGAAGTAAAGCAACATATTGCATATAGATGTGTGTATAAAGATGTATTTACAAATATGTATGTATGAAAATACTCAATATATATATCTACTTAGTCTTTAAGTATGTCTGCAAAAAAAAGAAAATAAAATTTATATATATAAATAAAATTTTTATGATAACAACAAAAACTTACAACAAAATACAAATTTCAGCTGCTACATGAAAGTCTTTAATAAGAAATATATTAAGCTACTTAGTCCCAGGGCTTATAGAGATCTTTATATTGTTTCCCACTCAATTAAGGAAATTATTTATAAGAATAGTTATTCGCCCTCTATAGGCTTGCACAGATCGTGTCTACATGAATGAAGACGCCAGTTTCGTGTCCAATTAGCGCACTACAACAATTGGCCTAATGTGTGTGGTCGCTTTTTGGTTTTGGTTCAAGCTTGACCCATAATTAGGCCAGCTCATAATACTGTCTAAACACTGAGATTTGGCACACCTTGGGGAGAATGTTATTTTTTCGACTTTAGACAGACTTTGGACTCGACGAAAGGGAAATGCTGGAGCACGCCCAGAACGGCGCAACGTTGCGTGACGAGGCTGCTGTGGATGTGTAGAGCGGATTTGAAAGGGGTCAGCGTCAAACAAATGCGTTTACTGGGTCACCCAGAGAACGAACGAAAGACAGATTGAGCGATGGGCTATGGGCGGAGAGCAAAGTCGGGGAAAGGGTATGCAATCAATGCCGTGCGCGTAAATGGCAATATTTATAGTTTACATACAGTATAAAGAGACCGCCGTCGTTGCTGCCGTCGCTGGAGCATGTCGCGCATGCGCAATTACAGCGAATCCCCCCAATGCAATGATTAAGCAGATTGTTTAATGCAATATTATGAAAAGGGCTTTAGGGAAAGCAGAGCGGCAAAGAGAGCGCTATATAATTTATGTAGCCAGCGCACGCCAGAGTCTCGAGTGGCATGAGTGCAGTAGGTGGAGCATCCTTAGCCCATTTATATATATGTACATACAGTTAGCCTGCGGCGAACTATTTTAAATATTTTGATTAGCCATCGCAACGTACGAAGCGATGCCAATGCCAGACGCCACTCGAAGGCTCTTCCGAGTTGCCGTTGGGCTCACTCGACTCCTACACCAATTGGCATTGGCTTCGGTCGCTGCTCGATTCGCTGCGCTGTCTGCTATGCAGCTACCGAAAGCCCATTAATTTATACTCCATTTAGGTCCTGTGGATACTGATTGTGGCTGCACTGAGAGAAACTTTTGATGTAGCCAATCGAAGCTTTACAATATATATTATATTCAAATTTATTTATTTTGTATTGTTTTGCCTTTAGATTAAAACAAATTTCTTAATATTTCAACTGCTTTTCTCTCAGTGCTTGTTGCCGCCTTATTTTGACTGGCTTTAGCTTCATTTGTAGCTTGCGTGTTGGGCTTCATTTGTGGTCTGGTCTTTATCGCATTCCAGGCATAAAATGTTCAATTTAATTAATTTTAGACAAATCACTTAACAAGCTAAAATTCTACGTTGTGCATTAGTTAAGCCAAACGACGTGGCATGCTAAGCAGCAGCATCAGCAGCAGAAACATGTACCTAAAGGTTGTAAATAGCAAATGAATACAGAATGGAATCACTTCTTATACATGTGTGCATGCAGAGATGTAGACAGTGGAGTAGACAGTGAAAAGACCTGAGAGCTGAAGGAATAAAACTCATGAGAGATGCTCAATGCTAGATGCTATAATATGCGTATACTCTTTTACTTATAAGCTTGGAACATCGAAGCATGGAGAACCAATAAGTAAAAATGTTGAAGCTGTGCTCAATTAATTGCGTTATATTTGGTATTTTATTTTAGCTGAGCATGGCTCTCTAGCTATAGAAATCGCAGTTTTTCCTGAGTGTGACTACTTTGGTGATATTAATATTATATATACATATATGATATATTGATATTATATTGTTTTATCTATGGTTAGTCTACTCGAGTATACTATATTCGAAATTACAACTGTTATGTATCAAAAGCGATCAACATTGAGCACTTCTGATGTAAACTATATAGTAATTTTCCGATATGACATGCCCACAGCGTAACGTAGAAATATTTCCCAATTTCTAGCTCAAATGGAAAATACGTTATGGACTTGCAGGCAGCTACACAGAGAACAAGACGATCATCATACAAACCAATATGCCCTTTTCACTTCATGAACGTGTTTTATAGATTAGATTACATAATCTTTATATATATTATATGGTCTATATTATATGATTTTTGGTTAAGGACACGTTTTAACTGGCATTCGATCAGCAATGCCAGAAGTTTAGTTAGTTTTATAATATACATATATAATCTGTTATACAAGTATTTTAACTGTTATACAAGTTATATGATACTATGAGGCTAGATAAATTATCATAAAATATATATAAGCTCTACATCGCAATTAAAGTTCAGGTTTATTTATAAGCTCAAACGATTTAAGCAAACCAAAAATCCTTAAATCAATAAATACAATATTATATTGCACCTTCACTTGCTGCATGCAACATGTGGCACAACGCGAGCAATCGCATAACGAGTGAAAGTTTATGCATTGGTTTTTATTTTGTTTTTGCACCTGAGGACAATTTACGGTTCGAATGCGAATTCGATTGACAGACAATAATCGAAATCATGTATTTTAAAAAATGTAAATTGAGCGAAAATCGCTTAATTTCGGGCAGCAAAATGTGGTAAACTGGTCAAAGAAAAAAACGGACATTTAAGGGAAACAAGCAACAGTTATGCAAAAGAAAGCGAGAGAGTTTAGACTGAGAGATTCGGTACTCTCTCCCGTTCTCTCGCTCTCTTTCTTTGTCAATTGATCAGTGTGTGATCGATCTGCACATTCAATGTCTGATCATCATTGTCCGATCATCATGCTGATCCTTGTCTCTCGTAATCTGGCAGCAATGTGCAACAGTTGATGAGATTTTGTTGCCTTTTGTGGATGTCCCTTTTAGCGAGGCAAAGCGAAGAACGCGCAGCAGCACCAGCAGCTAATGAACACCTTAAATGGTGTTTTTGTTGCCAAAGCCAAGAGAGTCAGCCAGCAGCGGCCGAGGCAGTGCTACCTTTCTATATACACGCATTTTGTCACATTTTGACATATTTTCGCTGCATGCCAAAGTCTTGGCCATAGTGCAAGTAAAATTGCCATATTTGGTGCCAATTAGAGGCGACCCTTTTACTTGAGTTTACTCCTCTCTGCATCTCTCTCTCTATCTCTCTTTCTCTCTCTCTCTCTCTCTCTCTCTCTCTCTCTCTCTGTGTCTCTGTGTTGCTGCTGCATCGACTCATTACCAGTTAGCTGGGACTAGCTACATTTATGGAGGCGCAAATGAAAAGCCGGCATATCTTCCTGGGCAGTCACGTCGCCGCACGTTTGCGTCGCTTCAAGATAAATTGCTGACAGTTTCGTTTAATTGTTTTGGCTGTCTGTTAATTGCCACAAAAATGTCCACGACCATAAAAGATCTCACGATTTTTATTGGCAAATCTTTCGAAGAAAACTTGCCTGACACTTTTGAATTTACAATTTTATGACTCTATTAGATAAAGCGCGGCGCATGTCAACCAAATGTACCAGCCCACATTCGGTAATTGTAGCAGCCAAAAAGAACTAGTTCCACTCACACAGCAACTAGTTTGCGTGAACAGTAGGCTTAATCGCCTAATTGGCATATTAGATTTACTACTCCATAAATGTTTATAGCCAGAAATTTTTATCGTAGCAGCAGAGTTTCACATTGTTTTGACTTCGCTTCACCTTTGCATCTTCTAATGGGGCGAAATGTTTCAATTCCGAGTGGAGAGCTGCAATTGTTGTTGCAGTCTTGACTGTGCATCTGGCCAAATCAAACACAAGTCATCATCAAGCGAACGTCATTGATGACGACGTCGTGGGGGCAGCCGCATAACTATTCGGGTCAATAGTTCAGCGCTCTTGAGACTCGAGTAAAAGTCATGAAACCACAATTTCTCATTGCGCTACGTTTTGTTTGTTGGCTTGGTTTGTGGGGTATTATGAACACTTTGAATTTTAGAATATTTTGGCAAGAAATTTATGGTTAATAAATGAAATCAATCAGCTGTTTATGAAGTTGCCTTGCAATGATATTTAAGAGCAATAAAGGCAGTTATAAGAGACAATTGTATATGTTTTTTTTACGTAGTTAAGTTGGCTGAGCTTCAACATTCACGAAAAAAAATTAAAATTTAACATGAATTATAAAAAAATTAACTTTCATAAATGAATTAAATATTATATCAGCTATTCCTTGAGCTTTGCTAAACTTTTTCACATAGTTATGTTGGCTGCAATTGAATTGGACACTCTGATCAATATCAAGTTCGTTCCAGTTTGCTTTGAATGAAGCTTAAGAGCAATAAAAGTAGCGTTTCTTTAGATCTTTAGGATTATTTTACACTGCTGAGTTAATGCTGTACTCGAATATTCATTTTGATGATTTAGCTATAATTTTATTTATCTCTGGCTTTACTTTCTTTCGTTACATTTCCCATAATAAAATGAAAATTAAAATTAAATTATATGAAAATTGATTTAGTTAATCTAATCTGATCTAATCTAATCTATAGCTAATGCTGCTTATGCGCTTCTCTCTACTACGACTTCTTTTTATAATATAATTAACTAATTTATCTACGACGCACACACACGCCTCAATCCCTTTCTTCAGTTAAATTATGTAAATCTTTAATTTATAGTACCTAAAGCTTTCGTTTTGTTATGGTTTCAATTTCAAGCATTTGGTAAGCACGGCACGTTGTTAGAATCGTTTTTCTTTTATGATAAGTCACATAAAGTAGGTTTATCTGTCAGACGATCTGCGCTTCTATTTTTTTCTATTTTTTGGTCAACTCCACATAGATCCCATTAAAGTGTCATAAAAATTCAATGCCACACGCTCGAGTATGTTGCGCTGCTACAGTGTAGTTAATCGACTGATTCGCTTAGGCCCCAAACTCTTTCAACACGTTTTTCACATTTTACAACTTAATTTTTTATGATGTGCTCCGATAGAGGAAAACCCCAGCACACCAGACCGGGTCGAGGAACAAACAATCAAAAGTTTTTGAAGACAGAGCGAGAGAGAGTGAGAGAGAGAGAGAGAGAGAGAGAGAGAGAGAGAGAGAGATGTCGGCAGAATTTGCATTTGGCCCAAGCTGAGGGAGTTGAGAAAGAGTGAAAAAAAAATGCAGAAGAAAATTAACTGCAATCAAGTAAAACGTCATTCAACTGGGGACTTCGGCACGATATGCAAAAGTGAGACATGGACAAAGACCTGGACCAGAACTGCAAAATGGCATTTGAATAGGGACAGGGGCTGGCAACGGGCTGGGCAGTGGCCGAGGGGCTTATAAATTTCCATTATGCGACTCGACAAGGTCTGCCGCAGTGCTGTAAACTTGCTAAATTGCCAACATTTCAACGCATTTTTCTCTATTCGCTGCAGGCAAAAAGAAGCGCAACCAATCGACTACCTCGTCTACCCTCCGCCACCTCCAGCAGCTTTTGATGAACCTTTTGAAGAGTTTTAATTAAGCTAATAAAGTTGTCTCTCTTGCATTGTCCGTGGGGACGTTAACGCTCTGCGCTGCAAAAAAAAATGTTGCATGTCCATTAATTGCTTTGTTAGACACAAACAATAAACAGAAACGAGGTCATAAATGGGTTACATTTTTTACATGAGATCTCCGGCTGGTAGCTGAAGCGAAGCGGGAAGATTGTTTCAGATCATTGGCAAATATTGGATATTTTAACATGAGATCTATCAAAATTTGCAGAAAAAATAAATTAAATTTTAATACAAAATATACTGATTAGGTCCAAAAACAGTTAAATTAATGCAAAAGGAGGAATATATAATTTAAATGTATATATATCCTCTCATGTCATTTTAGCTTCTGGACATTAGACATTGGCTCAGCTAAGTGCTTTATGTATTGAAATCAGTCAATGGGGACTAGTGAACTTTTATACTATTATTCATATTATATAAAAAATTTCTTCGTGGACAACTCTACTTTATGGGTTCTATTAAAATTAGCATATTTTTAAAGACACTCAAAATATGTCTTCTCATTAAAAGAAATAGAAAAATGTTACAAAACATTAATTAAGTAAAGTTAACTTCAGGAAATTCAGGAAAACTTGAACTGCCTAAAACATGCCAACAAATTCTAGAGTTCTGTCTCTCAATAATTCTCCCTCTCTATTGATGAGTTCCCCAAAAAGTTTCTTTGTAAATAGGTGCTCTGTCTCTCTGTCTATCTCTCTCACTCTCTCTCTCTCTCTATCACTCGCTTTTTTCTCTCGTTCTCTTTCGGTCGGTTTCACTCTCTCGCTCTTTGCCTCTCGCTCTTTCTTACTCTAGCTCTCTGTTCGCACTCTCTCTGTCTCTCTCTCTCTCTGTCACTCACTTTCTTTCTCACTCTATCTCTCTCTCTCTCTCTCTCTCTCTCTCTCTCTCTCTCTCTCTCTCTCTCTCTCTCTCTCTGTATATCTCTTTCAATCTCTCGCTCTGTATGTCTCCCTCTCTCTCTATCTTTCTCTTTCCATATCTCTATCCTTCTCTTTAAGCTTCAGAAACTTCTTGCAGGAGACCCATACCACAATTTTTTACTATCTTAGCCAAATGCATTAAAATATTTCGTTGAGTCACAGTCGAGTCTGGCGCATAGTTTTTGGCATTTTCAAGTTTTTATTTTCATGTTTTGCATACAGTTCACGATTCCACACAAAATATTACACCTCAGGCGGAGGCGCCATTTACGCGTTAAAAGCGCAATTACAAGATCGTAAAAAAATAGATACATATATATTATATATACAAGCAACTGAGCTGAGCACCGAGTGTGTGAGCAATGTATGAGATTTACGAGTCGCGTGGGCAGCTGCAACTGCAAAAAGTAAACTGTAAATGAACGCAAGACGGTAGCTGGCTGAAAAAAAAAACACACACACACACACGGAAACATATTAGCGCCTATTAGCCGGACAATTTGCATATATTTATAAAGAGGAAGAGAGTGGGAGAGAGGGAGAGAGAAAGAGAGTTGAGCTGGAACGAACAGAAGTTCAAGGTAAGCTGAGACAGATCAGGATCTGCTAGCTGCATATGAGACGCGGCAACTGGCTAGTCTGGCCGGCCGCTCATGTGGCGTGTAATTGCTTTTCCCAGTGGTTGCAGTGGTGCAGCGTTTGCCTGTGTGGCGCATGCGCCGATTGTTGGCCAACGATAAAATTCCAGTCAGCTGGCTACCCAGCACTTTATTTCTCTTTGCTTTGGCTGATTAAACGGCTGATTGTATCTGGTATCTTGGCAATATTCGGGGCGTAATTAAAGGTATTAAGTGTGGCAAAAGGAGAGCTTGAGCCAGGTGAAAATATATTGATATATATTTATATATATATGTATATATGTGTATATGGGCGGTGTGTGAATGGTGTGAACGTATGCATAGCCACTTAGAAGTTGGAGAAATTGTAGCTTTTTAAGTGCTGTGGGGCAGTTAAAGAAAGTTTTGTTATATGAGTTATGATTCGCTGAGTAGCTAGTGAAAAGTGTAATTTATGGATAATTAGGTTAAAGCATATATAAACGCATAACATATATTAAGTTTAAGTTACTAAACCGCAACTTCAGCCTGATTTATCATCTTCATGCCACCCACTCTTAGCTTCCAAACACTTTGCTCAACCATGCTCAGCCAACCAATCGATCATGCCCGAAATGCTGACACCTTTGCATGAGCAAACAGAACAATAACAAGTTAAGTTAAGAGTTGCTTCCGCATAGCTGGGCAACCAGATCGACAAACCCTCGCATCATTCGCAATCTTAAGCTCGGGCTCATCCTTTGGCTGGCTGTTTGCCCAGAAGCGTGTTAAACATGTCAAACAGTTGCCAACTGGGCCAATGGGCTTGCAGTTTTGCATTGTTGTTGTTGTTGTTGTTTGTTTGTTTGTGCTGTTGCCCAAAAGAAGACATGATCAAGCAAACAACAACAACAACAGCAACAACAATGGTCTCTCAGCGTGAACTTGATATTATGCTAAAAAGGCAGCCCAATATGCAAAGTGGCAACAGACGAGTTGCCTTTCGATCTGTTGTTGACTCTCGGTTCGAGCCAATTTGGTGCAGTTTTCATACATGTTCAGGCTGTGAGTGAAGTATATTGGTTTTGTGAAATGTTATCTCTGGCTGTCTGTATGAACTGAATGTATGGCTGAATGGAAGCCACTGAAAGCATGCGCAAGCAGGAAAACTTTATCTTCTACTCTTGACTTGCTCTATAGATTGTCCAGAAATAATGTATGTATGCGCCTCTTAAGAGTGTGGCAATTGGAGAAAAACTATATCATGTTAACTGCGAACCTCTCTTACTCTTGATATATTATATATATTTCAAATTAAGAGAAACGAGTATTATGCAGTCAGTTAAGTCTGACTGCAACTTTCTTACTTGTTATTGCCGAGGTTGTTACTGTTGTTGTCGTTGTCGTTGTCACCTCGATAAGCATCTGTGCAGCTCACAAATACAAAAATATTGAGTGTGCTCCTCTTTTGGCTCGTCTGAAAATGGAGCTGAGCTTTTTTTTTTGGGGTTCTTTATTTTTTTTGGTTCTTGTGGTGCCGACACAACAAATTACATGCAAATTAGATGAACTTGGTGTGCTAGTGAGAAGCAACTGTAAAGTAAGAAGCTGTAGATGAAATTGCACAAGAAACTTGACAAGGTTTATATGTGAGCAGTGTTGAAAAGCTGTTGAGAGCAAAAGTATTGGGCAACAAAGGTACTTGAGGGCAGACTTAAGGAGATGTAAGACAATACGTGGATACTAAACATAGACATATGTGGAAATATATATCCAAGCTTTAATATAATAGAACTTAAATTTAAGTTATGAAGATTTAATGCAATATTTTTATATGCTGCACCCACTCAAGCGTTTGTATGCTTCGTGTATGCTTATATACATAGATTCAATATTTACAACAGCTGGGCTTGAAATCAGGGTATATTCTAGTGGGGCAGTTATTGAAAGCACTCGCTGATATGACTTGTACACATTAGTTCCGAAAGGTCTTCAATATTCAATCAAGTATCTATTAAATTAAATTAAAAGTTTAAAGCAGAATATATAAAAAAAATTAAAAAATATATAAAATATACAGAAAGAAATAATTTCGGACAGGCCTAATTATTTCTTTCTGTATATTTTATATATTTTTGTGTGTTTCATAAAAAATAAATAAAATTTAAATAAAAAATATTTATATTCAGCTTAGACAGCATAGCTTTAATTAAACATTCACATACTTTTCAATTTTTAATTGAAATTATTGTCTAAAAGGCTAAATACCAAACAAACTTAAATATTCAAAGCCAACAGAATTTGCTACACAGTTTGGCAGCCACTGTTGAGCTCTTTAATCAACACAGCCAAAAAGTATGCAATTCTTTTATTTATGATATTCAATTAAAACAGAAATAGTAAAGATATATGTATTCGATACATAGAGAGAAAGCAAAGTTACGAAAGGGAAAGCAAAGTTACTATCAAATTCAAAATTCTGTTACAGAAAATTATTATAAGAATATTTATGCATACACCTATAATATCTATTTCAATTGCGTTTCCATACTCTGCCCTCAGTCTCAGCGCCGCTACGCCAATTGACGTCAACGCGCACGTCTGTCAAAAATTTGAGTTTCATAAGCTTTGCATGGTTTTATGCCTCAACAAATTAATAATCGGAAAAAAACTTTCTGCCACGTTTGTCGTCAGCAAAATGTTATTTAACGCGAAATAAATCAAATTAAATTTCGTAACGCACTCATAAGCAAATTTTCGTTGCTCGTTTAGGAACGCGACCTAAAAGTATGCAGCACGCAGGTAAAGCATAAATTGGTGGAGCAGCTGGGGGCACTGTGCTACAAAAACATGAGCTCGAAGTGAGAGTTGCTGAAATTGTTATGCTGTGTTTGTATATATTCTGGGATTAGAATGCGAAAATATACCAGGTTAAAAAATATATAAATGATTTATTGGAACATACAAATTGATATATGTTTATGAATAAGAAATGAGTAATTTTTAAAATGTTTATTTTGCTAGAACTTTTTTATTTCTATCTATTTTTAATAATGCAATCGTATACATAATTTATAATAATAATATGTGTTTTTTATTTTTTAAATAAAAAATTATAAAATTTGAAAATAATTTTCAAACAATAATATATAACAAACAAACTAGTTATAACTTTTTATATTTAGAAAAAGGTAATTAGCAATAAATAATAGTTATAAATTTAACCAAGCTTTTAAAGTTATAAAACTAATTATGTTTCTTAAGTATCTGTTAAAATTAAACCAAATAAATTTTTTTGTACATTTATTTTAATATTTTTTTATAAATTTTTGGAAATTTTAAATGCTCAATAAATTTATGTTTATTTAATGCATATTTTAAAAATAATTTTGAATAAATGCATTTTTCTTATAATTTATTTGTGAGACAGAAATGAGTTACTCGAAAGAATATTTATTTCTTATAATTTTTTTAATATTATTTAAATTTACAATTTTCTATCAACTCTGCTGCACAGTGTAAGGACTTACTTAGCTTATGCGCTCCTTCCATAATACATATATATATATTCTAGGTTGCTGCTTTCGTCATGCTCATATGTTAGATAGATAATATACACACGTTGCGGGTAGATAGATACTCGCTCCACTTCACTTCAAATATACATATGAGTGACACGTGGCAAAAGTTTTGCTGGGCCAAAACTTTGTCTGTATCAAAAAGAAATATAAAAGAATCAAACAGGCCATTATAATGCCTAAATAATATGAACCAAATTCATGCCACAAATAGAGATATGCTAACTTGGCATATTGAAATGGGCAACTAAATAGGCTTGAAATAGTACAAGTTGCAGAGGTTCAAGTGCCCCTGCGACTATGGTAATTGATATCAAATGCATTATTCAGTATTCACAATATTATATCAGCGGCAGTTGACCCGACTGTTGACTGGGTATGTGTCAAGCATTTGACATGAGACGCGTGCGATTAGATATATACATACATACATATGTACATTTATATGTATATGTATGTATGTAGACACATGCTTGTTGTTGTCTTTATCTTTTGTAGTGCAGTTGACACTCTCACAAATTAATAACAATTGACGCAGTGCATTGAGCATGCGAGTAAATTGTTGCAGTCGAGGCGCGTCTTTTAGTTTTTGCGTGGGCATTTACACAAATAGTGAAGCTGCAGCAACTATGTCTAGAATACAAAAGAAAGTCGAGTGGAAATTAGTTGAACAATAAATGTTGTCTGTTTGAGTGTGTGTGTATGTGTGTGTGTGTGTGTGTGTGTATCTGCGGGTGTAAGTGTGACCAGGAAGAAATGTGAAATGTCGCATCATAGTTGACCATAGAACAGGAGCGGAATGGTCACTCAATAGTTGGGCCTCAATTTAAGTAATATATATTTTAAATAGAATTATAGAATATTTTTGTTTTTAAATATTTATAAATATGAAAATCAATTAATTCTTTAATTTAATTATTATTTTTTTTTTATTTACAATTATTAAAAAACTTGTGTAAGTCCAAATATTATTTTCTATTGATGATTACACGTTTCATGACTCTTGCTGCTTTAGTATATTTATTAAAAATTCAAAATAAAAGGTATTTCAGCAATATACATATGTGTAGATAGAGGGGAAATATATTTATGAAATATAGTAGTAATATAGTAAATAACTTGTAAATAACTTGTAAATTACTATCTAAAATACTCTTTGAAACACTCAAACCTTTTGACAACTTATTCAGTGCATGTTTTTTGGTGTAAGGCAAGATTGTGCATCATGTTAAGTAATTGGTTTTGTCTCACCTGAAGTATTGTTTGCGCACACAGAAGCCTCATAAAATGTAGCCATAAAGGTAATTGAAAAGCTAAGATATATATTTTTCTATTATTTAATATTTTTTGCTATCGATAAATATATTTGTTATAAAGAAACAAAACATTTATAATGTGAGATTTCAAATTTATTTTTTTTTTTCATTTCTTTTTACAGACTTTAGCAAAACCAACTTGAGATATTAAAAATGTAAGTGCTTAGTTTCTGAAAATTTTTAATTTTAAAAATATTTATATTGCCACAATTTAGTGAAGAATTTGTTAGTTTTGAAATACTTTTGATTTCAAGTAATCGCTTAACCAAGTAGCTTGGTTGCTCCAGAAATTTAAAAGTTTTACCTTAACTTTAGTTTACCTTGTTAGCCAAGCACATAGAAGCTTCTGCTTCAGTAATTACAGCTTCACTAATTAAATCTATTCATAAATCTGTAAAGAAACTTTATTAAAAATGGTATGCTGTATTACCTAACAAACTTTTTTAATATAAACATATTTTTAAACTGAATAAATTCTTTTAAAAGTTTTAGCATTATGCAATTTAATTATCTACAATTTAATCTCTGATACATTTTAATCACTAGAATGAGGCTTTCTAGTCATTTCTAACACAATTTTAAATTGTTTACAACATTCAAATGTCAGTTAAAAATTTTCCTGAATTTTCTTAAATTTCGCGCTGCTGCCGCAGTTTGACATGCACTTGACTAGTGATACAATGCATTTGCATTGGCATCTGACACCGCTGACCTCTCGCGGCGTCTATTGTTGCGATCAATACGACTGTCCGCCTGTCCGTTAATTGCATTTGCCATGTATGCGACACAAGTGAAACATAAATAATTGTAAATTATTATTCAATTCACATTTGTGTCGTCAAATTGTGCTTTATTGAGTTGTTGTTGTGATTTTCTTGTTGTTGTTTGTTTTGTTTGTTTGTTGGCCTCTGCAGTTGCAAACTGTGGCCAGTGGTGGGGCGCGAGATTTCAAACGCCAAGCTGCATTTTGTATCCATTACATGTTGAATAGAGGGTATATTGTACTCATTGATATCTAAAATCGATAGAGTTTTTAACATGATCTGTCATAGTTGAAAATGCGCATATAACATAAAGTCGACAAATATTGATTTTATTTTAAGCTTTTGAAAGCATTTCTCAAATGCAATAAAAATAAGGATTTTTGAAAACATATCGAAATTTAAAGCTATTGACAATTGATTTAATTTATTTAACTCAAAATGGATAAATATCGAACTAATTTGAAAATTTAGTGAAACTAAAAGTTCTAAAAAATAATAAAATTTGATATAAAATATACACATTTTTTACCTTCTTATTTTCTTCTTTTTAACTTTAATTATTTGAAAGCGTTTCTCTAAACATAAATACAAACCCAGAGACAATTTGATATTATATATAACATATAATGAGCCAGATTCTAATATCATTTTCTGCTGAAATATGAAGATGCTTTTTATTTATAACTCTTTACTCTCTTTTGCTCTCATTAAGAACTAGATGCCTGACTCATAGTAAGCATCATAGACGTTTTTAATAGATAACTTCATGCTTCAATCTAAAATCGATAAATATCATGTATTTTAAACTTTTATAATTGTAAAAGAATTCATATAGTATTTATTTAAGCAAACATGACAGTTTACAGGGTATCTGTTAGTCTTGCTTTTGCCAGTTATTATTGGCCTGTATCAGTTTGTTTGTTGTCTCCACACACTCACCCATATGTCGTCGCTTGTTGTCGCCCGTGCGTGTCTCATTTCGCGCTGCATATTTCCTGATTTTTGTTTTATTTAAAAAAAAGAAAAAAGAAAGAAAAAAAACTGAGAAAAAAACACTTTTGTTTGTGTGTTTTGCTTGACATTTTCTCGAGTCTTGTCTTCTGTCTTCGTTAGCTGTTGCTTTTCCGCAGTGACGCATCTACAGCTTTGGCTTTGGCTTTGGGCCGCATGTCAAGTGACGTTTCGCACGTTTCGCATTTTTTTGTTTATTTTTTTTTTATATATATATTTATTTTTGTATTTTTTGTCGATTTCCCGTCGCTTTGCACGTTTCCCAGTCGAATGTCACGAGCGCGCATGTTCAAGTGGGTCGCTGGGGCTTTTGGATGGGTTTTGTCTGTGGCCAATGGCTTTTTGATTAGCCCGGCCAGCTTGGGCGACTTATCCACTCAGCTGGGCCAGCAGCTGCATTGTTGATTTTATTTTTTTTTTTTAAATAACCAACCAAGACCCAAGCCTGTCTGGCACCTGCTGCCAGCCTGCCTGCGCCTTGTCACGTGTCTAGATTGCTCACCTGCTCGCCAGCTCAACTGAGCATTTGCATTTGAAAATCAATATGGGCCAACAGCTTAGTGCGCTTCAATTGCATTTGGAGGCGACGAGGAACCATAGGACAGCCAACAGCTTGTATGTTGTCATTGTCTGGCCGTAAATCGAGTCTCTTAAGCGGATTAGTTTGATTTGCAATCCAAGTCTACCTTTCTCTCTCTCTCTCTCTCTTTTTCTTCCTGCCTTTGTCTTAAAATCGATAGGCTAATGCACTTGAGCAGTTTTTGTGCTCAAGTCTAACTGGCTAATTCGCTAGAAAGGTGACAAATAGTTTCTACACTTGTTGTCTATTTCTGTTGAGGTGTTGCCTTCACTGTCTGGCCGAAGCCTATCAAATTCAATGAGCTGACGCAGCAATATGCTAAGAATTTCATTCTAAAATATCTCGAATCAAATCAAAATTTTAATAAAATATATTTGCTTAAAAGATTTTCAAAAAATAAATAAATTATGAAAAAATATAATAAGGTATTAAGTCACATATATATCTATATAGTGATTTTAATAAAAAAAAACTTTATTTGTATACACTTTCTATACTTGTTCAGAAAGTGAAAAGAGTGCATTGGCTTTGTGTTCTTTCCACTTCACTACTATTGTAATTTTTGGAAAATAAGTACATACAGCTCTGTTCATAAAAATAGTAGTGCGACTGAAGTGTTGGACAGCAAAATATTGTGATAAATATATTTTTTGGAAAACCTATGTTGATCATAATAATCCAAATATTATTTTTATTACAAAATTTTGCTATCCCAAATTTCAGACGCACTACTATTTTTGTGAACGCTACTGTGTGTATATATATCAACTTAAACTGAAGGCAAGTTGAAAAGAATCTAGAATCAGTCTAGTTTTCACTTCTCATTTTTTCTATGTTTTTATTACGCTTGCTTTTATATTTTTTCTTTAGATTATTGTTATTTATTTATTATTTTACTTCAAAAATATCTAATATAATAAAAATATTTAATTTTTTACAATTATTATTAAATTGTACAAAGATTATACAATTGGATTCAAAGTTTGCATTTAATGATTAATGACAAAATAATATGAAAAAAAGAGTTTTAAAAAGTTTTCTGATTTTATTGATAGTTAAAGTTAGTATCAGAAATGCTAAATATATAGTTATAATTAATATGGAAAGCTTTTGTTTTTATAGTATATAGCAAGAAATATTACTATACTATAATATTACTAGCTATTCCATAATAAGTGCTAAATTAGATATTAGTTCTGGCTGTTAACAGAGAAGACTCTTGATATTTAGCTTAAACTTAACTGTTTTAGAAATCATTTGACGCCATGAAGCTCTTGCTGTTAGGTGAGTTATGTGTTATAACAAGCTTTATATTATAATAAATAGAATTCCAGTATGTGCAGTTATTGTGCTCTGTTCCTACGCAAAAGGTAACCCGAAGTGCATTGTGGTGCATGGCCCATGTCCAAACTCGAACGTGCAATTCTGGCTGTACTCCAAGTAAGTTAAAAGCAACGATTGTAGGTAGTGAGCAGCGCATTAACGACACGTTCAATTTTTTTTTTTTTTTTTGTCATGCAGTGAGACTCAGAATTCACCCAAATTAATTGATCCAGTCAAATTAAACCCCTCAGATTTTGAGCACAAACGAAATGTTGTTATACTGATACATGGATACTCGGGAAATCATGACTATTCCCCAAATAGCTTTATTCGTCCAGCTTTTTTCAAGCATACGGATGTCTATGTGATATCTGTAGACTATAGTACACTAGTGATGGAACCATGTTATCTCGAAGCGGTGCAAAATGTACCCCTGGTTAGCCGGTGTCTAGCACAGCTGATCAATAATCTGATCAAGGAAAATATCATCAAAAATGCTCAATTACATCTGATTGGCTTTAGTTTGGGCGCTCACGTAGCCGGACAGGCTGCCAACTATGTGAAGAAGAAGCTGAAGCATATAACGGCTCTGGATCCTTCCAAGCCTCTATTCGCAAATGTTTCTAACGAGCTACGCATAGATAAAGGAGATGCTGGATTTGTCGATGTCATACACACAGATACCCTGGAATATGGTTTGCTAGGCAATGCGGGACATGCGGATTTCTATCCCAACTTTGGCAGCATCGAACAGCCCGGCTGTGCTGGCTCCCAGCTCAGGGCGAGCTGTAATCACAATCGTGCAGCAGAGTTCTATGCTGAGTCAATCATACCTGACCACAACTTCTGGTGTCGTAGCATCAAAAAGTCGAAAGGAACTGCTTTAATGGGCTATCGTGCGTCACCAACTAAGACTGGCATTTTTTTCCTGAGAACAGCCAGTGCTTTTCCATATGCTTTAAACAAAACTAATTCCATGGCAGGTATTCAATTGGGATTTAATCTAATGAAAAGCCAGTTCTTGATCCACATCGACCGCGCTCTAGAGACCTACTTAATTGCGCAACGGATGAAAAATAACAGAAAATTACAAATTACAAAAAAAAATAAAAAATTAACTAACAAGAAAATATCCTACAATATTGAATAACAATATAATAAATAGATTCTGTTTCTATTTGATAATTATGAGAAAAAAAGAAAAAATTAAGAAATTTATTGTTATTAGCAGTTTGGAGTTATGCGGAAGCTAATATTGGTCAAGCATTTCGGTCTGGAATTGAAAGATCTAGAACAAAAGATGTTTATCTAGAGCTTAGAGTTGAATTTCTCTGCAATCTATCTCTCTTTTTCTCTCCCTTTCTTTCTTTCTCTCAGCATATCTCTCATTTTTAACTGCCCTCTTCCCCACTTCACTTAACAATACCTTAATTTAGCAAAATGCGACTTTCTTTGGCAACCAAATGCGAACGTCAGCAAGCTTTTTTCGTGTGGGTGGATCTAAAAACGGTGAAAGCAGGAAACACAAGGTCTGCCCTGAAATGGGTCTTACGTCCTTGCTCCACAAAAGAAAAAAAGAAACATGAAAACAGTGCGCGTTTGCGAATCGTTGTATGCCAAACAAAAGAGCTGTCAAAAGTGACAGACGGAGACAACCTCGTGCCGTGAATCACATTTCCATTACTCATTCAAAATGTGAGGCGTGAACTGCTTTACGCAAAGATAAAAAATCTCGTTTGTTTATTGTTTATTTTTGAATTTAGCAATTGAAATATCGAACGGTAAAAAAAAACCGGCCTCCCGCTAAATAAGAAAAAAAAAGAAAGAAAGAAAGAAAAGCAAAAGCAAAAGCAACAACTTGACGCATGCGCAAAATTACAAAACTTTGCGAAATTACAGCACAGAAGAAACACGTCAGAAACTACGCAGACAATTTGCGGGAGATTGCCTTCACTTATTATATAGCTTAGCTTGAATTCAAGTCAAGTTTACATTTTTGTAGACGGCATAATTGGAAAGTGCGTGTGCGTAGAATGACAAAAAAAAGCTGAGTTAAGCATCGTGGAAAGTAAATAAATATGAATGTAAGTAAGAGTGGTCGATAATGAGATAGACCCATTTCACTCTAAGGAACGAATCGGGGATACTATGTAAAGATATTCAACTGATACCATTTGGTTCTGAAAAGAATGGGTGGTCTACAAAGAAAGAGAATGAGATAGAATGAGAGAGAGAGAGAGAGAGAGAAAAGAGAGAGAGAGAAAGACAGAAAGAGAGAGAAAGACAGAAAGAGAGAGAGACATAAGGAGAGAGAGACATAAAGAGAGAGAGAGACAGACAGAGAGAGAGACAGATAGAGAGAGAGACAGAGAGAGAGAGAGACAGAAAAAGAGAGAGAGAGACAGACAGAGAGAGAGAGGGAAAGCGAGAGCGAGAGAGACAGAAAGAGAGAGAGAGAAAATGACAGAGAGAGATAGAAAGAGAGAGAGACAGAAAGTGACAGAGAGACAGAAAAAGAGAGAGACAGACAGAGAGAGCCAGAGAGAAACAGAAAAAGAGAGAGAGAGAGACAGAAAAAGAGAGAGAGAGAGACAGAAAAAGAGAGAGAGAGACAGAAAGAGAGGGGACAGAAAGAGAGAGAGACAGAGAGAAAGAGAGAGAAATAGAGAGAGACAGAAAGAGAGGGAGAGAGAGAGGAAATTCGAATCGCAGATGTCCTCTAACCATATTAAGGTTTTACTATCTTCGACTTTCAAAAGTCTTCTTCTGCTGTTATGATGCAATTCTTTATTACAAAATGTGAGTGTTAGTTTATAGGGTATACTTGAGACATATATATATATATATATTATATAGATATTTATATATGTATACTTGAGATCTAATATATATATATATATATATATATTATATATATGTATATTTATATATGTATACTAATCTTTAATTCTGTCAAATTCTAGTTGACATTTACACTCGTCCAATACACCCGCATTCTGTCGCCCATTTTTAATGGGTAAAGAGAGTGGAAAGTCTTTTGATTCTCAGCGCCTTCGCTGATTATGTTAATGTTATAATAACAATAAAATCCCTTACATGATGGGCCCATAATTTTTACAAATTACTTAAAGCAACAGCTGTCGAGTCACCCGATTTGACTGGCCGGAACGGGGAGCCTGGCACCAGATACAGATACAGAAACCAAAAGTGGGTTAATTACACCATCAACTGGGCCACATTTGGGTGTGAATTGTTATCAATTTGTGCCGGGCACTGCCGCCACGCAATGAGCATGCAAAATGTTTGCTAAAATCTTGCAAAAATATATATGCGTCAAAATAATGAGTTCATCAATAAAGAAAAATAATACGCTATATGTATAAGAAATAAATGATCTAAAATATCAATTTTTGCATAAAAAATTATTTAAAAATAATAAAAAAATGATTTAAAAATTATTTCATACACTGAAAACATTATTGTTATTGCGTAAAACTTAACTTTTGTATTATTTCATTTTCTAATATATTTAACAATATTATTTTAAAATAAAATATTAAAAAATTAAATAACATAATTTTAATTTTGGGTTTTATAAATATAAAATATAAAAATCAATAATCAATCAATAAAATATAAATAAAAAAATCAATAATTTAGGCATTAAATTAATTTTTTATAAGTTTATAAATCATATCTTTTATTTATATTCTATTAATAAAATAATTTATCTTTTAATATTTCAAGTTTTTCTCTAATTTTTCTCATTAAAAAATTCTTTCACAATATTTTGACTCAAATGCGACTCCACTGATCACATTGATCACTTCACGCCAACATTCAGACTCTCTTTCATTTTTTAAGCATTTCCCAATCTAAATTGTCAATTAAAGTTGCATTTGCCGCCCACCCAACAGAATGTTAAGCACAATTTTTCACACATTTCACTTTTGAGTGCATTTTGAAAAATAGAGAGAATGAGGAAAGCATAAAACGTTTTCAATATATTTTTTCTAAATTTAAATCGATGTATTTTTCAAATCGTGTCGACGCTGCAATTTGTTAACAATTTTCACACGCTGCCGCCTGACAGCTGGCCACGCCCCATGCCCAACGCCCACTAGCCCACATAAATCCAATGCGTAGACCATTAGTCAACGCTTGACAGACACTTAAAGTTTGGCCCCAAAAACAAAAACGAAAAAAAAAAAACAATATATTGAAGTTACAGTTACAGATGCGAATGCAGCCAGCTGATTTACTCGCGAATATACATGTATAAGCATATATATTATGCAGAGGCTAATAAACAGTTTGGCAAGTGCATAAATAAAATGCAAATGAAAACCTTTAAAGCAAAGACACTCGCTTATTCCATGCATTAACTGCGCTGACAGTTCAATGGAGCTGCATCTGTTAATCTCACTCTCCCTCGCTCTGTCTTTCTCTGTTTTGGTCGAAGGTAGCGCCATGTGGCGCACAGATGCCCTCCACTGCAGCCATAAGAAAATATCCTCCAACTGTGACTTTGCCTCGTTTCAATATACATTTATTCCATTGCACTGCACTAATGAAGCTCAAATATATCTTTTCTGGGTGGTACTAATTATTTTTCTTTCCATAATAAACAAAATAATAACGGAGCCGTAATTAACACGAACAAAACGATTTATGGCATGATATTTACATTGATCTATGACTGCACCTTGGGCTTGACCTATTAGCTGTGAGCAATGTCTGGGCTGCTTAAAGATATATTAGGTGTTTTCCTTTGATTGGCCTTGAAACTTATTTAGATGTGGATAAATGCATTTTTAATTTAGTTGCTATTGTACAAATTTGTTTTCATGAAATGAAAAATGTTTTGAAGCGGAAGAAAATAATAGAAAAATTAAAATTCACCTAGCTTTGGCACCTAAGAATTAGATTTTCAGGAAAGTCTCTTGGAATTTCTGTTTTTTTAGATAGTGATTGGAAAATACATTAAATTTATATTAGATTTTAGCTAATTTTTGCAAATGTATTTAAATACATATTTATACATATTTATTTTATCTTTATTTATTTTTGTCATTTATTTAAATACATATTTCTATATATTTATTTTATCACATCCATATAACTATTAACTATTTACTAATTCATTTGCTTTAAATTTTATAGTTTTTTAAATTTATATATATATTTTTTTTTTTTAAAAAAAATCAAATTTAAGAATTAAGTGTAAGGATTAATCTTAAGATTGAATCTACGTTTAAAATGAATATCCAATTTTTAAAAATTTTGCTTGTAAATTTGCATAGGTAAATAAAAAACTCTTAAATTTATTTTAATTTCAAGTCTTTCATAACTTCAATTTGATATATAATTTTATGTATGGTTTATATATATTTTTAATTACTGATATAAATCTGATAAGTTGTTCAGAAATATTATATTATTTGTAAATCTACTTTATAGACATACGATCACAAAATAATTTAAAAAAAAAAAACCATTTCGTTATCGAGCAGCAACAAATCGCTGATTGATTTCGATAAGCGTTTGCACAATCGATTTAAGTCGCTTACTAATGAGAGCTGGCCTCAGTCAAATGTCGATTAAAGAAACGCATTAAACGAAATCCATGGGAATTATGAATTTGAATTAATAAGGCGAAGATGAGCTGCAAGCCATTGTCTCAGTCGCCCACATAGCTTTAACACTGAAACGAAATTGATTTGGAATAGACACAAACAAAGCCTAAAAAATATTTATAGAGTTTCGTATAGCACGAACCTTGGACACTGCACAACGATTGCGACTAGACAAAATATAATGAAACAAAAAAAAAAAAAAACAACAAGAAAAAACTGAAAATTCCAATTCAATTTCCAACTGAGTTTTGTTTATGTTTACAAAAAACAACAACAACAAAAATCGCTCCAAAACTCCAAAAATGACATAAACAAATGCCGCTTAACGCATCCAAAGAAAAAGAAAAAATACAAAAAAATAAATAAGAGGAAGACGCATAACGTAATACTTAAACTGAACGAAACGGAACGAGCTGAGGATGAGAGTGAAAGTGCCAAAAAAAAAGAAATACATAGAAAGAAAAACATAAAAACAACAAATACAAAACGCACTGTAGCCAGTTACCCCCCACTCCCTCAGCTGCCGCTGCTCTGGCCGTCGTCTGATTACCGCACTCAACAACCGGGCTAACACCCTCTCTGTCTTGCTAGATCTCCCTCTCTCTCTCTCTCTCTCTCGCACGCTCTCTGGCCCCCCTCGCTAACTGCACTTTTTCTCAAGCGTGCAAGTGAAATTTTCCATATGCGGCCGACGATCTGCGTTGCACAGTGAAATTTTCGTCTCGTCTCCGGGGCTCCAACCCAAAAAATATATTGTATGCCCGCTACACCTCGCTCCCTCTACGACTCCAATTGCTGCTGCTGCTCTTCTCTATGTTGCTTCATTCGCGACGCGTGTGTTTTGTTTACAGTTGCAAGTTTTTGTTATTGTTATACACTGCATTGAGGTACATCGCTGTCGTTGGCTAATTCCCCAAAGTCAACATATCTGTGGTATTTTACTAATTAGTAGAAATCAATAACATAAAATAAGACTACTTTTCTGCTATCTGCAATTTGTTTAGTTCTACGACATAAGATAATATTGTAGATATTTTAAACTAAATGAACGAAAATGTCAGTTTGAGATCCTCTGCCTCGATATCTTAGGCAACTAAAGCTTAGAAGAAGTCACTAGATTTTAGTCTAGTTTATACCTATGGCTATCAATATTTTGGCTTCCCTCGATTTGAGGACGTCAGTTAAATTGCGGCGAAAACATTATTTGAAGTTAAGATATTTACATACACTCATATACAATATGTTTATAGAGCATTGAATATTCGTTTCGACTGCCTCGATATATGATTTCTAATTCCTAGTTGCTATTGTTGCTTGTTGCTGTTGTTTATTTTTGTTTGTGGCTGTTGCAGTCAGTCAATGACTGCATTTGTTGTTGTTATGATTATTGCTATTGCTGTTGTTGTTGCTGCTGTAGCTGCTGTTATCTCAACAAGATCATCAGCGAACGAGCGAACGAAGGAAAAAAAATCATATAATTCAATGCTCGAAAATCAGTTGGTTTTGTTGTTATTGTTATTGCCTTCAACAGCAATTTTGTAATTGGCTTCGAATCGAACAGCTTTTCAATTAGATCTCAAATCCTCTCCTGGCAGCAGCCCATTTCAATTAATTGGCTCACCAAATGCAATCCGGAAATCAATAGCATATAGAGTATATTATTATTATTGTATATTACGCACTGAAATTTGATTGAAAATGTCATTAACAATGTTTGTATTGAGCACAATTCACGATTTGCAATAAGTTCAAAGTGTTTATGCATTTTCTGTTTTCAGATATTTTCATGACTTCCTTTCCAATCCGCTAATCAGGTGTAATTTATATTGTTGTCACTCGTAACTATTGCCAAATATGGCTATTGATTGTGTGCGCTTGTATTATAATTTAGAATCTAACAAGTTCCTTGTTAGCTATTTGTTTATAGTCGTAATGCTTGCATTAACTAATCTACGTAATTTGTAGAGATGTTTTAAGATATATTTTAAGAATAAACTAAATTCTTTTTAAAAATTTGACTTATGGGAGTTAGTTTTATTATTATATTATTTTATTTTATTAGTTTATTATATTTTTTAAATTTTTATAACTTATATATATAAATAATACTAACAATGTCAATATAAATTTATATTTTTGATTAATATATTATGATATTCAAATATATCCTTTTTATATAAAAAAATCTTTAGAATAAGTTTATTTAAATTTAATAAATAAATTTTACTATTTTTTTTATTAAATAAAATACTCGTTTAAAAAATTAAAAACATCTTTTTTTTATTCTTTTTAAAAAATAAAAAAATTAAGATAAATAAAATATATAGAAATTAAAACCTAAAAATAATATGTTATATTTAAGTATATCATAAAATAATTATTATTTTTTATTTAAAGAATATAAAATATAAAAAAGATCAAAATTATTAAATTAAATGTTTTCATTATAGCTATGAAATAAAATAAAATAAAATAAAATAAAATAAAATAAAATAATATAATATCATATAAGCTTGCAATTTATTGTTGTGTGAAGAGCTTAGTGGATACAAAAATCTAAATTAAATTTTCAAATTAATAATAAGTTATAAAATATTTACAAATTTTTTTATTGACGCTTAGAAACTTGGTTATTTTTATCAAACTGAAGAAACACATTTAACTTATAAAATTTAGCTATTCTAATTTGTCTTTAATGTCATTTTTTCCATCAAACTCCTATCTACTGAATCGAGCTTTTCAAATATCTCTTTAATATGCTGCTTAATCAAATCCATCCCCTACTTTGGTTGAAAGTTTCCAAGAAAAGTTTTGCATTTGATGCACTGCAAATGGATTTTAGATTCCTCCGCCCACTCAAACGCCGCAAATTGACGTCATTGTGTTGAGCTCTGCGAAAAATGCATATAATAGAAATTCTGTGCTATTACAGCATCTGTTGACGTCATTTAAAAGAGCAAGAATAGCAGAGACATTCGGAGCGAGCGAGATAGTATGAGCGATGTTAGTGTCAGACACGTACATGGACCGCAACATGAAGATAATGTTTGTAACATTGCATAACTGTTGACTGTGTGCGAGTTGCAGCGTTGCCAGATCAATGCGCAGGCTCATTGAGAGAGCAAGAAAAAGAGTCGCACTGAGTGAGAGAAAGAGAGAGAGGAAAAAGGGAGAACTTTTTCTGAGAGATTTTGTAGAGTTTTATGTCCTTCGCTCTGGCCAACAACAGCTGTGTGGGGAAGCTGCAATATTTGCGAGTACCTGAACAGTGACGTCTCCTTGAACTCAACATTTGTCGAGGCCACATGTATATATCTAAGGATATATATATATATGTGTGTGTGTAGGTGTGTGTATATATAGTTATTCACAGATATATGTATACATTGTGAATTTTGGGCATTGCAGACAGCTTTCTTATGTTCGAAATATAGTTTTATTATGGCAATGTAGGCAACAGTTTTCAACGCTCCCTCTGTCTCTCTCTTTCGCCCTCCTTCTTTCATCATCTCTCATTTACATACTGCTTAAAAATTTAGTATATCAAAAGGTCAGACTTGAAACTTGGCTTACACGTGGCATCTGATTTGGTCTACTTGCCGACAAATTTGTTTATTTAAAGTCTCTTAATATCCTGTTGTATGCTAATCCTGATTGCTTGCATAAATTGTGAATGGAATATAAATTGGCAAGAATATGATTAAGCTGGTTGGAAGATGGCTAAGTGAGGACATTGACTCCTTTGTTTAAGGTGTCATCGATCACATGGCTGAATGAAACTCTAGAAGTAAATTGTGAGCAAACGCGACAAAGCCAAAAAGAAGGAAACACGGGAAACCAGCTAAAGCTTATAGAATAATGGTAATCCAATCAGCATATAATGCACATAGTATTAGATATATTTCAACTCTCTTAAAAGTTTCCAGCTCACATATTCAGAGTTGTCTACTCAAATATGTTAGTGACATTCCCTTACCTCGCAATATTACAAGCCTTATGACTTCCTTCCTAGAATTCCTAACTTTTCTGATATATTTTCGAAATGTTTTCAAATATTATTTGATTATTTCAAATACTTTAAAGCACTCTCTAAAAATATACTCTTTATTCCTTATTTCCTTACCATGCTTAGTGAATAATCTAATACATCCATTCACGTTTCTGTTCACTCTCACTCTCTAATGAGAAAGCACTTCATAACACTTACAAAAAGCTATGACAAACCCCTGAAACAAGAAAATAAATACAAAAAAAAAAACAAAAAGTATTCTGTGCGTTTCACTCAAGGCTACATTTTCATGTCCATGACCAATAAAAAGCACATTGTACGGTCCACGCAGCAGCCACAGAAGCAACACCAACAACAACTGCCAGAAGGACAACCCCCAGTTGGCAGCCAAAAACAATTTTTTGGACCCCAGAAACCCCAACGGAGCCCAACACCATCCCATGCCGACACAGATACAAATCGATAAAATTAAAAGCCCCAACAGTACAAGGAGTATGGCAAGTGAGATGTAAAGATAGAAAGAGAGAGAGAGAGAGAGAGAGATGGTAAGAGAAAGAGTGAGGGGATAGAGAGTGTGGCTGTTGATGATGGGCAAGAGAGTTGGAGCATATAACGACAGTAGCCAAAAACAAATATAGATAAACACTTGCAAAAAATAAAAGCACTTGAAATAAATATTATAAAAATTTATTTTAGATTATGGAATTTAAGTTAAAAAGTATTTTATCATTAAAAAATATTTTGAATCAATTAATATAAAATAAAAAAAAATAAAATAAAATAAAAATATAAAGTAATAAAATATATATTTAATACAAAATATGTGTTTTTATTTGAAAACAAAGCGAAATATTTTTTTTATGTTTTTTTTTAAGCATAATTATAAGGTATTTCAAAAATATTTTTGTTTAGAACACGAAAAGAGTTTTTATACTTTTTATTTTGGCATAAATATAAATTCCATCCAATATTTTTGTTATTTTTTTTTTTTAATAGAAATTTTTATTTTTGGATTTTTTTCAATTACAAATTCTTTGGAATTTTTTTCTACTGAGCAATTTTTTGCAGTACATTTGAAAAGGGAGTTTCCGGCAGAGCATGGTAAAAGCAATTGTATTATATGTCTGGGCCTGCAATCGTTGGCAAAACGCATCAGTCGAAAGTGTTGCCAAGTTTACGCTTAATTAGGCTAAAAAGCTGAGCGAAATGGAAATTGCGAAAGGGAAGCAGCACATATATCTGTTACTTTTTCATCTGTTGGCTTTCCGACACTGTTTCGTGGGCATATCCTGTGACGAGTCCTGCAGTCGCGATGACTCATCGGTGTCTGGCCGCTTATGTTGACTTAGGCTGTGCGGCCAGACCCAGCTTTAGCCTCGTGTTGTGTCTGGATCTCTGTGTGTACATAGGAAATGCGCACAGACAAGGGCGAAAGTGATAGGGAGACATGGGAGAGAGAGAGAGAGATACAGAGTGAGAGAGAGGGGGAAGGATACTACAATACACATTATTTACTTGGCTTGAATACATGGAGTGCTGCTGTGTGGGCCGCCCACTTTTGATAGACAAGCTGTTGATTGTTATGCGGGATTTTGTGGTTACATAAAAAGTTCACAATTGCCGGGATATATGCCATGGGGCAAAAACTGTAAAGCGATTTTCTGAGCTCAGCTAAGAACTGAGTTGATGTGCAGCTCAAGTAGCTGAAAGATATGCGATGATTGCCTTGGGCCGCACCCACATGAAACTTTGATGAGCCTTTGGGCAAATGTCAAACAACTCAAGTTGGACTTGAACATATTTGCTGTGAGTGTCAAATTTTTGATGTGCCCCAACGAATTCTCATGAAATTTATCAATATATTTACTATGAATTTGCATTTTCATGAGAATAGAATTGAAATTTGGGAGTGGGCATAAGTTAGGGAAGCTATTATAAAATGTAAGTAAAGGAAATTAATTTTTCTAATCAGAATTTTCCCAGTTATAAACATGCCTTTCACCAAAGGACAATGAAATTTTGGTGTATCTTCTATGATACGAACTACATCAAGTTTGAATGTATTAAAGATTATTTTTGAATTTCAGATAATAATTATGTGAATAGAGATATCTTAATAAAAAGGTTTTAAATTCAAAAAGGAAAGAGATTAAAAAAATATATACAAAAAATATATAAAAACAACCTCCTGAAATTAAAACGTCCAAACGACTCACCTTGCAGACATTCCACCTACACAACACCATAGACAATTCAGTTAGTATTTGAATACTAAAGTCTTTCAATTTTGAATATAAATTCTCCTCTCTTCATCCATGTCCGTCTCCCATAAAGCCAACTAAATTCTCCTCTTATTATCCACGTCCATCTCCCATGCTTGAGTCCAACTTCCCCTACACAATTTAAGCCACAATTGCGCTTCATAAACCCAATTAAGAAACCATTTAAAGTCGAGAAAAAACGAACTCCAAATTCAACAACTTATCGCCACATAAATTCCCAATTTCCACATAATTGCTCATAATTCGCTACACTCAGCGCAAAATTAAAGTAAATTGTAGCTAACGCATGCTGGTTGGCATCATGCCTATAATTAGCTATGGCTACAGCCCTTGGATACAACTAACTTGATGCGTATCATTACGAATTCGCATGCCATTGCTGAAAGTAGGCTCAATCAATTTATTTCAATCTAAACACATATCAACACACACAGCGCGTCACACATACGACCCGTTTGCCCGCGCTGCTTCCGCCTGCAAATCAAAGCAAAAGTTTATTCACTTTTGCGTTGATTTATAATTACATTTGGCTTTGGCCTATGCTACATGTTAAATATATATAGATATATAAATTTATATATACAAATGGTTAAAAAATAACAAAAACAACAAATTTGTATCTGTATCTGTATCTGTAACGGTAACAAATATTTGTATCTCATAAATGCAAATCTGGGCAATAGCAGCAAATCGCGTGTCTGCCTGGCGCTTCGCTGCCCATTTGATTGAGTAGCCAACGCTCAGACAGTACCCCTCGGTGCTCCCCCCCCCCCCTCCTGCCCGCTGTCACTCTGTTCACGCCCAAAACGCTGCGTGCCGCCCACTCGATTTGGCTGGCACACGAATTTGGAAAGCAGCGCCAGATTTGCGTCAGGCGTGACGGTCAATGATCAGTTTTGGACGACAACAACAAGCAAGAGGCGCACAGCTGGCAACAATTTAATTTGTTGTTGTTGCTGCTGTTGACGCACTCTAATAACTTTTTTAAACGCTGCCGCTTGGCAATTTTTGGCTATTAAATATATTTTGGCTCTTGAACAAACACAATCACAGCTTGTTGCGCTGAAATTGCTTTAAAAGGGTATCTTGACTTTTGTGTGACAATTAGAGTAAATGACAATTTGTTAATTACTTACAATATTTATAGCTGGCAAATGTTTGGGAGAAAAATAGAATAGAAATAGAAATCTAAATTTTATTAAAATTGCAGAATAAAGAATAAAGAGAAAAAACTTACTCAATCAGTTAGAGTTACTCAGTTCAGTTTTGTCAGAGCTATAAAAACTATTGATTAAAGTCCATTAATTATAGATTTATGTTTTAATTTTAATACTTATAATATTTAATTTATTATTTTTTAAGAAGATTCTTATCTTGCGATTGTTATTCCCTCTTTATTTCATTTATTTTTATTTTTTGCCACTACATTAGTCGTTCGAAATAATATTTATCGCAGACTGTTAAAAGAGAAGGGAATGTCGTTAGAATGTGTATATGACTGCTCTTCAAGTAGGTACCATTAGCCTGTGTCCTTTTCAGAAGGACAGTGTGAACAAGTCAAAATCATATATGTTTGGATTAGGCAGAAGCTGCTAGCCTTGGCGTAAAAGTAAAGCTAATATAAATCTTTAGCACTTCACCTCAGAAATATTTTTTAAATAACATTTTTCTAAATTTGTTTTTTAATTATACATAATTTATTAAAAATGAATTTTCATGGCATGAAGTTTTGAAAAAAGTTTATTTCAATAAAGTAAAATGAATGAATCGAAAAACTGCAAATATGCGTTTTTTCTTTACTAAATGAGCAAAAGAGGAGAACAAGATATTAAGTCAAAAAAGTCGAAAAAATTTAGATTTATAAAATTTAAAAGGTAAAAATATTTGTTTTAATTCAAATTAACATGAGTTATCATTATCTTCTTTGGCCGAATAATACGAGTTTGAAATAACAAACACTTGACAAATATACAATGTAATTTTTAAACTATTTGGCAATTCTTATAGGCCTATAGGTATAGCTTGAGTTCATACTTGTTAGAAATTATGGAAAAAAATGTAATAATATTATCAAATGAAGGATTCTTTTGAAGTACATGCAGATATGAACCCGTTTGTTTAACTTTACTTGTCTCTTTAAGAAATAGTACAACTATACTTTTAAGTTTGTATCAACTCTACTCAGTTATTTTCAATTACTTCAATTATCATTTTCTTAGAGTATTTGAACTTTGTGATACTCATGTTTGTTGAAAATCTTTTGTTTTTGCCAAACTTTGCAGCCTCTTTAATAATTTAATTTAACAGTGAAATTGAACACGCAATCGCGCTTAACGTGGCTTCACAGTAGCTATTGTTGTTGTTTATTTATATGGCATGCGATCTAACTGTTAGATATTTTTACTGGCAAATCCTTGCCAGCCCAACTTCCGCTTGGCAAACAACAATTTTCACGTTCAATGACTCGACAACGAGTTGGACATTTGCGTGACTTGTTGCTGGACTTGAGATATCTGATGTGATGATATATAGATTAATGTACACACAGACAGACATATATAGATATATATAATATTATATGTATATATATGTATATATATGGATATATATTTATTTTTTATATATTACATGGCAAGTCGATTCATTTTGTGTTGTTGCGCGAGCCGCGTCTGTCTGGACGTCAAGCCGCAGCCACTTGTTGATTAATAGGCGAGAGCCGCCACAAACCAATCCCACCCACAGCAACACACCACTCCACCCCCCCTCCAGGTGGCTGACCTTAACAATCCATTAACCATACGCTCTGTGTTTCCTTGTGCTTTGTTAGCCTTCCACTTGCCCAAAAATGCAATTACAAGTTAATTTTTTTTTTTTCAAAAGAAACTTGAGTTCATGCAAAATTCTCTCTTGAATGTTTTTCACGTGAAAATTTTTTGCAATTTCACTTCCGTAAAATTGAAATATATTTTATATGTTTTTATATATGGCTGTCACAGTGCCTGTTTGTCAGGTGTTAAATGCGAGAATTCTCTTATCCCGTGAGTCAAAACATTGTGTGGAACACATTTGTTAACAGTGAAAATGGACTTGCTGAACAACTGTCAGCTTCTCTCGCCGTCCCATCGATGACGCGTAGTCGCAATTGGTGGTGGCCTTTATTTAAGTGGAAATTTATAATTAACTCAGATGTTCTTTAATCTATGCTTTTCTTTAATGATAATTTTGCTTGAGTAATACTTTGGGGGAAAGTAGGCAATTTATTAAATCTGACAGTCAAATGAGTTTTTATTTTTGTTATATATTGTATTGTATATAAATTGTATTTTTTATAAATATCTTGATTTTGTTCTTCTTTTCCAAGTATTTTATGTGTTATATAAATAAATTTTCTTCATTTTCAGTTGTTTTATATTGCCTAAGATTGCCTTAGTTTGTCTGACTAAGATAAAGAATATATAGAATTCATTTCGTTTATATATGTATGTAGCAGTTAGCTTTTTGTCATGTCGTTTTTTAAATCATTTGACAATCTGCCCGAAAAGGTATTCAGAACACTTTTTATCATTTTATTAATTTCTAATGCTGTATTTATTATAGTTATATGAATTTTCCCCATTCAGGGTGTATATACATATATATGCTAAAAAGTCTTCAACTTCCTTCAACAATCCATTTTATTTGCCAACTTGATAAGTTATGAAACTGCAGCACTGAGCTTTTTGTCATGCAGGAGACGAAGATGATGAAGATGTCGCAAGTCTTATAAATCAGTTGAAAATATGACAAAAAATATTTCGAAGTTTTAAATTGTCTTACATATATTAAATGTAAAGAATATTTCAAATTCACATTTGTTCAAAATGATACGCAATCCTTTCATTTATGTATATACCTAAAGTATGTTTATACATATATTCTTTCTTCAACTACCTTAAACTTAAGTCTTATCTGCATCAGTAAGCTTTTTGTCATGCAGATGACGCAAGTCTTATAAATCAATTGAAATTATTCCAAAAGTAAAGTCTTTAGAATTCTGAAAGTGATTTATATTAAGTCTTAAGACTGTTTTAATTCACAATTATTCACAATCATTCAGAATCCCCCCATTTGCGTTCTATATTTATACCACAACCTCTGCAGCTTCCTTAAACAATCCATTATATTAGCCCACTTGACAATTTAACCCAAAACTTGTCGCTGTGAAAGCATTTCATGATTTCGCTTCAACTTCGTTAAGGCTCCCTTGCCTTCCCTTTCCCTTCCCTTTTCCTTCCCTTTCCTTTCCCTTTCTCCTTCTACACTCCCTACTCGTGGCATGTATCCTCGAAATTCGCATTCGTGATTGAGTGTCTGACATTTGCACGGGCAACACGACACAAAATGTTGCAACAACTCATTAATTTCATATGAGGCGCCTCGTTAGCTGCCCAGCTCAACAAATGCCTCAGCATTAAAATTAATGTGCTTCATTAACAGTTGCAAGTGAAATGTGTGCGACGGGGGTGTGGGCAGTAGGTGACACTCGCTGGGGTAGATACGACCACGGGGAGTGATAAGTGGTTTGTCTGACCAGTTCAGCCATAGAAATTCATCTTCAGCTTCCGTCAACACATTAAAGTTCAAGGCCAGACTTTGAATAAGTTGCAAGTGTAACTGTACGATACAAATGTAACTGTGAGCTACAAATGTAACTGTGAGATACAAACGTAACTGTGAGTTACAAATGTATCTTTTTTGTGCGCGAATGTTCTGGGCAGGAAAAGCGCTCGCTTTGAATTGCATACGAGAGCGCAGTTTATATACAAATTGCGTAAACTGCGCATAAATTCAATGTTTCGTGTTCCATTTCAGGCTTTTTTGTTTTATATCTGAAATACCCTGTAAACTGAGGTTAGAGTTGTATTAATGAAAGGGGTAACATGGAAGGAAAATATCTTGGAGCATGGGTAAGTTTTCCTAACTCTCCCTAGTAGTCTGTATCTGTATCTATATCTGTATCTGTATTAGTATATGCATCTGCATCTGTATCTGTATCTGTATCTATATATATATCTATATTTGTATCTATATCTATGTCTACATCTATATTTATTCCATATCTATATCTGTATCTGTGTCTGTATCTGTATCTATGTCTGTATCTACATATTTATCTGTATCTAAAACAATGTATAGATGTATCGCTGTGTCTATGTATCGATGTAACGCTGTATCTATGTATCGATGTATCGCTGTATCGCTGTATCTATGTATCTATGTGTCTATGTATCTATTCATTGATGTATCTATATATCTATGCCTTGATGCATCTATATGCATTGGGGTATCTATATATAGAGATAGATCTATGTTTCTCTGTATCCATCTCTTTGTATTTACATGTTAATGTATCTATGTATCTCTTTCCGTTTTAGTGTAACCAGCAGGGCATCTGTTAGTCAATAATTTTTACTAAAACTTACGTCTATTTGGTTACTTTGCTCTTTTACAATATGCATTTTATTTATTTATATTCACGCCCGCCTTTTGCAATGCTTAGAACGCTGCTTTATTCCTAAACCCGAGCCTCCTCCTTCAGCATCTCTTGCCCCCTCAACTGTGCGTCCTCCTTCGCCGGCTGTGTGAAACTGTGCCGCATATATTTATCACTTTCAGGCTGCGCAATTGCATTGCTTTAGCTGAGCTGCGCTTCGACTGCAATCTGAGTCTTTCGCAACGGTTTTTTTTTCCGCGCTCGATGCGATTAATATTTATACAAGATAACAAAAGAGTCGCTTTGTACAATCGTTAGAACTGGTTGCGTTTGGTACGAGCAGACACTGTCTGCTTTGAGCGCTTATAGTATAATACATATTTATTTATATGTTGTATTGGGTGGGTGTCAAATGAACCATAAATGCAGTGACTGAACAATACAGCTTTATATACATATATATATTTATATATGCATATCTGATGTGTGTTGAGTTGCTTAAGACTGAGTCAAATATATCGAAATATTTATAAATTTATTTGCATACAAGATTTTCGAAAAGTTCCACTGGAATAATCATTCAGAAAATTAACGAAATAAAGTCTTTGGTTTCGATTTCTATTTTTACAATTCAAACAAATTGCTTGACCTTTATGAGGAGACCGTGATCTTGATTATTGGCACAGATATTGCAATTGAGTTATTTGCAATGTTCGCCAAGTTCTTTGATACACTTGACCTACTCTCAAGCACAATTTGCATTAATTAAAACAAAAACAAAAAAACAAAAGAAAACCTCCAAAATAGACCTCAAGTACACACACTGAAGACGTGTGTACGTACGTCCGTCTAGTTTACAGTCCAGAAAGCACGAACCGCACACTTGAAAGACCCCCCGAGACATATACATAGGAGCTTACACAATCCAGCGACCAGTCAACCGATCCCAACCGACCCGACCTGGACCCGAACCCAAACCCGGAGCCCAGAGCCCAGACCCCAGATCAAGACCCAACTCGTACCGCCCCACATACCATAAAGGCCGCGCAACTCACATGAAAATTGCTAAATTTTCATGTAATTTTCCAACTGATGTTAAAGGGTCGAAGCTAAGTGAAATTTTTGCTCAATTTGACGCGCGAGGGCTTGTAAAGTAAATATATTAATGCAAAGGTCGCTTTCTGCACACGTTAATGCTTTAATTATATATGTGAACCACTTATGAAACAGACGAACCCAAAATTTGTCCAGGCCCAGGCCATTGGCATACATACGAATTGGGTGTGAGGGCGGAGGGGAAGATGTGAGTGGCTCGGTCTAATGTTGAACCCTAGCCAAACTAACAAAATTTGTTAATATTCAGTAAACATGAATTAAAACTAACTATTCATTATTGTAGACAATTGTATACTTTGGCATGATACAGAAATAGCCCCATAATTTGTCAGGCTTGGCGGGATATTCAAATCTGGACTTGAAGCTTGATTTACGATCTAAAATGTGGCTTCAGCAAGTCAATAACCTAATCCAGCTTAGAGTTTGCTTTAACATAAACAAAAATTTAGACTTTCGTCTTCTCTAGGAAACTTAAAGCTTAAATTCAGTTCAAAGCTCCACGCTAAAGCTGCTGCTCATAGTCTCCAATCTTACTCAAAGCATAATCAAGATAAAATATGTTAAAGCTAAATGAAAATTGAAAGAAAGAAATTGTTTGCATCATCATCAGATGCTGCTGCGCATGGTAGAAAATGAAAACAAGTAAATAAACATTCTCACTTTTCTTACGCAGAGGCCAGCTTCTAGTTTACACGGCGGAAAGCTTGGGGGATGCTGCTAATGGCTGTGGGGGTTTTGAAAAAACAATAAAGTGCACGCGTTGCAAGTGGAAAAGCGCATATAAAACGAACACGAGATCGGGTAGTTAGTTAGTTGGTTGAGGACGGGGCATGAACTGAAATATAATTTGTAGGCACGCACTCGGCAGTCGAACATGCCAGATGGTCCAAAAAGTTTTGCAATCGTAGAACACACACACACACCCACACACACACACACATACTACAAATTTGCTAAGCGTGCGAAGAACAACATCAAATTAATGACGCTTAACGGAGGCGCTCGTGGAATCTAAACAAACTGCTGGTCAATAAATTCGTTCGGGAATAAGCGAGAGAAATATTTAGTGGGCATTTATCTAGATTTAAAGAAAATATTGCTTCAAAGTTTTAAGTTAAGAAAATGCAATGCCAGAAATGCGAGGAACGCAGTAAAAGATTTTATGGGTATAAGGGAAAGATTGATTGGCAGTGAGAGCGCTGAGACATAGGGATGTAAAAGTGAGTTTGGATATATGTAGGTATATAAATAGAGATAAAGGTTGCTCAATATTTTATTTACTAGAAATGACCATAACAGCTATAACTGCATGCAAAACAAATACCATTTATCATTTTAATTCTATTTTTCTAATCATTTTTTTAATAAAAAATGTAATAGTTACATAAATATCTAAAGTACTGTTAATTTTATATTAAAATACATTTAATTTTGGTAAAGTGGGAGTCAAGATTAAAAAATACATTTTTATTTTAAAAATATTCTGCATTTCAATTTATATTTTTTAAAAAAAATATATATATATAGAGTTATTAATATCAGTTCATAAATTTTTTTTTACATAAAAATATTTAAAAATAAACACGCATACTTTTATATAAATTATTTTAAATTGTTTTTTTAAATATATATTTTCATACATTTTTAATAAAAAGAAAAGTAAATTAAGCAAATAAAATAACTATATTATTTAATTCAGAACAATTTTTTATCTAATTTTTCTTTACGAATATCTTGAATAAATAAAAAGAAAAGAAACCTTCAACTTATATAAAACTAAATAATATTTATTTAATAATATTTTAGCATTCATTTCTTTACACAAAAAATGTTGGTGTTAAAAAAAATGTTTATTAAAAATAAAAATTGTTCAGTAATTTTTAACAATTCCTATTTGAAAATCATGTGTTTACTATACTTAAGAATTTAAGTAATATATAATTTGAGTCGCTTTTAATGTAAACTTTATATATATATATATATATATATATATATATATATATATATATATATATATATATATATATATATATATATATATATACAATATATATATATATATATATATATATATATATATATACATATATATATATATATATCTTATAAAAATTTATTCAAAATATATCTTAAAAATATTAAACAAGTTTGAATTATTAATTTTGTAGTTAACAGATTAATTTTATAATATAATTTTTTTAAAATTTATTCGTAGATTTTCCTGGAAAGGAAAAACCTATAACATTAAATACAATTTCTAAAAATAATGTATGTAAATAATGTAATATATCTTTTCATATAAATGTAATCTTGAAATCTATGTTTACATATATATTTTTAATTTATTTCCCTTTTCGCTCTCTTACTCTCTCTCTCGTTCTCACTCTCTCACTCCATCACTCAGACAATGCAATTAGTTAGAAGTTGATTTACTGCTGAGTACACTCAACTTTTGTAACGCTTCACTTAGAAACCATAATATATGCACATATGTATATATATACATATATAAGAAATTGTCTTCGCCAACTACTCTGCACAATCTTTAGGAAACGCAACAGAAAATTTGAGTTATATGAAAAAAAAAAAATAAAGTAGAAGAAGAAGAAGGAAAAACGTCTTATTTTCGCTCAATTTGCAATTGCAACGAGTCGTAAAAAATCATATCAACGCCTAGACGAAGACACAATTTTCTAGAACCAAGAACTGGCAACTTGGAGGAGACAACTCGTGAGTGCAACCTCAACGGCCACGCCCACATGGTTGCCTCTGTGTGTGGCACTGCAGCGCGTCTTTTTGCTGATTTTATATTCTTTACCCAGACTTGTGCGCTCATATCGAATTACAGTCGATTCCATATACTATATGGATGTATATACATATACATATACGTATATATGTTTTCCCCACTTAAAACCACTTGAGCTGCAGAAACTAAAGAGCTTGTAAAGTTCTTGGGCAGCTCGTTGAGGTTTCGCTGATAATCTTTTCATTTCGACTGGCTAATCAAATGTGACTCATGATGAACTCTGATTCAGATTTTGTGTGCATGCATAGTTTAAGCAGAAGGTAGTATGATTGCTGTATCAAAAATGAGTAAAAGAGAAAAAGAGGGAAAGAAAGTTGGATAAGTATAAGCATACAGTATAGTATATAGTATATATAGTAGAAGTATATATACATATGCATGTGTATGCAAGAGATCATGGGGGCTAGTTCGTGTAGCTAGGCTTATGTGCTTCTATGAAGCTTTGTGGTTGAGCTTATACACATGCGATAATTTCTAGACTGACTCTTCAGTTGGATAAATACAAATATCGTTTTGGATTACTATGTATAACATATTTTATATATATTATGTATAGACGATATAAGATCTTTTTTCCATAATTGGCGCAGGCTCTAGATCTTGACTGCACTACTTATAATACTGTTCTAATTTGCTCTTTGATTACAAATTTATTTGGCTAATTTCATAAGATTTCTTTTAGAAGATTAAACAAAAATATATTTATTTATATTATGTATGTAAAACATTATAAAAATATTATACATAAATATCTGTTAAACGTCTTATATATAGCGTTATATAATTTCATAAAGTTGCCAAAGAAATCATAGCATGTAAATAGATTTATTTTTGGGTAAACATTTTAATTATGCCAAGCAAACGCAAGAAATTTGAATTTCAGAAATCATGAATCCTCAGAAAACTGATTACTCCAGAATATTTAAGTCCTCCATAGAGGACAATACAGTGCCGCTCAACTGAATACATTTGATTTATTTTAATAAGCTTGAAGAGTAATAGCTCTTTAATGAAATACATTTTTTTTATATACAAAAATGAATTAGTTATGAAGAAGAAAAATGTATGATCTATAAATTTAAATATTATAATATATATTTTATTATGTATTATCAATATAAAACTTAGAGTTATCTTGCCACTCATCATACAAAGAACTCTGAAAGGTTTTCTCATTAAAAATACATCGTCATTGCTTTACAGGGTATTTACACTATTCGGCATTCAAATTCCTTATCTCATGTCTTATGAAACCGACTAAATATTCCCACACACATTAAAAACGAAATGAAAACAAAGGAAAGAAAGAAAGGAAAAGAAACGAAATACTTCTCGCTCGGTTAGTTAGCATTTTCCCATTTGATTTATTTGAACAATTTGAAGACCTGTCTTGGACTTTGACCGCGACGCACTGATTGACCCTGTCTCTAAATTTGATGTTCGTTTTTGATGTGCAGCTGTCCGAGTTGCTGCCACATTTTGTGGCGAAACCGGTTCGCAGAGCCGAGACTTCGATCGCTGCCACGCCCCAGGCTCAGCGTCAACATTTTGATCTTTTGTTTACAATTGCCATTTGCCTTTGACTGCATTGGGAAATAATTAATTTATGCGTACATTAACCGTTACTCTTGATAATGCATATTGATAGATAGATTCCATTGATCCGAAACAATCCCCGTCTTATCGCTGAGCCCCGATTAAAGTCGTGACAACTTTTTAAGTGAGCGCAAACTTTGCTAGAGATTTTTCTTCAAGTGTCGTCGGGGGTCTCTCCCTCTATCTCTATCTCTGTGGAACTGGAACTGGAACTGGAACTGGAACTTAAACTGGAACCAGACAATTACTCACAGCTAAGGCGCTGACATGTGCCTGTACATGTTTCCTTTGTGATTAATCTTACTAAGTAACCGCAAGCTGTGACTCCGAGGTCGCGCGGGCTGCATGTAAAATCCATATATATGTATATATATATATATATGTATATTAATGAAGATTTACGTTCAGCTAAGACTCAGACTGTTGAGAGACTGTTCTTTGCACTGTTAGTTCACTGTATGTGGCACAAGAAATGGGCGTCTTTATCATCTTGAATTATTGTTTTTGAACCGTCTGCAGAGTTTGTAATTACTTCCTCATTTTGTCATTCTGGAGAGGGTGAGCGAATGAGGGGGGGAGGGAGAGCTATTATAAAAAGTTATGTCAGCTTAGGTTTGGTTTAGATAAGACTAGGTTAGAAATGTTTCTATAAAAACTCCTAAATAAACTCTGATCTTTAACTAGTTTATTTTGATACATTTTCTTCTTCTCTTTTATGTAAAGTTTTTTAGAAAATTATATAATTGAACAATGCTATTTTTGTACACCCTTCCAAACAAGGAATAATTCAAACAGAAACTGACCTAGCTTACCTCTTAATGTACCCTAGAAGAGTCAGAAGTCAGAGCCTTGAAGTTCTTAATGTAGCACGCACAGAAGTATTTTTTTAATCATTCGATGTTATCCTAAAATCCATTTAAGAATCGATATCAAACTTTAGTTGATTAAGATTATATTGCACATTTTATATTTGAATTTGGTTCTTGATGGAATTTTCGTTTGTTTAAGAATTATTTTACTGCCTGCTTAGGGCACATTTGATATCCTTCCGAGTCTGGTTCGGTTCAAACATATATAATATGTACTATATGAAGGAGAGAATATGCTATGTATGTACTATATGAAGGAGAGAATATGCTATGTATTATTTGATATTCTCTCTTTTTCTCAGATTAAATATAAATATTTAATTTTTATTTATTTTAGGTGTAAGTTTTTTATTGTTTATTATTCCATAATATTGTGAACTAAATATATTAATTTTCTTTTAATACATAAAATTATATATATAGCATTGTATACTCTGTTATTTCGTTAAGTTAATTATTATAATAAAGAAATAATTAGTAAACAAATCTGATATTAATTTAAAATTGCTTGTAAATAAAAACTTGTTTATTACATATTTCCTATTTATTTATTTTACTCATGAGAAGAGTTCCTTAGAGCAAATCATAAAGCACATTTGATTGGACTTTTAGCTAGATTTTCTTTTTTAATTTCGCTAGGAACTATAGCTCTATAGCTCTGTGGTTCTGTGCACTATAGTTATTTTATTTTATTTTATTTTATTTTATTTATTTTATGATTGTTTTAGTATATTGTAAGCTGCAACATTTCAGTTGCTTAATTTATAATAAATATAATAAATATATTTTATTTAATATATTAAATTTTTCCTTATTATTTAATGCATATCAGACAAACATTTCCAAACTAATTTTGAATTGAAATACACTGCGGTTTCATTATATATTCATATAAAAATGTATGTTAAAACGTATGTCATTTGGTATTCCGTAAGTTTTTTTTACGATTTTCATAGTCTGGAAAAAGTATAAAATTATTTTCGAATTGAGTTGTAAATAGGGTCTTGTTCATTTATGCTTATGGCATATCATCAAGTTTTTCATTTAGAAAGCTTTTGCTACCTGCTGCCACCTTCACACACCCACGCGCACACACACACCTGCACCTACACGCATTTGGAATGATAATTTTCGGTTTTGTTGTTGTTGTTGTTGTTGTTGTTGTTTTCGAATAGAACAAGCACTACGAATGCGACTACGAGTTAAGTGTAGAAAAAGAGGAAGAAGCAGAAGCGTAACAAGTTCTATCACGACATCAGCCCACATGCATTGCCACTAAACGGGTTGGCAGTTCTTGCTCTTTCTCTTGCCGCCTCTCTTGTTTCTTGTTGTATATGTATGACAGGAAGAGATCCATCAACACGTTGCAAGAAGAAGAAGACGACGAAGAAGTTGTAGAAGCAGCCGCAGCAGCAGATAAAAAACATGGCATAAAAGTTGCATTTAACACTCGCTTTCTTTGCGCGTCATCTCGCTGTCAAGTATTACATTAGGTTAGTCCAACATACATACATACATATGTACATGTAGTTGCCCATTGTAACCCGCCTCCAGACTCCCGCACGTCCCTCAAAATTTTACACTGTCACGGGAAATTGTTTGTTTAACATGCGCGCTGCGTTTAAAATTACATGATGAGCCGCATTTATCAAAAAAAAAAAAAAAAAAAATATTTATATGAGAAGCTAGAGGCATAAAAACTGAGCAGCATTATCTGCAGCTCTTCAGAGTCTAGACTCTGTCTTTGTCTGCTTCTTCTACTTCGGCTGGAGTCTGCTGCTGCTTCTTCTTGCTGTGCTGGTCCTACGCAACTTTTTTTTGATTACTTATGAAGTATGAATGTATCTACATATATATTTAGCTGTCTGCCTCAGTCTCAGTCTCTGTCTCTGTCTGTTTGTCTCTGAGGTCGTCTTCGGGGTCTTCCATTCAATCGTCGCCAATTTCTTCGTCCTTCTCCCTCGCACAATCTGAAAGAGTTCTCTCTCTCTCTCTCTCTCTCTCTCTCTCTCTCTCTCTCTCCTTCTGTGTCGTCTGGGTTCGTCTGCATCGTCTGCTTGACCTATGCTGATTTCTTGGAAAGAAATTTTATGATCTTTCTTGAGTTGGCTTCTGTTTCTTGCTCTACAATTGGACAGCACCTACGTAGATCTAAATTTTTATAAAGTTGAGTGCATTTCAGACAGAGACAGCAATAGCTCGCTGAGAAAGCATGAGAAGAAAAAATCTATGTACGTTTGTAGGGAAATGAAGATAAAGGGAGTAAGAGAATAAGAAACCGATATCTAAGTATAAGAGTATATGAAGTAACCTTTTTAAATTAATGTGAAAGAAATATTTTTAAAAAATAAAGCAATTTATTAAAAATTTTAAAAAAATACTTTTACTAAAAATAAAAAGTTAAAACATAAATAAATACTATATATAAAAATACGTATTGGAACAAAACTGTTTTTAAATATATAAAATTGACAAAAATAAAAATAAAATTAAAAAAAATTACAACAAAAAAATAATATAACATATATAATTAAATAAAAAAAGAATAAAATAATTTTTTTTATATATAAAAAAGTTTAACAGAATTTATATATTCAACTATACTACGTAGATAATAAAAAAATAATAATTATAGTATAGCTATAAAAATAGTATAAAAAAACATTTAAAAATATAATTTTTATTAAGAATGATTATAAAAAGAACTAAAAATAAAAATGCAAAAAAAAAAAACAAAATCTATTTAAGAAAAATGTATGCAAAAAGTGTTTTCAAAAATGTATGAAAAATTATTAAAATAAATAATAAGACGTTAATAATATAAAAACCAAACTATAGTAAAAACTATGAAAAAATAAAAATAAGAAGTTAAAAAAAAAAAAAAAAAAAAAAAAAAAAAAAAATCACAACGATTTTAAATTAATTAATTAAATTTCATTTAATATTAACTACAATTTTTTTTAGTATTATTTTTTTTTAAATTGGCTTTAACACTTTTATGTTTATATAAAATGAGAAAAATTCAAAAACTAATAAAAATAATAATAATGCAAAATAATAAGAAAATGAACTGTGAAAGCATTTAAATAAGTACAAAAAATGATTCTCATGAAATCAAGAAAAAAAAATCCTATACACGCAAGGAACTTACTTTGCCCTTAGCCTAAATTGCTTCTATCACAATAATCTATTGCTTAACCGTTTTTTTTTTTAAATCTCTTATCATTCTTACTACTATTTTCATGAAATTGCCTCAGTCCATTGCATTGCACCTGTTTTCTTTCCGAAACGTCATCATTTTGATCTCTATCGAAATAGCTATAAAAATTAGTTCAACTATCCTGTTGAACGATCTTTAACAATTCGGGGCGTGCGTTCGCGATCGACACAAATCCATATCATTTGTTCTGGCCATGATTTGGGTATGTTAGCAACCGGGCCAGCCGACAGACGATAATTATTCAAAGCACATCCCCAACATTTCCCATCGTCTGTGCTCGATTTGTTGAGCTTGTTTTGATTTCTTGTTTTTTTTTTCTTTCTTTCTTTCTTTCTGGTTTTACTTACTCGATCTTTCGTTGGCCTGTTGTCAACAGCTGTTGCGTATGTTGTAATTGGAATAAACATTTTGTTGTTTTTGTTGTTGTCCGCTTCTTCTTCTTCGTCGTCATGTTTGATAAGCGTTCAACTGCCCGCAGATTGCCGCAAGGCGAGATTTGTTCATATTATTGGTAAATTATCAGTTGCCGGGTTACTTCCTCTATGTCATGCTTTAATCGAATTATTGTGTAAAAATCATTTCATTAATTTCAATATATTTTATTTTAATTAATTTATTAATTTATTCAACGGAAAATCTTGCCTCGGCTAATAAATCTTAATTGCTAACATTAAATGTTAAGCGACACTGTTACTAAGCAGCACAGTGCTATTGCCACCACATGCGGCGCTGTTAACAGCTGGAGAGCGTCAGCCAGACAGGGAGCGAGAGAGTGAATGAGCGCGCGCGGAATTGTGTTTGCATGCTTTGCTTTTGCTTGCTCTCCAGCAACGACAGAGATAGCAACAATAACAAGAGAGCGAGCGCCGCGCTAAAGAAATTCTTTGCATTTGCATTTTGACTTTGCTCAACAAAGTGGCGCTTAAAGCGTTGCCAGACTGTCAATTGCTTTGATTTCCTGCATCTTGTGATCGGCTCGACAGATTTGACACGGGGCAATTTATCAACACTCACGGGGGGGTTGAAATTCAAGTGTTCAGACGAAGGCCAATAAAACACACAGCTCGTAACAATGCAATTTCGATGGCCATCGGTCATATGCGGGCATGATTATCATGAGAAGTGTTTCGCATTTCGATGAAAGTAATTTAATGTGTTGTCATTGCATGCAATGAGGGTTGTTTCACGAGCTGCATGCAACATGATCGATCTGCATGCTATTATGAGAAAGTGAAGTGAAGTGGGGGTAATTTATATTTAATGTGGGCTCGTGTTTGTCGAAATCGAAGTAATGTGCTCTTGGCTGTTTATTTAGATAAAACATATGTATGTACTTAACACAAATATTGGCTTTCCACATTCAAAACTTCTAACATTACTCCACGGTATTTCTTCGGTCTCTTTCTCTCTGCCTACATACATACACACATATGTCGTCACAAAAACCCACAACAAAAACCCGCTTAAGCACACACACACACGCACGCAGCGGCGATAGCTCACCCACACGCACACCTTTGCTGCTCACTACCTACCTCTCGCTCTCTCTCTCTCTCTCTCTCTCTCTGTATTTGCGCTCTCATATATAATTATGCTGTTCCACTGTGTTTACTTTTTGCCTGCTATTGTTCTTGTTGTTGTTGCTGGTGCGTTGCTCTCACATGCGCGCGCTCTCTCTATCTCTCTTATCCGCTCTCAACATTGTGTTTGCAGTGCTGATACTGATATTGTTGTTGCTGCTACTTTTGAGAGCTGTACTTTGTATTGTTGTTGCTCGTCGTGCGTTTGCCTGATGTGTGTACAGTAATATGGGGTATACATGATTCGTCAGCATATGCTTTGTCTAGACTAATACACACATATTAAAAATTATTAATAAATACAATTCAGATTGTGTTAAAGTGGGATATAAAAAGCTCATTAAAACCAATAGAATATTTTTGATATCTTTTACTGTTTCACAAGCTTGGGTGCAACATTTTTATTTTTACAGGGCATGTACAACGTGTATATTCTTCGAACTCTGTTCGACTCGTTTTGTTTGCCTTTGTCCGTCGCTTGCAGCTGGCTGTCGCTGTTGCGCTGACTGCTGCCAGCAGACTCTTATTGGATTTCAGTTCAGAAAATTTTTTCGCGCTGTGCGGTTGTGTGGAGCGGAAAGTTGAAATTCGCTTTCAAGTTGCCCAAAAGGTTTTTGTCATTTGTTTTCGCATTGTTCGCGCATTGTTGATTTCAATTGTGAGAGAAGCGGCAGCAGCAGCAGCAGCAGCATCATCCAAAAAGAAACTGCAGTCGCTGATGCTTGTGTTCTATTCGTAATCGGAGTCGGTGCAATAAAACGCGGCAAATATTTTCAATTTTTTAAAAAAATACAAAATACAAAATTAAATAAAAATTAATCCGTAAGAAAAAATTGAAAGTGAAATTTGTTAATAACGGTTAATCAAATACAACGCGACGACGCGAAAAAATTTTTTGAATGAAACGCTAAAAAAAGAAGCAGCAAATATAAATTAATTGCACCATAAAAAATCAAAAATAATAATAATAAAAATATTAATATTCATATTCATTCAATACTAAAGTGTTTAACAGTTTAACAAAACAAATTAAAAGTGTTTCAACAATTTATTAAAGCGATTCCAATTAGAATTGAGCTTCAACGGCATCAGCAGCAGCAACACCAACAACAATAATAAACATAAGGTAAAGAAAAAGCACAAATTCAATACAGTTACGGCGAGCATAGACACACAAACACATACACACAGACAGCTGAGAAACCTTTTGGTCTGTCTGCAGCCACCACAACAAAATTCGAATTTTGTTTTTTTTTTTGCGCGCCCTGCATGAAGTTGTTGTTTTTTTTCGGTTTTTTTTCGAATGCTGAGAGCGAAAGAGAGTTTTTGCATAGAACAGGGAGAGTTGTGCAGCATCTCAAAAAATACAGGACATTGTGCATGTGTGCTGTGCGTGTGAGCGAGTGCGAAATAAAAGGAGTTTGGCTGTGGCTTCTGTATTCATATGAAATTAAGTTGCGGCACAAGAACTCTGTTAATTGCATTTCCTATTCATTAAAAAAAAAATTGAAAAGAATGAAATATAATGCAAATTTTATAATTAAAAACAGAAGTAGAAAAAAAATTATTTTTGCATGCAAATTAATTTGTATGCATTTATAAATTAAATATTTCCATTTTATTATATAAACAAAGTATGAGAATTGCATTTATGTTAAATTTCTGAAAATTCTTAAAAATGCAATAGAGAAAAAAATTAGGATAATACAAGAAATTTTATTTATAAAAATGTTTTTATATATTGAATTTCTTTTGCACAAACAAATAAGCCAGAAATAAATAAAAATAATAAATTATAAATGCAAAACAGCAGGAGAAACAAGAATAGAAATAAATAAATCTATTTATAAATACGAATAATATTTATAAATATTTTATAAATAAATTAAAAGAAATTGCTTTTGAATGAAAATCTAAAAATAATTAAAATAATAATTTGCAGAAAAAATTAGTATTAAATGGGTTTTTTATTTTTGCATTATTTAAACTAAATAAAAATTGAATCATTTTTAAAATTGGAAACAAAGCTAAAAAAATATGTATATTTGCAGAAAAATAATTATTCAAATATTAATTTGACTATTAATATTATTGAGAATAGTAGAAAAAATTAAATTGTAAATTAAATATTAAATATATTAAATAAATATTAAATATTAAAGTTTATTAAATCAAAAAATAATTCAAAAGTTGCTAAGAAAATGGGAAGACAAATTACAAAATTTTAGCTCAAATAAAATTGGAGAAAAAAATGTTTAAAGAAATTGTTTTTCATTTAAGTATTAAAATATAATTTCTTTAATCTTTTTTTAATAATTAAAATAAAATATTTTATAATGAAAATATTTTAAATGCAATACTAAGATATAATTTTATTACTTCCTTGATAATCTTTAAGAGCTCAGCTAAAAATAAATAATAATTAAATATTTAAATATTTTACGCTGAAATTTTGTCAGAAATAAGTCAGAAATGAAAAGCAATGTTAAAAAACTCTTTTAAATTAAAAAAAATAAATAAAATAAAAAAATATATATGTATATATGTGAGATATGGAACTTGAATATGTTTGAACTGACTTCAGTATACACTTAGCCAAAAATCAGATTGAATTATGATCAAAGATTTATGTGATGATAAATTCATTTAAAAATGTTTATGATTACAAAAAAAACATATATACATACATATTAATTTCTACATATATGTATATGAGTCGCATTATGGATCTGCCTTGCCCAAATATAGCAAGTTACAAAGGCATAAATCCAATCAGCCATCTCGGCCGATGTTTTAAGCACAGGCATCAATTAAAACGTGTTGGGTTTGATGACATTTGCAATAAATAATTGCGAGATTCGGTGTTTAATTGCTTTCAATACTACTCGTGAATACAAATTGGCGAACATCTGTTCGCGGAGCTTTCATGCAATCTAGTAGCCAGTGCACAGTTCCGCCCGACATCTAGTATATAGCTTAGCTTTTGTTGTGTTGTGTTTTGTTTCGTTTTGTTTATAAACAAACAGAACGAAAATTCGTAGCGCCACTTGAGGTAAACGCACCAGGCCGATAAGGTTCAGCTTTTCTGAATACATACATATATATAAGTATATATATATATATATACATATTATATATATACATGACATTAGCAAGATGTTTACAGATAAGACAGCTGCTGTGGTTTTATGTTTTATATTTTACATTTTTACTATGTTTATTTACTTAATTTTTTCATTTTGTTTCTAAGCGGTTTTTTGTGCCTATTTATTTAGCACTTTACCTACTCAAAGTTTTTATTGAAAATTTGCGCTGAAAGTTTTTTATTTTTTTTTTTCGTTTTTAAAAGCAGCATTTTTCCATTGAAATACATTTGGCAAATGAGTATTGTGTTTTGGCCGCACATATGTATATGGATTTCAGCTTTGCCTTTTGACTGGTACAGCGATGGGTCGCTGAATAGTATGAATTGGATGAAAATTCATGGAAATTCTATTCAAATTTGTGTAGTTAAAGTGAATCGATAAAAGACCCAGCGAACCGGCAGCAGGTGAAACTTTTGCACAAAAGTAAAAAACAGCTCAGAGAGAACCTAAAAAGAAAAAAATCAATTTATAAAAGCATCGATATTGTTGTCAATGTCGTTCGTGGGTTCACTAATGAGCAGTCAAAGGGGAACAAAAGGGGGCTGAGACTTTTGTTGCCAAAGAAGATTTAAATCAGCATCGAAACGAGGGTTAATCAAAGCAACAGCCGAGTCATGCGAAAAGAGAGAGAGAGAGAGATAGAGCGAGACAAAGAGGGCAAATATCTAAAGCTATAGCTGCTGACGTCCGATAATAGTGAAATTTTAGCTAGCTTAAAGCGACTTTTTTTTTTTTTTAATAAATTTTCTGCATTTCTTGCTGTTTTTTTTTTTGTTGTTGACCCCCCTTTGAGACTAATCAACGCTTTGTTTGTTTAACAGAATTTTTAATAATCTTAGTTTGTTTTCTTTTTGTTTGCGATTTGTTGCGCTATTTTCTTTTAATCAATTTGCAGCACGTGTTTCTATTTCGATTTTGTTCAGCTTTCCATTTCACATCAGCTATAAGAGCTGACTGCCTGCTATATAGGGGTTTGTGCTATAAAAGTCGATAGTAAAATGTTCTCTATGGTTGGACTTTTTAATTGATTACCTCTTTAAATTTTGTGAATAAAAAAAAGATATATAAAGAGAGAGAGAGAGAGAGAGAGAGAGAGATGTGTACAAGGCTATTTGCTATAAAACGACACATTCATCATAAAATTATAAGTATTACCTTTCACTCAAGAGCTTTTTACTATTAAAAGTAGCTATAGCAATGATAGTATTTACTCACTTTCATAGCTCTTTTGATAACTTATAGATGTTTAAGTTTCCTGCTCCTTTATGTATGTTTTACTGCGGAACTGCAGTCTTTTTTAGAGCTGATTGCTATATAACTCAAGCTTAAAATGCCTTTTTTTTTCTTTTTTCTGCAAGATGTTTGCTTTGAAACTGCGGCTTCATTTATGCTGACTGCTATATCACTCATCGCTCAATATCACTCTCTCTCTCTCTCTCTCTTTCTTTGGTATCCTTGCTGTTCAGGCAAGATCACATTGCATAGCTCGCTGCTATATGACTCAACAGTCCAGCCGCATCTTTAAATTGTTTATGCATGCTGTTTGCCTTGCCTCTCCAAGCGCTTGCAAAGTGAATTTAATATTTATGCATATATACATAGCCAAAAGCAATCTCTCTCTCACTGGCTGCCTGCTATAAGACGCACTAGCTTATGCAAATGCTGCCCCGTTTAGAAATTCTAATGAAATATTTTATGATATTTTGTTGTTGCTGCGCTTTGTTTTGCCAAATACACAGACACACACGCACCATATACTCAGGCCCACCGAGTGGCACTATTCGTATGCCCCCAGGTGTGATTTGTATATATACATTTGCTTATATATATATATATATGTATGTCTATATACATATATTTAATTTCAACTCTTTATGGCCCCGCTGAAGTGTCATATAGAGATGAAAAAAAGAAGCAGCTAACCCACTTACGAACCCCTCAACTGCTCCGTTTCCTAACGGACCTCAAATGTTATTACCATAAGTATTTACTTTGCAGTTGTTGCTGTTGTTGTTTTTAATGTTTTTCTTTTATTTTTTTTATGTTTTTGTTACTTGGCAATTTGCGCAATTTCATTTAATTTTTTATAATTTTTTTTTGTTTGGGTGCCAAAAGTGCCGTTAGACGAGCGCGTAACCCCTCCAGAAGAGTAGCCACATACGCTTTTTGCATGAATTGTGCTCACAACTAAATGAATACAACAAAAAGCTACTTGAGCTCGAGGCCAAAAATAAAAATTATGATAAGGTAGATCCATAAAACTGTTTGCTAAAGTTGCCCAAAAAAAAAGCGAAAAAAAAGAAAAATAAATGGAAAAAAATCGCATTCAAACATTTCGAACGCACTTTAAGTACACCCGGCCATAGCTTTTTTTTGGGCAAGGTCAATGCCATTCATGTTATTAATCTTAAATAGCAGCAAAATCTTTATAGAAAATCTTTACGCTACAAAATACACACAGAGGAACGCACGAGTCGAAACACTAATTTCGAAATTCGACATATTTTAGTGCAGCACACGCCCCAAAATGTTTGTACTATCGAACGCGATTAGACGAACCCAAACCTGAACTCGGGTGACAAAGTTCTTGGCACCCACAATAAAAGAAAAATATATGGAACATAGGTATTATGTGTGTGGAACACTATCATTTGATAGCGCAAAAAAGCTGGAAACAAAGAAAAGGTGCGAATTATATGAGAATACTTGACGGGCATATACCCTGTCTAAGACTTTTATTTACCCTATTCAGCATAAAATGATAAAAAAAAAGTTTTATTCCTGAATTAGTTTTGAGTCCATTGCTCGTTTGTTATGAGTTTTAAGAAGCCTACAAAGATGTTTTTAGAGTATACCAATGCCAAAACTTCTTTTAGTTCTCTGACACTCCAGATCAGTTAGTTGCCCACCTCATAAGATCTTCAAAAACAAACATTTTAAAACACCTGACAATATTTCCACCTATAAATTCAATCGCCTTATACCCATATAAAATAGAATATTATTGTATAGATAGGCACTATACGATTTGGTTTGGCCTTATCAAATTGATAATGCTAAATGACAGCGTCATTCGCAGCAATTGGAAATCGGCGTGGAGCTTATCAATGAGCGGAGCAGACCGCAGCAAATGACACAGAAAACTTTTCGAAGCTTATCACACAAAGGGAGACCCCCAAAAAACCTTGAGGTGCGAGTGTACGAAAAAAAAAGAAAAACAAATACAAACATGAGCCAGTGGCTTCCGCATAAATTTTGATGACAAATTTCAGATTCCAATGAAGCGGCGGATGAATCTTGCAATTGGCAAGCTAAGCAAACAGGTGTAACAGCCAGAGAGAGAGAGAGAGAGAGAGAGAGAGTAAGGCAGAGAGAGAGAGAGAGAGAGAAAGAGAAGGAGGTAGAGGGAGAAAGATAGGCAGAGAGAGCAAGATTGAGAGCTTAGAGATAATAATACTAAGAAAACAACACGCAATTCATTGATACGCAAATTGCTCAACAAAGGTGTTGGAATTGTTAGAGAGAGACAGAGATAGAGTGAGAGGGGGAGGGTGAGAGACGGCGGTCTACGGTTTGCGCATTATAAAAAACTATAATAATCAGTTGTCAGGCAGCAGCAGCAGCAGCAGCAAAAGCAGAATGAAACGTTTGTGAGTCTGAATAGATAGATTCATGTTTGTATATAATATATAAAGCGTTACAGTAAACGCCAGGTAAAAAGAACTGAACTAAAATGATTTAAAACAAAAGTTTTAATTCACTATAAAACATTATATAATATTTATATACATATATTAGCTAATTTTTAATGATATTAAACACGCTTGTCGAACAAACACTGAAGTGACTTTATATCGAGCGACTACTGTGCTCATACATGTATATATTTCACTGTTTATATTTAGGAATTGTAGAATCACGTATTCCCCTATCCAAGTGCGTCACAAGTGTTGGCATCAGTTATCAGAAATCTAGCGACAGTTGTCTAGGGTATACAAACATAAATATATATATATATTTGTATATGTACATACATATGACTGTCTCTGTGTCTGAAGCTATATAGGGTTTCTTGGTCTAGCATTTAGCTTTTAAAAATGATCGGCTGATTGCAGTGTGATTTGTTCTACAGGAAGTGCAAGTTTTGTTTTTTGTATATTTCAATTTCATTTCTATACATTTCCCAGCCATTTGATACTCAAAGCGGCATTATTTTACAATACGATACGAGCGACGAGGTTGATTTTTTTGCAATACCGTTAAGCCTTTGAAAATGCCTAAACTGGGCATATTGGTTGTGTTGAAATGTATGTAACAGGCAGAAGTAGTTGTGGCAGGCATATTGTTTCTTGATCGGGATTGAGTGGCGAGTTGATTCAGCATTATATATATATATATATGTCCGTCTGTCGATTTCAGTACGTAAAAAAACTAAACGTTATGAGTTATTCCTTCAGCATGTTCGTTCTCGTTCTAGTTTTTTGTTACAATCGAAACAACCGAAAACGACGGCAAACTTTAGATACTTTTAAGCATACCATGGAACGTCCTAAAAGATAACTGAACTAATACAATTTCTTATAAAGTTCAGAGCCTACAAAAAAGGTTACGCACATATTGTGTATTGCATTGCTCGGATATATCCCTGTATTTTGCGCTAAAGTGAACTGTGAACAGCAACATTGCACTGCGGTCAGGGTATCCTTGAGTCGAGTATATCCAACTACAGCGCTCTTGCTAGTTTCCTTATCAAATTTATTTATATGTTGCGGTTATCTTGACAATTGTTATGATAACTAGTGGTAATTAGTTAAATGTTATATATAAATCTGATATTGAAAGAAAAAACCTGAAAATTTGAAAGTTAAATCTAGATAAGCGACAAAAGCAAACAAATGAATAGAAACTAGTTTGGATTTTTATTATGTTCAAATGCAGTAAAGCAATTAATTTGTTGTGGGAGAATTGTCAGCTATACAAAAACATGTATTTCAAGGTATTATAAGTCAGAGTTCAGAGCAATAAATATACGGGAAAAGCCATATACACATATATATATATATACATAAAGCTATATCAAGTTATATAAGTGATTTGTCTCAGCTGCAATTAGCGAGCTTAGCACATGCGAATTCTTTGGCAAAAACTTAAAAATACATTTCTTCAAGGTGAATAATATTCGCCAATCGTTACTCAATTATATATATATATATAAAACTAATTGGCATTTCCTTTTTCAACTTATGCGTTTTTTTTTTTTATTGCTAATTTAATCAGAGGTCTATAAACAATTTATAGTACTTAAGTGCAAACTTCATGACTAAACTAAAACATTTCTTTCTTTTTTCTTTCTCTTTTCAGTTTCGGTGAGTCAAAATGTTTGATTATGTAAGCGGCTTTAAGGTAGGCGCAGCATTGATCAACTTCTGTGGACAGTTTTCAACAATTAGTTGCACTCATAGCTCGAGATGAAAGCTGATGTCTGTTAGCCGCTCGACATCTTTCACATGACCTTCGCTTAAGTGTTTTAATACAATTATGGCGCCTACGTCAGTTGCTATTTCAGTGTGTTATAGGCCGCTATAGGCCTCACTAGGCCTTCAACAGATCAGCCTTAATAAGTGCCATGCGACACCTTCAATTGAAATTGATTAGACGCGCAACATTCACACAGAAATAGAGAAAGAGAAAGAGAAGAGAGAGAGAGAGAGAGAGAGAGAGAGAGCGAGCGAAAAATAATTATTTAATTAGGCAGAATAGTTTGCAATATTTAAATGAAATGAAGTCACAATGGATTAAAGTTGTCTTGATCTAAATGCTATAAGCGTAAGAATCGGTTTTGCTTAACTAGTGGAAGTTGCCTGTGGGAACCACTTGCAGATAAAGGTTTTATGTATGGTATCAGCATGGGAGTTCCATGAGATAATTATGATATGATATTTGAAAACTTAAGACTCTGCACATCAATTTGTTAAGATAAGATAAGATAAGTTTACCTTTATGATCAACAATAAATGATGTGTTAAAAGAGAGTGTTGAGAGTATTGTGTTTTAGGGTTTAGATTGCTTCTATATAAATCTCTAAGTCTCGAAGTTAGATCAGACTGAAATCACGTTAAGTCTTAGCTGACTTAGTTCGAAAATAGTTCGTAGCATTTTGTTCGAGGTCTTCCTTATGCCTAAATGTCTTCTTTTTAATTCCACAGAAAAATATTTTTAAAATTACAATTAATAATAATTTTTAAAGAATTTTTCTACAAAAAAATCATGACTGACAACCTGACGCTTTGATATGTACTTGAGATTAGATAAGTTATAGAAATGCTTTTAGTATAAATAAAATCAAGTACTTTCTTTATATAAGTTTGATGTATATGTATGTAAGATAAGGCATGGGAAAGCCTTGGCTAATGTGTCAAGAATCTATTGACATTTGAGCTGACCTATAATAATTATACTTATGCATAGTATACTATATCATGCACTTGGTATACAAGCAATTGTATTTAATTTTCGGCACAGCCCACAGTCAACTCTTTGACTTCTGTTTTTTTTTTTTTTTTTGGGTTTGTCACGGGCAGCTGTCAAGCAAAACAACAAAAAAAAAATACAAATATTTTTGCCAGACCTTCGAAACTTTCCCATTTCCGTGGGTGGCTTTTGGCACTTGTCAAGAGGCGAAGGTGGGCTGTCGCTTGGCCGGTCGCTCGCTCGCTCACTCACTCTGATGGTTGTCCATGGAGTGCGTTTTTAAGGTCGTTTCGCACTTTTGTTGCTGTGTGAAGGAACTAGACGAGTATTTTAATTGTTGCTGCGAGAGAGCTTTGTGTGTGTGTGTGTGTGTGTGTCTATTGTTGCAATTGGAACTGAGACGTCATTCAATACGCCCGTTCAAGTTGATAACAATTTTCCTTTTGTCACTGAGAATTGGGTCTTGGTCGGCTATGCGCACACGCATGAGGGCGTCGGCTGCTGACTAATTAGAAAGAGCAACAACAGCAACAACTACTTCAACTGCTAACACATTATCAAATATTATTCTCGTTTTCTAATTATGAATTCTCAGTTCTTTTTGTTTTCGACCACTTGTCCAAAAACTGGGTCAAGTCTATGAGGAAAAACGTTTAGCTATAAAAAAAAGTGAAATCGCAGCTGTAATTAAATTTTAAACATTGGCATTTACTCAACTATTCTCGTGTCACTGACTCATGCCTCTCTCTCCTCTCTCTCTCTCTCTCTCTCTGTCTCTCTGTCTTTGTTTTTCTCACATTTATGCCTTCTCTTTCTCTAATTACCACTTACACTTTTGCTAAATAGCTTCTTGATAGGCGAACAAACGAACGGACGGACGGAAGGACGGGCGGGTTTTTGTAATTAGCCAACTTATTTGTATTGCTTATAAAACGTTTGTAATCAAGTGTTAATACCTTGACAGCATTTACCTGAGCGCTGTTGGTGATGATGTTGATGATGATGATGATGATGATAATGATGATGATGATGATGGCATTGCTGTCTAGACAGGGGAGCAGCTTATTGTATAAAGCATTTAAGCAGCAATTGGTAGAATTTGAATATGGCCAAAGCTCGTTAAAGGAATTTTTAGATATATTGTTATAAGAAGAACTTGAATAAGAATAATGAAATATAGTTAATATATGATGAGTAATTGCAGTTGTTTTGGAAGTGCAATTAGAGTATATATATGTATATATATATATCAGTTATTATTCATAATTCTATATATATATATATATATATATATATATATATATATATATATATATATATATATATATATATATATATATATATATATATATATATATATATATATATATATATATATATATATATATATATATATATATATATATATATATATATATATATCTACAAGCTTGACTACTGCACTTGCACTTCCTCAATGCATCATGATGACTGCTAAGTTTTTTTTTTTAATTCTGTCTGACAACTTAATTAATTTTAATTGTAACCAATTTTACTTGCTTCGTAATCAGCTTATGAAAATCAAGAAATTATAATGAATTATACATAATGAACTGCATTTTTGTCTTGTTGTTGTAGTTGTTGTTGTAGTTCCTTTCCTCAACTGTCTACGCCCACACTTTTTCACTCTTTCTCGCTCTTTGTAGCTAATTGCACAATCGCCTCATCAGCTGCAGACACAAAAGTAATCAATGGACCAGTTGTTGCAGCTGCAGTCTGTATATATATATATATATATGTAAATATATATATATGTAAATATATATATATATATTTATTTATTTTTTGAGTGGGCATACTTCATGGCATAGCTTCTTCATCAGCCAAAATGTGTGGCCATATAAAGTTGCTATGAATCGTCGTCTGGCTGGCTGCCCACAAGCAAACGCACTTAATATGCATTTCTCAATCGATCAATATGTCACATCTATCATTATATAATTCTATACAAATATTTCCCAATGCAACTTTTTGGGCACAGCGAGTCTGGCGAACGCAGCTGACGCAGGTGCCCACAAACTCAATTAGGCGTCTCGTCTAGCTGTTGGTGGGGGCCAACTTTATGATTTCAGCCCACCTCACACACTCTGTCCTTCTCTTTTCTTTACTATATCTATCTCTGTTGTGCAATTTGGCTTTGTTCGCCTTTGAGTTGTGTAAGTTGCGCTCAAAAACTGAACTTGGGCCCCATTGACATTGCACCTTGCGTTTATTGTTTTGTTGCCAGTTGACAATTCCGATGTTGTTGTTATAAGTTAACAAAAAGCAGTAAACAATAAAAAAAGCAAAGCTTAAAAATAAGTTAAAATGTATATAAATCACAAATTTGAACAGCTTACTAACAAATATAATAAGAATATGAATATGCAAACAAAATAATAGAAATATTAAAATCCAAATAAAAAATTTAAATATTTATAAATTAATTTACAAAAATATCTAAATAAATTAAAAATATACTAATTAACCACATTTTATTATGACATTTTTCCTGTTATTAATATTTTTAAAAATGTATTTTTTTACTATTATAAAGTATTTTTTTATTATTTATTTATTTTAACACTTCCATGTTATTATTTTTGAAGTCACATATTTTTCAATAACAGCTGAATAGTACACATCTGAGAGTTGACAAATGTTTAAAAATAAATAAATTAAATAATAATCATGTTATTAGTTTATTCAAAACATTCATAAATAAAAAAAAAAAAAGAAAAACCTAAAATATATTATAGCATAAAAATATATATAAAAAATAAATAATTATCTAATGTTTATACTTTACTAAAAGACTTTTTCTTATTGACAAATGAACTTATATTATATAATTTTAAAACTATTTTAAAATGTTTGTTTTATTATTAAGTCCATAACATACAAGTTTTAATATTTTTATTATTTATTTTTAAAAATATATTATTATATATTATAAAATTATATATATTTAAAACTTAATTTGCCATTAGTATTATAAATTAGTAGCTAATTTAATTAGTTTAGTTTCTTCTGCTTAACGTTTATTTATTTTTAATAACATCTGCAAAATACAGTAATTAACTATAAATAAACAATCATTAAAGTTTTCGAGCGTAGGCTACAAATTAAACCTAAGCTAATTGAGATTAATTGAGTTTCAAAGACCTTCTATGGCAGCTAAAATGAATCTGAGCAGCTGACCATATGGGAACACACATACATACACATAGATAGATATAAATAAATATATGTATATAAATATATATATATATATGTGTGTCAGTGTGCTCATTTGATGCCCTTTGGGCATTTCCTTAGCCGCGTTTAAAGCCAATTCAGAGTAAGGAAGGAAAGAATAAACCGTTAGTAACGGATTCTCTGTGGCTGAGCTGTGCACGCTGACCACAACGAAAATCCGTTTTGCGACTCATCGCAACTGAACGCAGCTCAACTTCACCCACGAGCAAAACCCGTTGAAATCTGACTAAGCCAACGATCGGACATACATAGTATAGCATATTAATGCCCCAGAGATTATGCCAAAAACCAACAAGCTATATTGTTTACCGTTTTACACAAAAAGAACAAAAAATAAATAAAGAAAAAATAAAAGAAATAAACAGAAGGAAAAAGAAACACAGAAAAAAATTGTATATTTATGCACTTCAACGCCAAAGCTAAAGTTTGGTCCCGCAGCACCCAGAACGAACTTCTTCAACCGCAAAATAATGAGTTGCACCACAGCAAAAAAGCAGGAAAAAGATTGAAATAAAATAAAACAAAGAGTTTTGAAAGTAATGAGAGTCTCAGTTTAGATACTCTACAATATATTAATTATATAAATAAAGTAAATTAAGGATAGAAGATATAGGATAGAAGACGGAAGACGGAAGATGGAAGATTGAAGATGGAATATGGAAGATGAGAGATGACAGATGACAGATGACAGTTGGAAGATGGAAAATAGAAGAAGAAATAGATATAAGTTAGAAGATAAATATACATATATAATAAAGTATAAATGAAAAAATATAAAAATATAGAACTAGGCTTAACTTTAAAACTGAGCAACAATTGCTGTTATTGTTGAGTCGATTGACACACTTTAAATATCTCCAAACCGTATAATATTTAAAGAGTTCCCATACATTTCCGTTGCATATATGATGACACATTTATAATATACCATCATCAAGTGTATTCATACGAATATAAGAGAGAGAACCGCAACCAAAACAAAGGCCAGACATGAATCGGAACAGCACAGCTTTGGGGCCCAAAGCAAGATTTTAACATTTTCATATGCGCTGCGGGACGGACATAACTCGACGCGATGCGACGCGACGCCTTGTCTTCAAAAAGTTTTAGGTCAAACCGCAGTCGCAGTCTGCAGTCAGCAGTTGCAGTTGCAGTTGCAGTGGAAGTCGAAGCTCCTGGCTAACAGCTACGACGGCGTGCAGTTGAGTGCGTTGTCTGTCCCTGTTAGTTGGCCGTCGTTGTCTGGCTGCATCCTGCGTAGAGAGCATATTAAATTTCAGAACCTGGCCAACAACAGCTGTGCGCGCGACGCCTTTGGGGCGAGACTTGAGCGCAATGCGAAACCAGTTTTTTCGTTTTTTAAAGCCCAGACTCAAGCTTGGACTTGGAACCGGGCCCTGGCAGACGGCAGACGGCAGACGGTAGACAACAGGCAAAGCAGACGACAGACGGCAGCTGTAAACAATCAGAGCTAACTGCATGGCAGGCACTCAGCCATGAAAAATGAAAAATGAATGATGATAATGACGATGATGGAGACGAATGGAGTTGGAGACGTCGCCCCAACTTTGGGGCAACTTCTTGGTTATCGTTGCTGCCGCTGCTGCTGCCGCTGCTGCTGCTGCTGGTGATCTTTGCGCAGCTAAAGCCATTGACCAAAAAGGCTTCATACAGAAACACTTATTGTTAGTGTGGGCATACACTGAAAGAAATTAGTAAAATTAGTAAATGAAATTAAGAAATGGTTTAGAATGAGAATGAGCTTGGCTATATTGTGGTTTAAGAGAAGATGAAGTAGACTGAGATTTTTCTCTGTATTTAAAATATTTAGAAGGAGGCTTTCATTGGAATGATCTTGCCTAAAATAATTAGAAGCTGTAAAAAAACAGTATTTTCTGTGATCCGAAGGTATTTATATAAATTTGATTTATTTTTCTATAGCAAAAAAAATATAAATATATATAATTATAAAAAATATATAAAAAAAATCTAATAGATCTGATAAAATATAAAAGAAATTTCATTACATTATATACAATTCAAGGTACTTAATTGCAATAATATTTTAAAAATTATTATATATGTATATCATATCAGTTCCTCTGATATATATAAAGCTTTTGCCTTCAGGACATTGAAAGACTTACAATATCTAATGAAAAAGCATTTTATATAGTTCACAAAATATATATTCTATACAAACGATATCTAAATTTTGGAATAAAATCTATAGAAAGCATTTTAAATAATATAAAATACCTATTAGATAATTTCTGCAATTTGTTTTAATATTTAAAATAGAAAAACAATTTATTAACCATCTACATTTACTAATGAATTTTTTTTTAATTTCAATTTCTACAATTTCTTCCAATTTCTTCACAATTTTCTCTTGCCAAACTCATTTCTAGTTTATCTCGTAATTTCTCTCAGTGCATCATGGATTGTGTGTATTGCTTTGGCTTGTGGCTTTGGTCTGGGCCAACAATTTCCTGCTCCTGGCCAAGTTGGGGTGCATCTACCTGCGCTCTGGCCGGCCAGGCCAGCAGCTTCTAAAAACCCGATTTCGTGCAAGTATCTTCCACATTCACTCTGCCCTTTGCTTCGGCTGGTGCTGGTGCTGTTGCTGTTGCTTCTGGTGCTTGTTTGGTTTATGGATACTCGAGCTCGGGATTTGCTATTTGTAGTCGTACTTTGAGAGCTGAAAAAATAAACCGGTTGCCAGGTTCATAGGCGCTTTCTGTTTGAAAGTCGATGCGCTCGCTGTCTCTCGCCTTGTCGTAGGTACTTATTCGTACTTACCTTACTTATGTATATAAGCTGCTCACTGCCCTCACGCTTCGCTATTCTAGTTTTGATTCTATATTTATTATTTATTATTATTTTATTTTTATTTTTTTTTATGTAAGCATACGCCATTTTTTACAATTTGTTCTCGCCTCGCAATGCTCGAGTGCGCGCGTCCTCACTATTTGGAGTATTTTCTAGTGGCTGAGTCGGATTTTATAATATAGACCAGCCTAATAAACTTGTTTGTGGCTCGTTTGGCTTTGATTAAGTAGTTGATTAAAGGGTTTATTGACTTTGCTATGCAGGTCATAATAGTTAACATTTATGCAGAAGGTGAAGCCAAAATACTTAAGTCTTTGATTGGATCTATGTAGAATAGTAGCACACAAAAGAGCCAAGCAAAGCTAATTTGATGCCAGTTAGTTAGCTGAAGAGTCTGGTCATAAACTTTACTCTGCTCTATTTTGCCAGCTGAACATTTCTGCAAAGAGTCTGTAGAAACGCCCTTTCAGAGACATACCATGGCCTAGGTATTTAGCCATGACTTCAACCTGCGCATTGACAGCCAACTTTTTGTTATTTGCTGATTTCTGCAAGTTACCATAAAAGTCTCAACTTGGCTCAGCCATGAAACTGGTTGAACTTTAACAACAACAACAACAACAGCAATAGCAACAGCAGCAGCGGTAACAGCCAGAGTAGCGACAATCAAATTACATTTGGCTGTTGGTGCATTTGGTGCACTTTGCTGCCGGTTTCTCTTTTATGGCCAAGACAAGTTCTTGACACTCAAAAGCCCAGCGAGCAGACAGCAACGCCTACAGCTCAAATTGTAGCTACAAGTGTTGCTCTTAGCTCTGTAGCTCTCTACCTCTGCTGTAGCTGTATCTATTATACTAAAAAATAAATCAGAAATCAACTTGAACTAGTTGCCTGCGTTGTGACTACCTTCAATCATTCAATCATTCAATGCAATCGTAATCGTAGTTCCAGTTCCAGTTCCAGTTGCAGTTGCAGTTGCAGTTGAGTGAGCCGATAAACGCAGGGGCATGCAACGAAGCGTGCCATACACACACACAGACACACTCACAAACACACACTCAACATGCAACGATTTCAATCCCCCTCCAGAGATCCCCAGCTCAACTACCCCGCAGCTCTCTTCGCACTTGCCTTTAAGTTAAATGTAATTTAAAGTCCAAATGCAGCCATTATACGATTTGCCCACATAATAAATGATGTAAAAAGTAGGCGGCCGATCACAAATCTTAAGACATGACAGCGTATAGTATAGGGGAGCCAAAGAAAAATGTACTCTACCAAAAACTATAACATGAAAATGTTTTATGAAGCGTACTATTATAATATTTCACATATTATTTACGATCATTTCGTTCGGTCTAAATGTGTTGAAAACTCGCAGCACAGCAGGCAACATTTTTTCGATTACATTTTTGTAACTAGCCTCTGAAATTGTAATTTTCATTTTCGAACAATGAACATTAAAACGAGATAAAAGTCGGTTTAGTGTTATGTGCACAATATTGAAATGGATTTTAAATGTTTTCTGCTCTGAAAAGTATTGCGGAAATTGATATTAGAAAAGTTTTAATAGCATTTGTGCTTATATAATGAATTAAAAATTTTAAAAAGTTGGTTGGTATTCAAATAAAAACAAAATAATGCTTTATTTCGTAATTATTATTAATTACCATCCACATAGCAGTGAAGATGGTAAATCAAATAGACGAGACTCAAATCTAAAATTGAGCTTAGACTAAACACAATATATATATATAGCAGAGAGAGAAGTTGAGCTGTTAGCTAACAAAGAGAAATTTTCAGTTATATTGAATTTAATTTACCATGAACTTAACAATGAACATACCAAAACATAATCTAGTGGTATAGGTATATGTTAATGTGAGTTTGGAGATATACAAATTCGTTTTATAAATATAATATTTGAAATGCTCATTTAAAAGCTAAAAGCATTTAGCCCTGAAGTTTACAATGAACGTACCAAAATATAACTTAAAGATATGTTAATATAAATGGAAATATGAAGAATATATATTTTTGGGATTTTTTTTATAAATAATGTCATATGCCAATTAATAAAAATAGTTTAGTTTACCATGAAGTTCACAATGAAGATGTGCAAACAAAATTTAAATATACATATATGTATATGAAATTTGTGTTAAATTAATGTGGCTTTAGTTTGGGTTACTTAAATTCTTTTAAGTTTTCCATAAACTTTACCCTGAACATGATCTTTACAATGATTAGTTTCAAATTATATACTAAGGATATGTAAAACTTAATGAAAGCAAGCATGTATAGAGACCCATTAAGATAAAAGCTAAATTGCGTAACTAAGTTGCATTGAAATTGAACTTACCATGAACTTTGCAATGAGCATGCATACAAGAAAAAAGCAGTTACACTTAACCCGTTAGCTATGCTTTCTAACCGATGCTTGGCTAATTACTCGTTTGCCAGCACTAATATGCCCAGCGTTGACTTTCTCAGCCGCGCTGCAAATGCAAATTAAAAGCATTTACCTTATGTAGATGGCGATAAGTCAGCGACAAATTTAACAGCAAGCGAACGGCCACAAAATGTAGTTATAAAGCAGTTCGGCTGCCCAACCTGATCAGTTGCGTTTGCCGGCAACTACTGTGCGAAAAATCGAGGTGTGCACACCAAAAAAAAAAAAAGAAAAAAAAAATCAAAAGAAAAACAAAATTACAGATGCAAAAAAAATAAAAATAAAAATAAAAATTGTACACAAAATTGTGTAAATGGTCTCTCACTCAACTGTTTTGAACGTTAATTTACGCCAACTGTTTGGCCAATGCACGTTGCCAGCTTTCGGTTTCATTATGACTCGCAACAAGCCAAAAACAAAAATCATGCAATTGCAGTTGCAGTTGCAGTTGTTGCTGTTGCTGTTGCTGTTTCTGCTGCTGCTGCTGTTCTTGTTGCTGCCAAGCTGCATGCAGATTGCAACATTCATTTTGTATCTTTCGGGTTGCTGGCGCTGCCGCTGTGGTTAATCATATTTCTCTTGTTGTTGCTGTTGCTGTTGTGTTTGGCTATTAAATTAGCAGCTGCACACAAGTTGCTTTCAAAATGTTGCGCACAGGATACGAGTGCATTTCAATTGGCAGCCGCCGCCACAGCCAGACAATAGCAGCGAAACTGAAACTTGTGCATGTGCAACACGGCGTATGCGCAATATCTGTTCATAGCTGGCGCTAATTGTTATTGTTTTGCTGTCTGTCTGTGTGTTTGTGTGTGTATGTCTCCTTGACATCTCAAAGGTCTTTCGAGGTCCAGGCTCATGGTAAGTTTAATGTGAACAGAGTTTGATTTGCTTGGAAATGAAGCAGGTCTTAACAGAAAGAGCCATTGACTTGAACCCTGAGTTGTCTATTGGCTTTTGTTGCTCTTTAGCTGCAGGCAGTTTTTTTTTTACAATTTTCTTATAGCAATATATTGACCTCTATTCAAATTCTCCCACTTAATATTGCAACTAACATATATCAATAGCAATTGATTAAAGACTTTATGAACTATCTCTCTCATTTACAATTTGGCCCCATTTATTGACTCTTTCAATTTATTTTAACGGCCCTATCAATAAACTGCTGTCCCAGCCATATTACGTATACGCGCGCGTTTGTTGTTGCTAAAAAGAAAAAAATCTGCCACAATTAATTCAAGTGCCTTTACAACTGATTTTTTTATTTATTTATTTGCCTTGAGGTTGCTGCGTCTGTCTCTTTGTGGCATATAAAAATAAATAAAGTACTTAAAGATCTGCCATATAATAAATCAGCACAACAGCTGCTGAGTGATAGATATTATTTCTATTGACCGCTTTCACTTGTTGGATTTTTTATATTTTTTTATTTTGTTTTTCTCCATTTTATGCGCTTTTCAAAGTTTTCGATTCGCATTTCATTTGGCGCGCTTTCAACAGTATTTATTATTATTTTAGGTTCACTTGCTATTATTATTTGAGTTAATTTATGTCAGCTGTTGTGCAGTAAATTTATTTAACAAAGCGATTCTGTTTTGTTGTAAACTCATTGACTTATCAGAAACGCAAAAAGAATTTCGTTGCTCAAAGCATAAATAATCACGTTAATAATAAATTAAATCCGCTCGAGTGCAGCGCGTTCCATCTGGATATAAAGTAAACCAAAATAAAATAAGGAAGTTGTTTTTTTTTTTTGGTTCTTCTCCTTGTTTTTTATTCTCTTGAATATAAATGAAAATTTGCGCATGCATGCAAATTGCATATTTAAATAAAAAAAAAAAAAAATATCTGAGACGTGCTGCACACTCAACACACCCCATATACCTACCCATATATCCAGCAGATCCGAGAAGCGATCCTCCAAAACGTCGACACTTTCGTTTTTTTTTGTTGCTTTTTTCAAAAGGCGCGTTGCAGTTAAATCGTTGATATATCGCGGCGGATTTGGCTTTTGGCAAATGCGAAATTTATGCTGTTTAATAAGTTTTTGATTTGTTGTTCGGACACATTCGAGTGTTTATCATTTATTTGTACAGCTGATTTATGTGCGAAGCGGACCCTCGAGAGCCATTTAAATAAGCGTAAACAAATACGAAAAGCAAAACAAGTTTTGTCTACCGACCAACCACAAATAGAGTCGGAAAACAGCAGGCCTGGAATTGCTTGTTAAAGTAGAAAGTATTACAGATATAGCTTATAAATTCTAAATTTAATGCAATAAATATTTAAGAAATCAATTCTTGCAATTAGGTTGTCTAAAGCGCAAAGCTTAAAAATAATAATATAAAAATCATAGCCCAAAAAATTGTAAGTTGAAGAAACTTTCAATAGTTATCCACATGGTGCGGCGGGCATTCAAGCAAACGTAGAGCTCCCAACTGGGCTATCTCAGCCAAGGCTAGTGTCTATAAGAATGCTGAATTAAATTGATTGTGCTTAATGTTCATGTATTTTTTATATATATAAAAAAAAGTCTTTTCTAATTGAAATCTATGAGAAAGCTAAAGCTTATCAATCAAGCTCTCTGTCGTTTGTTTTCTTTCTATCGACAACTGTTGCAACTTTGTTTCCACCGAACACAAATTATCGCCACCTGTCAATTGATTCACACGCCCCCAATTACTAATTGAGGGGCCCTCTAGCCTTATGGATTATTAACGTTTTACAGCTCTTATCAGTCCAAGCGATAAGGTGGCAGGCGCTACATCAAATATACTCTAGACTTAACTGGAATCACATTTTATTATCATTTAGTTTAGATACAAGCAATGTGAAATATATATTTTACGTGGGTTTTGTAATGCGACGATAAGAAAAAACCTATTCAGACATGAGCACTACAAAATTTGGGTCAAAGGGCTTTGTATGTTGTAAAAGGTTTGAACAGATTTAGTTTGTAAGTAGGTTAGCAGGGCTTTTAGCTTTGATTAATTGATTTTTTGATAGGGTTTGATTTTTTTCTTGTTATATCATAAATAAATATTTAAAATAATTAATTTTTGGTATATTTCTTTCTTACAGAAAACCTTATATACAGAAGTTACATATAAAGTGAGAAACTTATGCCAAATAAAAACCAAAAGCAATATTAGGTAAGTTCTACTTGACTTAGAATACTTTAGGTCAAAGCTCCTTGTATATAAAGTTATGTTCATGAAAATAGTAGTGCGACGGAGCACTAAATATTCATTAAAATAGTAGTGCAGGTACTAAATGTTGGCGAACAAAATTTTGCAATACAATACAATACTTTGAAAACAATCAGAAACTAATTTTTAGCTGAACATATTTTTTATTATTTTGAATTTTTATTTTTAAATATTTTTTCTTACAAACAGGAATATATGTATATTATTATAATTTAAAGACTTTCAAGTAATATCCCCTTAAAGCATTCACAAATTTCTAATAATCCGCTCACGCTGCATTCCATTAGAAAATGTGCGCAACAAAAATCTCATTTGCATATTTAGAGCAAAATTTCTATTTAAATTTCATTTCATTTGAATTTTTCATTTTGTGGGTTTTTTTTTTTAATGAAAATTCCTACACAAAACATTAAGCTGCACTTGAAGCGTAATCAAAGCAGCAACAGCAGCAGCAGCAGCTGTGCAAATGGCCCACAATCTGAAACTGAAACTGAAACTGTAACTAGAACCAGATATCGTTAAGCCCACAGTAAATAATTATAATTATGCAGAACTCTGACTCTGTCGACTTGGGCTAAATGAAAATTTATGTACTATAAATTCGAATTAATAATAATTGTCGCATTAACACGCTGTGAATATATCAGCTTGTAGTTATTTAATTTAATAAACATGCAACGCAATTTATGCAGCCAACAATTTCCCAATGATAGCGGCGTCAATGTGAGAAGGCGTATTCGAGGTTCTGTTTTTTTTTTTTATTATTATTTTTAGCACACATGCATAAATATTGATAGGCGACAGATGTGTGCGCATGGCACTATCGTTCAGACATCGTATATATGTATACAGATACGCTTTGTTGTCGTTGTTTAGTTTTTATTGAGTACGTATTTAGACATTTGCTGGTTAGAAACACCAGTCAAGTACACGTGATTAAAGTTGAATGGAGAGTGCGCCACTTGATGGGCGATTAGTGGAATATCTTCAACTCAAACAAATGGCAATTACACTCGCTAACAGAATTCAGGAACTTAATTTGATTAGATGAGTCTATTTCAAATGAGTGTCTTGTGTTGAATCTAAATTTGTTGTGGGAATATCTCCATCAAATTTTTAGAATATATTAGCTTAAGTGTGTGTTTTTGCTTCCATTTTATGTCCTCTCATTTGATTTTCTTAAAGCACTATTAGCGATACTTCTACATGTATTACTTCACTGCCCCAAAACGTTTTTTAAATTTAATTAAAAACTCTTTTATTGACTGAGACAATGACTTCTTGTTGGAGCTCAATGTGGACTATAAATCTTTTGGTTTCATATACATATCTTGAAAACAGGCTAAGACAATGCTGATTACAAATTCTATTATATCTCGAATCTTTGTATAACAAATTTGGAATCAGCATGTCATAAACCTTCGCAACTCTTTATCTCATTTTTGCTAACTAAATCTTGTTGGCTCATGTATTCTATAAAAAAAAGATAAAACTCAGATCAAGTATGCACATCAATTGCGTATGGAGAAGGCCTGAGTATGCTTAATAAATTATTAGCAAACTTGTCTGAGAATCACAGAGAGAGCACCATTAATGTCACATCAATCTAGAGAATCATTAAAAAGAATAACCAAATAAAGAGACATATACTAAAACCGAATCAATTTAAATGCTAATTTCTATAAATAAACAGAGAAAGCTTCTTAAAAAATCAAATAAATTAAGAATAAGAATCTGAAAGAAAGTTCTCAGTTAAAGAGAAACCAGACTTAAAGTAAACGAAGTACGATAGTAAAGCCAATACGTTAAGTTAAACTTGATAGCAATTGCAATTAACGAGAAATACAAAATGTATAACGACTCATATTTCATTCCTAATATAATCCAATGACAATCTCTACTTAATTTACAATTGCAATTGCCATACGATATGTGCCTAGGATTTCATGGGGAACCTCAACGCCGAGCGATAAGAACCATTTAGAAACAAAGACCTCAAAATGTCGCAATGTCAACCTTGTGTACTAAATTGCAAATATATCAAAATCAATTTGGAATTACGTATATTGCAAAACTGTAAAAGGAAACAAAGCCATTCCCATGAGAGACGTGTGTGAAAGTTAACCTTGTGAGCAGCGAGCAACGAGCAGCGATAGTGTGTAGGAAGCTAAAAAGAAACATTCAATACTGTTGACAAATAGGCAGAGGGCGAAAGGGGAAGAGAATTGTAAATACCAAAAAAAAAAGCGCCACTAAACGAACAATCAATGAAGTTACTTTTCATGCTAACCGCGAGCTGTCCACCACAACCACAACAACCAAATTGAAGAAGAGTGTGAAACATATAAAAGAAACGCAATTTCAGGCTTATCTAAGATTTTGCGCTTTGTATTTTGTATTTTGTAAAACAGCCATGTCAAGCCGAGGCGAGTCGCGTCGCGTCAAGTCAAGTCTGGCAAGGTTATTGCACACGACAAACGCTCGTAAAGCCACACAACAAAAAAAACAAATATAAATAAAAAACAGCATAAGAATAAATATCAAGAAAACAAAACTAAAAAAAGAAAGAAAGAAAAATAAAATAAGCATGCGATAATTAAATATTTGATATGTCAGCTGTTTGCTGATGGAATCCGTCGGCGCTTCAAAGACCAGAAAAAAAGCCAAATTGGGTTCATTGGGGAAGCCACAAATAAAACATCATAAAATTAACTTTGTTCGCTAAACAGATAAAAAGATAAAGATACTCTGGCAAGTGGCGTCAAGTGGTAAAAAGCAAAGATAATAATAAAAATTATGCCAGTTTGGCATGATGTAAACAGTGAAACAATTTGAATGTTGAAGTGATTCTGATTCGTCAAAGAATTTATGTATTATTCAGAGAGAATCTAGCTTTAACTTGACTAACTCAAAGCACGTGCGAGGCTTGAAGAATTAATGTTTTATATCGATTCAAGTCAATTTCAAGCAAACGCAACAAGTTATAAAGAATCTATCTCTAAAATGTAATGTCATTAGCTCCTAGTTCCAGTTTCTAAATCAAAGCGGACAGACGGCTGAACAGTTGTAGAATCGACCTGGCTGCTCTTTCCTTACTTAAATCGCTTCGTTCATATGGAAAGACAGACAAATTTAACTAGATCCACTCAGTTTCGTCCTCCTGTTCAAAAACTTACATCCATATATATTACGCTTTTTCTTCTGAAAACAATATTAGTTTCAATATTCATAGTCATTTTTTTTTATTATGCAAAGAAGCTCTTTACAAACTAAAACTAAAATAGATATGATAGTCTGAAAATGTTCGCTCTCATAAAAGCTCTCATAAAAAGGAGTTCATTTGAACCTTCATTGAGATAAGTTAATATACTGCTTTAGATATTTCGATGCATTGAAGATGCGAATTCTATTTTCGTAACTTTTGCAAGTAACATTATTAAATATATCAAGAAAAATATATTTAAAGGAACAAGCTCTTGCTGCTTTATGTCTGCATTGTCCTTGTTTGTCACTGAATGCCTTACATCTATAGCAATATATTATATGTCACTAATATATATACGATCTTAATCGTCAGCTATTTGTGCCTTATCATTTAACTGGCTTGGGCAATAACAACTTCCGCACATGCCTGTGGTCCAAGCTGACTAAGATTTATTGCAGCCTGTAATATATACACAGCAGCATACACACAGTACACACACAAATGTAATTCATAACTCATTTCTTTTGTTGTTTTGTCGCATGAGCAATCACGCAAAATGACAGCCACAACTTGTCGTGGCACCGAACAACAACAACAACAACAACAATAGCCATAGCAATGCATATTTTGCATATTAAGCGCATGCCAAACGACAACAACAACAACAGCAATTGAAAAGCACTTGCTTGGCATTTGCATTTGCATTAACAAAGTGTGACCAACATTTAAAAAGAAAAACAAATATCAAGTAAATTCACTGTTCAAGTCGAGCTCAAGCGACTGCATAATGCTTGTTCCATGAGCATACATAAACAGCAAAACTCTATGACATATCGACATTTGCTGTTTTCGCCACGCCCTAATGGGTGGACCACGTTATTTATTGCTGCATCTGAAGAGAAAAGCATTAGAAGCTCCCACTAATGCAGTGACAGACATTGTAGTTTATTTTTTCAACTTGGCACGCGCCCTAGAGGCGGATATATATATCAATTTTAGTCAATCGATAGAGAATATGCACAATAACAAATATACTCTTTTGACTCTATGAACGAGTATCGAAAAAAATTCATCTTGTACGCGTTGCGTTTGCTTGCGAAGCAAAGCCAAAGAATTTCATTCGTCTCGTGCGCTAATGAGCTTTATCCATATTAATATGGATAAATATATATGCATACAAATAGCAGAAGGCTATGTGATATGCGAGTGCGGAAATTAATTATGAATGATTAATAGAAATCAGCTGAGCTTGGCTGAACTGCGTCTACAGTTGGTGCTCGTGTTATCGATGGTATATAAAGGTTTCAATGGAAGTCTAGACTTTTTTAAAGCTTGTTTTAGTTTTGCTATCAACGTAATTGATAATAAATAATTTATTAGAATTACTATTAAACTAATTGCTTCTATATATAGTAACATCTCAGGTTAACTTAATTTAATTAATTAATTTTTAATTAGGCTTCAATACCTGTTTTGATTATTTTTTTATTAATTTTTCGCTCTTTAATATTGCTGATATAATTTTTATGATTTTTTTAATATGTAAAATAGTTCATTAATACATTAATTCCACGACTAATATATATATATTTTAACATTTGCTAATCAAATTAGTTTCATTAGTCAACTTCTTGCTAAACGAATCAGTTTTATTTGTTAACTTCTTCTATGAAACTTTTTCCTCTAATTCTTTTATCAAAAACAATTCCATTTTCTTATACTCATTTCCTTTTCATACATGTTTACTATAGAATTTCATTTTCATTCTGACAAAGTTATAGAAATGCTTAGCAATATGTTCATTTATATATATCATTTGAGATTTCACTTTCAATTTAGCTGCATATGCAAATCTTTTACAATATTTCAGTGATTCTTTTATTAAGCTGTTAGCTTTTGTTCGTTGCCCAACACTATGCAGAGCTGCTGTTTGTTCTGCTTCTTCTTCTTACGCTGCTATTGCCATTGTAAGAATCTCAGACAAGATACAATGGCAACATCTTCTTGCCTCGCTTGCTCAACTCGTTTACACCCAAAAAAAAAAGAAGAAAAATATGAAAAAAAGTTCAGCTCTCATGACATACATACCAGCAGCACGCCCTCTACTACTGCTACCGCTGCTGCTGCGGCGGCTCACAAAATTTATTATCATGTAAAACTTTTGTGCAACAATGCGACAAACACAAAAGCCAAGCGAGCTCGCGGCTACTGTGCCAGCTGCCAAGCCAACTGATAGGCGCCCGCCCTCCCGCGGCTCCCCTCGACAACAATTTGTTCTAGTTGATAATTTATTTGAATATTTGGCTTAATTATAAAAAAAAAAGATAGAAGAAAAATGTTGCAACAAAAGCTCTAGTACATTTTATGCAATGTATTTGTGAAATACTTTTTGGTATGTATCTGTGAGACACAAAACTGGTCAAGTAAAGTGCTGGGCGTTTAAGTCAGCCAAGTGGCTGGCATTGAGCTCGAACTAATCACAGGCAAAAGCTAAAGTGCAGGCAAAAGAAATTTACAGCAATAGAATAACGAACATTTGATACTCTATAAGAGAGATATATAACATAGATATGTATGATATAGTAGAGGTAGACACACATAAAGAGTTTGGCTGGAATGTAAAGCGCAGTTAAAGAGTTATATAGAAAAGTTGATGACTTTAAGATGCCCATTGAAAATAATAAGTTTCTTACTTAAGAACTCGATATTCAAGCGAACAAGAAGAAATATATTTTAATATAACCGATAGGAAGAAATTTTAAATATATCATATAAATCTAATACAGTTCCGTTTTCAAAGTTTCGATCTCTTTCATGAAACCTTATCCCAATTCATATGAGAAGTTTAATACCCTCTTTCCTAGAGTATGATATATGATTGTCGCTAATTAGCCCCCTTCTTGCATGACTAGACAAGGAGAATAAGCAACTACGTATATATATAAACATGCGAATACGATACAGATGCCCAAGACAGAACCCCGTCGCGGCATTCTCTAACTCTCCAATAATCGAGTCGAAAAAGACAAATGATATGCTTAGCATTGAGCGCTGACTCAACTAATTTGAGTTGGGCCTCCGTCGAGGTAGAGACTTGTGGCAAGCATTTAAACGCGAGCTGACGACCACTTAAAGTCGATTAACTGAAAGTCTCGTCCGGACAGCAGACCTTCCATGTGATCCCGACCCTCTGCCTTCCCCTGCCTTTAGCTCGACTTTATTATAATTTCTGGTTCTATAATTTTTGTACATGGCATCTGTTGCGACCTGGGCAAGATTCACGCCGCAAGCGATTCAAATCAAAACGTGCATGAAAATTTCTATGCTTTATGTGTGCCACGCCCTCTTTCTACCCCTCTATGGGCAGCGCTTGTGTATCAAACAGTAGCGGCATATTCATTAATCAAAGAGCAGCAGTCCATTCGAGTTTGCGTAGTCCCAGGGGGCAGCTACGTATTAGTTACACTTTAGCTGCTGGCAGGAGGGAGGGGGGGGTTGGAACTTGAAGATCGGAACTTATGGCTGACGCGCTATTACGAGTACTTGGACTGAGCTAAGAAGAAGTTAAGCTGATCTTTGGATTGGGTTGGGTCTATTGGGTTGGGTCAAGGTAAATGCCAAGCTGAGCTCATCCGAACGAGTGTGCGATGCGTCTTCTTAAGTGCTGTTCGCTAGGTGTGGCTGACAGACAAGGCCAAGGATTTACTTTGATACAAACAGATGTAGCGCAACTGAGTAAACACAAACACACACTACCGAAGCATGCATGAATCAGTGCACTTTTCATGCCTTTGCTAATCAAAAGCGCTTACATATCTTTCCTTGGCAAATAGCTAAATAAATTTCTTTTTATTTATTTGCAAATTTATGCAAATTTTATTTATTTAATAAACAAGACAAATGTGGAGGGGTAAACGTACGCCAACAAGGACAACGGCAACGACAACAAAAACGACGACAATAATGTAAATAGGGCTAAAGAGGGTTGGCTGGGGGGAAACTATACAATGTTTATTGGCAATTTGTTGTAACAACTGTAGATAACTGTAGAGTATAGCTATGCATAGCTATGCCTGTTAATGGATACTAACGAACCGTCTGTTCAGTATCCATTGTCATCAACCTCAACATCAGCATATTGAGTGTCGAGTGCCAGCTGCGGCCTGTTGATGTGTTTGCTAATGGCAATTGAGTGAGACTCGCCGCGAACTTAAACTTAATAATAATACAATAATCTATGGGCTAGTCGTAAAGGAAAAAATGTATTAAAATGCGAATGTATAAATAAATAAAGGTTACGTGTTGAAGGGGACGCTTTGGAGTGCTGCAAACATAAACAGATGAAGAGCTCTTCATAAGAAATATATACATACAACTTTAAGTATGTGTACAATTACTTAAGATATTTTTTATAAATATAAATCGGTTTTCGAGAAATTATGAATTATACAAAATATAAAAAAAAGAATGTAGGTTCATTAATAAAAATATATAAAATATAATTGTATATATTTACAATATATAAAAAATAAATACATATAAAGAATAATTTAAATATAAAAAAATAAGATTAAAAAAAAATATGAAATATAATATCTTATAAATATACATATTATAGTCAAAATAGAAAAATAATAATAATATATAAAAAATAAAATATAAAATACAAAATAAATATAAAATATTAAATTTAAAATATAAAAAATAAAAAATAAAATATAAAATATAAAATATAAAATATAAAAAATAAAATACAAATTATAAAATACAAAATATAAAATATAAATATAAAATATAAAATATAAAATATAAAATACAAAATATAAAATACAAAATATAGGATATGAATTATAAAATATAATGGTTTAAAATCATTTATAATAGTTAAAGTTACAGAAGCAAATGTAAAGTCCTAAATAGCCTAAGCAGAAGTGCGTTTAAAAATAATATTTATTTTAAAGTCGAGGTCTGAATAGTTTTCAAAGAGTTATTTATCACTCTATTATTTCTGCAACTAAAATTGTCAATCCTTAAAGTTCATTAACTTTCATTATCGAACAAGTTTTAAAGTTGAAAGAACTTGTTACGACCGCAGTGCGTATTTACAACTACCTCCATAAGACTACTTTGATAATTGTGATATGCTGGCAACTTTTTATAATTGTGTCCTTTGTTACTTTGTCATCGTGCCACACTGCGCTCTACTCTTTACTCTCTCCTCAATGCTCTATCAATTATAAAAGATACTGTGCAACTGAGCATGAAATTAGCTGCGTGTGCTGTCGCCCTTTCAGTACAGTAGTCGCTTGCTAAGTAACCCTGACTTTAGACTTGCGTACATACACGCTACACGGTCAACGCTTGGTAGTCACAGTCGATAACATTTCATTTCATTTCATGTTTATACATATTTATTTCTCTGTATCTGCCCATATTAATTTATGCATTCTCTGTTGATTGTCTGCGTTACAGTTGACAAGTTTTCGCCCCGTTATGGGGTGGGTGGACTCTACTACTCTTGCTAGTTGGCATTTTATAGCTATAGGTATAGCTTGTCGTCGTCAGCTTTATGATAGTTAATGAGTTGTAATGGTTTCTAGTTTCCATGTTCTTGTCTTTTGCTTTATGACATTACGACATTGATTAATTTTAAGAACCAATAAGTTGCTGACATTATGCAGTCTTTCTCATTTTATTATGTATAAACAGACACTGACATTACTCTATGCATAGATATTTTTAATTAATTTATCTTCATAACTCTGTCTGGCATTTATCATCTAACGTTTATTCTTTGTATTTCTTCATTTTGCAGACGTCGCGGCAATTGCGCAACAAATAATATTTCTGTCTAAAGGTGAGTTCAACTTTCAAAACCACAAAGAATAAAACTTAATAAATCAGAAATATATACTTTTAATAATTAATTAAATACGTTGTAGGCGTATCGAATGGCAAATATTCTTATGCAAGAGCTTGTGTCGGGTTCACTCGGGGGTTAATAGTTCATTGACTTGGCTCAATTTTGGTTATATACGATATTTCATGTCTAATGAAGATTTAATTAAACGCAAACTTGCTCGAGCGTTGTGAGAGCAAAGACCTGCCTTTCAGTTAGACTGTGAAATATTAAAATATATTTTGGAAAATCATTTTCTTCTTGTGTAATCTTCTTTCTTTGAGTTTCTTAATATATTTTTTATGTGTTTAACATATTATTAAAAGAACTAAATTTAGAGCGACATTTGGTTTTGTTTAGATATTGAAACCAATTAATTTCCAAAATGCTTCAGATTTGTATGTTTTACTTTACTAGATGCATTTTTATTCTTTCCGCAATTCTTTCATAAATTCTTTTAAAATGTTTATAGTACTCTAGCACTGTCTCAACACTGTTTTTCCTACCATATCATTTTCTTTATGGCACACAAAATTCCATTCAGATCTTATCTAACGCTAATCAAGTTGCCTGCTCCACTGACCCACTCAGTGACCATGCACCGTCACAGCTGATAGCGTGCATAGTGCATGTAACAATCATAAATTCTTTCCTAAATACCGACGCCTTAAATATGTACAAAAAGATAAAAGCGAGAACTTTAATAATTTCAATAAAAAACTTAACTGCATCAGGCGGGGACAGACAGCGTGTCTGTGGTTATCAGCGTTTTGTAATTGTGTATTGACTTTGTAAAGCAGGCAGCTGCCAACCCAGTTGCCAGCTGTTGGTGGCAACTGCTTAATCAGCGCTTTTGAGAATGTATTAGAAAGGCACCAAGCGCGGTTCATTCAACTTGCAACATACAGACAGAAGCTGCCTGCTTTAGCATGCAAAAAGTGTAATGCACTGCTCGATGATGAGTGCTTCCTGCATGATAAATACTTGCCAGCCAGGCACACATACACCCGCACGCACACATACTCCACTACAAACTCCCCCAATGCTTTAAATATATCTATATATATATATATATATATATATATATATATATATATATATATATATATATATATATATATATATATATATATATATATATATTATTGTTTGCGACTTCATAGATACTCGCAGCCGCGAGATACTTTTCTATGGCTGCTGCTGGCGCTGTCATTGAGCTGGGCTTTTGTTTAGCTTAGCTGCACGCCCTTTCAAGGCAGCTGCGCATTGTTAGACTTTCCAGGGAAAACTTTTCATATATATACATATACTCATATAAATATACATATATATATATAGTATATAGGTTTTTCTAATTAAAAGTTTTATGCTGACAGCAGTTATATTACTCGCCTACTGAGCCCGAAGGCTTTGCGTTGGCCTGGCGGATTATTATATTATATTATTTAGCGAATTTTCCACTTTGCGGCGCCTTATTGGACAAGCCAATAAATACAACTTGGAAAAACTCTGGCTCCAAGTTGAGGCCGCGTCGTGGGCGTAGGCGTGAGCGTGTGTGCAGGCATTTGACAAGTCAGGAAAACACGTCCAGCACCACATGAGGTCTCCATTTCTCACAGATCCGCGTTTTCTCATATTTTATTTATATTCTTTTTGGTGTTTACGTTTGTTGTTCCTCTTTTCATATGTATATTCTTTTCTCTTCGCCTTGGTTTTATGCGTTCTTTTATTATTTTACCCAATTCGCGCGCGCGCAACTTGTCAAGAATTTCAATGAGTTCATTTCCCTTTCGGTAGTCGCTCGACTGGTGGTTCGGTGGTGGTTCGGCGGCTCAGTGGTTCGGCGGCCAAAGCAACGGGCGGCTGTATTAAAGTAGAACCTGTTGAATTATTAGTGTGATTCAACAAGAAATAACAAAACAAAAACCAAATAGATGAACAATGGGCTAGAAATGAAGAAATATTTTGCGAAAATGTAAAGCAGCTGGAAGCTGCTGAACGGGCTTATAGAACAGCCTTCATTCATGCTTATTGTATGTACATATGGCGCTTAAATATAGATCGATAAGTGTTTCTATCGATAAACTTATGGAATCTTAAAGCTTTATAGTATATCGAAAAATTTCGAAATATTTCTGAATAAAGTTCTTGAGAAGCCTTATACAAGAAGCACTGAGAGTCTAAAAGTAATTTATATATTGGTGTTTATTCTTATTATTATAGATAACTATATGATAAACAATGTTGAAAGAAAATTATGTATAAAATATATTTGAAATCGAAAATTATATATTTTCACGGATTATAACTGACAGTTGTATAAATATTTTTTTTTATATAAATAGACACATATCGATAGCTTTCAAGAACATGAAATTTCTATAATGTAAACTTTCATTCAGTAATGCCAGCAAGAAAGAATACATCGATATATTATATTATATGTATATATATTATTATCTCGATAAAAAGGTTCATGTTTGAAATGGAACTGCTGTGCGTTTGTCAGTTGATAAAATAAAATAAAAAATAATTATTTTTATCGATAACTCTATTTTTGACTAAGTAAATATTTGTAAAACGTAAACTTTGCCTTATTACTTAGCATAGCTCTTAGCTCATATCGATATACTTATACAAATTAGTTATCGACCCATTGTCACCTTCAAATGCGCTGACTCAAAGCAACATTTGGCATTCCCCCAAAAAAGTCGTTTGCCAAAATCAAAGCGTAGCAAAAGCGAAAAATAAGACATTTTTTTCACCCGAATATGGTTAATTGTTATTTAGTGCGATTGGAATAGCCGGCAACACCTGTGCAGAGCTCGCTCTATGAATAAGCAAATGCTAAAGCCATTAAAAAAAAAAGAAAAGGAAAAAAAACTGGAAATTAACTTTTTGTAATGCATTGCGTCACACCACAAACTTTAAAGTGTGGAATGTGAGGGGCAGAGGCATGTGGCAAGCCGTTGACATTTTATGGAGCCCACAATTTGAATGCTTCGGCCCTTTTGGCACCGACAGCGACCAGCACAACGACGGACAACATTTTATAGTCCAATTACATGCAACGCTGAGCTGCAAAGAACATTGAGCCAAATATCGCGCATCCATCACATGCTAAACGCACATCATGTAAATTGTTAGCAGCTCTGCTCGGCGCAGCTCAGCTCAGCTCAACGACTGCGTTCGAATCAGAGACGGCCTGCGTCTATCATTAAGCTGTCGTAAATCACAAGTAATTGACATTATACAATGTATGCATGGGCAGAGGTAGAGAAGCCAAGAGCTAAGGCCAGGCGGACAGAGAGCAGCCAGTCAAGCAAATAAGCAACAATTACCTATCGAGATAGCAAACAAAATGCACGTAGCAACAATTAAGCTAAGCATATTACATGTAAGAGCATGCTTCAATGATGATTGCTGCGACTAGCCTCGCATTTAGGTCCAATAAACTGAAAGAGTAGCTGAAAAAAACAAAATAGATGGCAATTTAAAAGTGACTGAGGGGTTTTTTTTCTAAGTTTATCGGATAAAGATTGTAGATAGATATATATAGATATATAGAAAAATTTAGTTTCAACTTTAACTTAAATGTGTTCTATGTTTTTAAACAACTTCGGTTGGATAGGAAAGCAACTTGCGACTGTCTTGCTGTGATATAGGGTAAGCGAACACAGGGAAAACGAGTATAGGCCGAGCGAAATTCCCTCTCCAACTTCAAAAGTTGCTCTTACAAAAGTGACTAAATTACTTAACAATACCAATTAAGCAGTTAGTCTACACCTCACTGCTTGTCCAGGAATTAACTTTCTTCCATGAAAACTGATTTTCATACTCACTCCCAGCATTTGAATACCCAAAAATACTTTTTCGAGTCAACTTTTCGTTGACTTCACACAACTCTCACGCAAATATATCACAAATTTCTGTAACATTTACTTAAATCATTCGACATTTTGTTGCATTTTATTACATAGCTGTGCAACAATTTGGCACAGATACGAGTAGAGAGTGAGAATCTTTGTAGATTGCGATTGCTCGCCAGCTGAAATGCACAATTAAAATGCAAAAGCAACAACAAGCAGCGAGAGAGATAGAGAACAATGGACGTATGTATGTACGTCTGGTATTTTTAGACTGACACACTAAACAAAAGACGAGCCGAAGGCAGCATCATCGCCTCCACCCTTAATCTCAACTCAATCTCAGCCGCTCACCCTCTCAACAGAATGTTAGAAGATAGAGACAAGGCATCTTTATCGCAGTATTACGAAATGTGGCCAACGTCTGTGAACGTAATTCTATATAGAATTCGCACGCTGCTCGTAAGGGGGAGACCAAACGACTGCGACTGCTTCGTGCTACATTTATATATATATACACTCGTATATATATAAATAAACTGCAGCGCTGAGACGTAATCGCAAGTGTTAGCTAATAGCTAATAGTCACAGATGACGCTGCAAATGCGGCCGAAGGTCTGCCAAAGGTGGTCAAGGTTTGATAATATCGCATAAATTGTCAATCAAGCTTATATCCAAATATAACTAAAAGAAACGATATAAGTTTAAATATATGGTAAATCGCATAAGCTGGCATTTCACACGTTGTTATCGCTTAATATTGAACAGGAAATCGTATATCTGAAAATATAAATATATATATTTTTGTATATATATAATCAAATAGGTAAAGGTAAAGCGCATGAAAAACAAAACACGCAAATTGTATGTAAATAAAGCTGATTGTTCGAGAATTATGATCAAAAGAAATGACGAGTTCTTTTTTCATTCTTTCTTTTTGTTTTTTTTTTCTTCGTTGTTGTTGTTGGAGTCTCGGGCTGTTGACTCTCTCAATGGGGCATTGCTCGATATGAATATTTGCGAATTAATCGTCTATGCAGGGCATTTTATATGAGTGTTTTGGAGAACTCTTTGCATGGATGGCATTGCGGTTACATTAACTGTTTACTTACTTTCAAAATGGGAAATTTATATAACAATATAAATTTTTAGCTATAAATATTAATTTAAATATTGTGGTTTTTAACCGAGCTAGTTACAACATTCATTGGCTTGTGACTAGTATAAAATTTTTTGTAATTTCAATTGAAATTTCCTAGATTTAATTCTAATAATGGTTAATATTTACTCTTAAGTTTCTGATGTCAATTAAACACAATTCTAAAGCATTGACTTAGATTTTATTTAATTATTTTATTTTATAACATTTATATGAAATTTCTTCATAAAGAATCAAATTTCATTAGTTACATTCCCCTTAGCTAACCCAGCAACGCTTGCCCTCTGCCCTGACTCTACGAACTCCCTTTGGCTACACATGTTCTTGTCATTTGCCAAACGACGAACATCAATGCAAACTATGCTCACGCCGCATATATCAGCACGTCGAGTAGTAAATTTTTAACTAATTTGTCAAATGTGCCATAAAAACGAGAGCGAGACCATCTGCAGCATAAAGTTGAACAACATGTGGGTCAAATTTCGGCCACACACACAGGCAGAACCAGGAAAAAAGCTAAACAGCCGCCAATTTAGAACTCCCAAAAATGGAACTGAGGGGGCAAAGAAAAAAAACTAATTGCATTTCCTGTGCATGTGTGTGTGTGTGAGTGTGTGTGTCCGTGTAGGGTAGACATAATTCCATTTGGAAAAGTCATAAATTAACAAAACAACTTCCGATAGAAAAACAAAGCGCAACAAAAATGAAAACAAAACAAAACAAAACAAAAACGAATGAAGCACGAAGAACATGCAGCGCAGCAAAAACTTGTCAAAGGGTCGACACAACTAACAGCAACAACAACAACAACAACAACAACAACTTGCAACACTGCAAAGTGGCTGACAAAAAAAAAAACAACTCCCCAAAACCAATTGAACTGAACATAGAAAGGGGTTAGGGCAGTGGCTGGGGCTGGGACTGGGTGCATAGGCAAGGCCCGTTGTCAGAGAGCCGTTAAAGCGTGACGCGCCAAACCACTTAACCGCTCTATATGCAGTCTCTGCACCCACTGTGCTAAGCGCCCCCAAAACTCCAGCTGTGGCTGACCGCCTGCCACATATTTCATCTGGAATCTGGGCAGCGCTCTATCTCTATCTCATTGTGCCTCTCTCTTTCTCTCTCCCTCATTCTCTCTCTCTCTCTCTCTCTCTCTCTCTCTCTCTCTGCGTGCACTGCTTGTCGTGGGGCATGTTAATTAGTTCTGGCTGCTGTGGCTTGTCGAGTCCCTCGACTCATTAACAATGACTGGGCAACAGGGTATAGTTTGTTTGCTGAGCAACAGGCCTATGGAGACATTTGCTTTAGTAAATATTTCTCATTATGTTTTTTGGTCATGTTTTGATGTTGGCAACTTGAAAGTCAATTGTGTTCCAAAATAATTGAATATTTAATCCAAGAGTTTTTTGAAATTTTAATAAAGATAAACTTAAATAAGAAGAGGATAGACTTTGGCCTTATATGAAGCTTATCTTTCGCTGTTTATTGATGCTGAATCTAGTTGCAGGGCATAAAATAGTTCTACTTTTCTCATTAACATATCTTCTCTTTTCTTTAACTAAATAATTCATGCCTTTCTATGAGAAACTGATTCAAGAAAACAGCAGAACAATTTCCTAAAGGGTAAAGGAAAACTTTAACAGGGTATCTTCTTTGCCTATATTGTATGTGAAGCTTATTTATGTCTGCTTATTGATGATGATGCTAAAATCTGATTGTTCTACTATCTCTTTCTATGCTAAGCTGATTCAAGCAAAACACAAAACAATTGCCTAACTTACCTTAACAGGGTATCTCTAGTTCCATTTTCCTCTTTTAATCACAACTCCATGCTATGCATAATAAACTCAACCGAAGAAAGCGCCAGACCAGCCAATTACCTAGTTTGCCGAGAGAAATGAAAACAGGGTATCTCTCAGTTATGTTCTCTCATCATTAGCACATTTGTACTTGCCTTGCCTATGCCGCTCTTGCCTCTCTTTATCTTTGCTTAATTTTTATGCTCGGCCTGCAATGAAATTCCTGGCCTCTGGAATCTGTTGCTGTTGCTGCTGCTGCTGCTGCGTGCAGCTCACTCTGACTGAGTCATCTCATCTGTTTTATTTGCGCGCTGCCATTAAAAAGTAAACCGCATTTTATTGCGCCTGCTCTCGCCAGCCACTAATCAACGACATCAAATTATGTTTTCTAGTCTTTGGACTTAAAAAATCCATAAAAAAAGAAGTCAAAAACCGAGCATCATATTCTAGGAGACACTTTAATAGGCTAGTTACGGCGGAGTTCGCTGAAGCATGTAAAAAAATAAAAAACAAAAATATGACTACGAGAATTTACATAAATTTTCCAGGCTGGGAATGTGCGCGTAATGGGCTCCACGCTAGATGGTAATGGTTGATGTTTAGTGGAACGAAACCAAGTTGTTATAATGTGTTGAGCTCCGCTGTGACAAACAGCATGTAAATGTGATGGGCGTACAGTTTACGATAGGGCAATATAAATATGACAGGAAATGTGTGAAGCAGGCACAGGAAATTGTTTTTAAACTAAACGCGAAATATGCATAGAAATAAGATTTGATTTAAGGAGTTGAGCGTTGCGAACTTACAAGTAGTACATTAATGGACTAATCAAGTTGTAGTCAATGAAAAAGAGGCTTAGGTGAAATATAGGCTACATAATGGTTTAAACGCGCAATCTTAGTCTAGATTGGTTTGTTTGATCTAACTGAGAAACATGCTTAGAAAACAGCTATGTGTGGACTAGAGAGTAATGCTTAAACCTTTTATGCAAAAGTGTAATTGATTTGTAGACAGGCGAAAGCAGCTTAAGCAACTTCGTGGTTGGACGCTCTCTGTTGCAAAGTTGCTTATAGTATTGATCTTCTAATATTTCAAGCTGTGCTTAAAGCCTTGTTGAGCATAGAAACTATTTCCTCTTAGAAGTTAAAAGTTAACAATGAAGATATAGCATTGAACTACTAACATTTCAAGCTGGGCTTTAAACCTTCTTCAGCTTAGCAACCTTTTCCTAATAGAAGCTGAAAGTTGCAGCTTAACATACAGATTTAGGCTGGAGCCTATGGCTCAGATATCAATTGTAACGATTTCTAGACAAAAGGAATAGCCGCATAACGCTTTATTTGGCTGATCTAAGCAAGATTCATGCTAAGAAAAAGAAAGTGTAAACTAAACTAGAGTTGGCATCTATGCAACTGAAATGTGAGTGATTTGTCGACAAAGAAAAGCAAACGAAAAACTTTTAAAGGATTGCAAAGTTTGAGTATTGATTTGAACAACTAAAATTTTAAGCTGTTGTTCAAATCTTCTATCTTAGCGTTGCTGAAGTTGCCCACACTACAATGTAGAATCTTTGATATTGAAATGTGAACGATTTTTAGACAATAAAAAGCTCACGAGGAAAACTCTTCTAAGGCAGGTAAATTACTATTAGCTTAAATTTTAATGCATATAAACTTCAGCTATAACGATTTTATAGTACATATAAACGGTTGTGATCTAAGCTCTGCTCATTAGAGCCCCAGGTGAAGAAAGACTTGCAATTTCTTGCTACACTTGGCAGCTGATGTAAGAATTTCGTTTCTTAATTTGACTTTGATATGCACTTAGTTTTCGGGCACGCGGCAATTAGTTTTGCCAAAAATAATTTCATTGCGCCAACATTTTCCATTATACAATGCACAGGTGTGTGTGTGTGTGTATGTGTGCGTGTGTGTGTGCCATATTGCAGCATTTTCAATTAAATTGTTTTATTTGGGTCTAAAAATAAAAGCTTGAAACATTTACGTGCTGATTAAACAGCGTAAAGTATGCGAGGAATTGGCGCGTAAAAGATTTCGTTTGATTTCATTGAAGTGGTGAGCACTGCCAAGAGGTAAATATATGGTGGGGCGTGGGGGGGCGTGGGGGGCGTGGCTATACAATTTGGAACGTGTGGCAACCGTTAGCCATAGACAATTGGAAAGCAGCGTTAATTAGAGAAGCAATGCGCGAAAAATATGAGCAAAGTGAAGATGTTCGACAGCCGCAATTTTCACTGGGAAAACAAAGCAAATTATAAGACACTCGCATCTATCTATCTCTGTCTCCCTCTCTCTCTCTCTCTCTTTCTCGTTTTCATTTAGACAGCATCTCTAGAGACACACGCTAGTCAATAGTCTCAATATCGATTTCACTTGCCGGCTGAGGCGAGGGGCACGCCAGCACTTTTGTGAAAACAAAAACTCACGTTTTGTAAAACTCGTTCGCGCTTTTCATTTTCAATGCAATGACAAATTCGTCCGCCAGGGGGCGCCACTCAAAACAGCAGCAGCAGCTGTAGTAGCAGCCATGGCAACAGCAGCAACTGTTCCCATTAGCCGTTCTAGTTGTGCTGCCGCCTTTCGACTCCTCTGAACGATCTTTCATTATATATTGAGCACACATTCGCGCATACTCAAAAAAAAGAAAAGAAAAAAAAAACACAAGCAAATCTCATAAATTCTTTCGGGGGCAAACGACGCCGAATACGAGTTCCTTTCTCTTTGGCCAACGTCTATCGACCCGGCTAACACATGCATAACTTGGTCACTGGGTCGATATCGCAGCACGTCTGGCAGTCGCGTCTGATCTTGCACCACGATTCTATTCTCTGGCTGCTGCGCTGTATTTATTTATTTTATTTACTTAATGCTTCATTTACCAACAGGTAGCAATTGACCAAAAAGAAAACAAACTCAATAAGTTTGTTTACCAATTACTCAAGAGCTGGCTAAGAGATATCCACATCTGCGTGCATTTTACTACACTCTTCTGGGAATACGCAGATGGAAGGAAGTTTGAGTGATATATGTAGGAAATTTTTTCTGGTTCTGGAAATTGTGATAAGTGAGCAAAGATTGCATGGGAAGTTTACGCTGAGCCAAAAATAATATTGCAATACGTGGGAAGTGAAAGAAACCAAAAACATTGCTCTAGCTCCCATTTGTCTTGAAGATTTTGTCAATATTTGAAATAGAAATAACTATTCACCTTAGATCGTATGTAAATATATGCCATGTAGTTGCCGCCGGTTGCTGATCAAACGTTACGAATTCAATTGGCATTTGAAATTTAAATGCGCTCTTTCGCTTGAAACTCATAAATTACTTTTAAAACAACAGCAGCAGCATCGACTCGACCTACAAAGCATGTCAGATCTTTTGCCTGATCAGCCTCGAAGTAGAAATTATGCATGGCTCGATAAGGGAGAAACGCAGGGAGAGAGAGAGAGTGCTGGGGCAAGAGGGGGAGTTAGAGTTTGTCTGTAATCAAGCGCGGAGCGAAACGTAACGTAGGTCAGAGTCAACGAATTTGACAGCGGATCTAATGAAGCAGCAATTGGAGTGGGCGGGAGGGGAGATAGGGAGTTGGAGAAGGCGACAGCACTGATTGCCAATAGAAAAAAAGCAACAACAACAACAACAAAATTAGCCCCTGGTCAAATGAAGTGCGCCTTTTTGATAGAAACTGAAGTTGAGCTCTGCAGCTGCTGCACTGTGATTAAGCAGCGCCTTCAACTGGATGACGTTGTCGAAGTCCAAGTCGAAATGGATGTCGATGTCGAGGTGCCGGTCAATGGTCAGTGGCCAGAGGCAAGTAGCAGGGAGCAGGCAGCAGGCAGCAGCAGCAGCAGTAAAAAAGTTGATTGCGCTGTTCAACAAAGTTGCTGCGACGGCAACTGCTGTTGTTGCTGCTGCTGCTGCAGGCAGTTGTTAAATCAAAATCGTTCAGTTGCAGCGAGTCGAATACACTTACACAAACAAGTATTTTCACTATGAACTTGACTATGTGAGAGATGTTTCTTAAAGACATACTTGACGTATGCGTAATGAGTTTACCATTTATATATGCTATAGCATATATATGTATATCATATCAATATCAATATATCATATCATATCAATATATATGTTCTGTTCTCTTAATGCCAGAATATGAAGTATTGCCAGAATTCATAGATTATAAATTTATGTTCCACAGAATTATTACAAGGTTACTTATAACAGTTCTACTATCGTATAGACTATATACTCATAATTATATCCAGGATAATATTATTTTTAGGGTAAATGGAGACAATATATAATATATAATATATATAGTTACTCTATGGTATAATTCATAAAGCATATTGAAAGTATATTGAAACTCTATAGCTTATTGTTATTTCCAGTATATATATCAAATATATTATCATATATTCTGTACAGTATAATTTATATTTATTTTATTATTATTATTATTATATTATTAGTATTTTTTAATGTAAATAGACAATTTACCCCTTATTAGCCTGTTCCAGAATTTCCATTTACATAGTATTATTTCTATAGTATATATCATACAAATATTCTCTCATTATCATCTATGCCTTAGGTATTTTCTCCATTGTATTTAATAGGTTTCCAAGCTTATATAGAATAAAAATCCATTATTTACACATTACTATATTATTTACAGTGTATATAGACAATCAATTTCTCTCTTAAACAACTTTGTATTCTAGTGTATTAAGACTTCGTCAGTTTGTTATTAATTTTCCAAATTATCTTTCTTTCTCCTCCTATCCGACATCTCATTTTTTGTGTGCTTCTGCTGCTCTTTTATTATATATTAAAAGCTGATTTTGCTGTTGTTATGACAACTACAGCTACAACAACAGCAAAATAAAGAAATAAATTCAATAAAAAATTGAATAGCCAATTGATAGGAAATTGGGTGAAATTTGCAGCTTGCGTTGGCTTGGCTTGGCTTGGCTCGGCTTGGCTCGGCTCGGCTCGGGTTGGTGCAACTGGAAACGCCTGGAATTGGAGTCGCTCTTGTGTGCAGCTGGTTCATTGACTGCTTAACAACTGATGCAACCGATGCGAGGATTGTAATTAATGCACATGATATTGTACACTTTGGTTTATGATGTAAGCCAGCAGTTGATTGACAGATTGACGGACAGCAAATACCGCGGCAAAATTAATAATTGATTAGACGCTGCGAGTGCAGCCATCAATCAATTAAGAGGGCGTGGCTGTCAAATGACTGAAAAGTGAAAAGTGGAAGAGATTTCTATTGTCGCTAACGAGATGAATGGGCAAACGGCATCGTTAACGGATATGCACACACATACATACACACACACACACACACACACATATATATATATATATATATATATATATATATATATATATATATATATATATATATATATATACATATATATTTATATGCGCACACATATAGAAATATATATCTGGGAAATCAGCTGAAGTATCGCAAGACATTTTCAGCGACAGCTGTCAACGCGTCTCGCAACTGGCCAGAAAACATACAAATTTATTGCATGCCACAGAGCAACAACTAAAAAACGAATTTGAGCACACCTCTTACAGAGTATTTATAGCCAAGACGACCCTGGCTGCCCTTAAAAATACCGGCAGAGCATCATAGCCCGGTTCAGAGATAGCTAGATGCCTCCTGTCTCTGCTCAGTTATGCGGTCGAGCCAAACAGCAACAGAAAAGAAAAAAAAAACAAACTGTCTGTCCCTCTGCCAAATGGCCAACAATCGGAAGTTGCGAATTGCGGCCAATCAATAGAAATCGTCTAGAGAAATGTCAAGCGTCTGAATTTGCAAACAAGGAAGTCATTTCTATGCATAGTTCCGCTGCACAAACGGATTTCAGCTAAGAAAACTTTTATCTTAAAGGTTTTTTCTTAAAGAACCGACAGACTTTAGGAAGTTGTTTTTAGACTTGAGAAGCTTTGATGGGTTCAGGTAGAGTTTTCCGTGCTTTAGAATTAAATGAATAAGAAACAAAATGGAAAAAGCTGGGTAAATAATGGAATTTTGTTTATTCAAATTTAACTTGAAGTTGATATCTGACAAAGCAGAAACATGGCCTATTCCCTTTGTGTGTTTCACTCGTTCTCTCTCTCTTTCGCTCTAGCTCTATCTATCTCTATCTGTATCTATCTTGCTCTGTCTCTGTCTGTTTCTATCTATCTTTCAGTCTCTATCTGTTTCTCTATGACTCTCTCTGTCTTTCTTTTTTCTCAATCTCCCTCTCCCCCTCACCCTCTCTCTTTCTCACTGTGTCTGCTATCCGTTTAGTTCCAATGCTCTCCATGCCTCTCTCTGACTGTCTGCTTTGCCAGTATTTCTCTACGACTCTCCCTCTCTGTGCTCTTGGTTAGCCTATTTACTTTGTTTCTATCTCTAAGTCTCTTTGTCTACTTCGTCTATCTCTCTCTTTCTTTCATACTTACTCTTTGTCCCTACTTTGTCAATCACTCTATCGGTCTACTTGTTTACCTTTGCCTTTGTCTCTAAGTGTCTCCCCCTCTCTCTATTCATTCTTAAACAGATATTAAGTGTTATCAGTATGTTTCTACGCTTAATAGCTCTTCTAATTCGACAACTAACACAGTTTATATTAATCAAGGTTTACATTTTTCTTTTCTTTCCAGGTAAATATGTCAGCCAAATACTAAAGATTCGTACACTTCAAAGGGCAGTTGATACACTTAGTTCAGTTGTGGAAACCTTGTTTTCGTGTAACAGGGGCAACAGGTTTTTAGATTTCCGCAATTTTCCATTTCTATTTTTTTTTTATGTTTCCACTACTGTTATAACATAACTGTTATTACGCACTCCACAGAGAGAGAGAGAGACAGAGGTCACACCCGCTGCTGACCTTTGCAGCAACTCAAATGTAACCAAAAAAAAAAAAGAATTACTCGGCCATAACAAAGAACTCTAGGCACTTTAACGTATGCGGCTTTACCAGTTTTTAATTAAGAAAAGCCATAAGAAGAAGAGAAGAACCCACAAAAAAAAACTATATACATATATGTATATATACCATATCTATATATATATATATCTTCCAACTCTTTTCTCAACTTTAATTAACAACTTCCTCTTGGTGTGCGTCTTCTGGCCTTTATTGCCATAGCAAGGGCTAATAATAATAATTATTATTATGATTTATTTGCGACTCGTATGCAACGCACATTTCTGACCCAAATCCGAAAAGAATTGCTGACAACATTGACCCATTTAAGCAAAAGCATAAAACTGACCAACAAAAAAAAAAAACAGAAACAAAAAAAGAGTTGCTAAAATTTAAAAAGTTTTATGTACGCATGTTGCAAAACGTGTGCTCAAACATAAACAAAGCGAAAATCATGCGAATTTCTTTCGCTATATTTAGATATATTTCTCGAAATTAACGGAAAATTTCTGATGTCATTAATCATATGGAAAGATCGATTGATATCCATTTAACCAACGATTGAAGCGCATGTGGCATAAATATTTATTTAAATTCAGTTGTTCCACAAGTTCAAATCAATTAAGTGAAAAACGCGCGAGCGAAACTATAAATAAAAGTGCAAATTTTCATATAAGTAGTCTACTTATGAAATACCCTAGTGAAATAGTTGGGATATATATTTAATAGTACGAGTCAATTATGTGGAAAATTTGGTAGAAAATTAAAAAAAAAAAACAAAATTTAATGATAGAAATAATTTTTATAAAAATTTTCTACTTATATATTTCCAAATAAAAAAAAAGAAAGTTCGTGAGAAATTTAAAATAAAAAGTAGAAATTTTGAAAAATAAATTGAACTAATTTAACTAATATTTATGTTTGTGAGAGAACATGTAGACAAAGACATATCTACGAAACTAGGGTACATTATATACATTTATTTCAATTTAATTTAAAGCTGAAGTCTTAAGCAGCTCGCATCACCAAAGCAAGCAAATCCATATTTTATGCAGCATAACCTTTATTTGATTAAGTTTAAAAGGTGAAAAAATTGCTATATAAAATGTTCTCAATATTTATTTTGTTCCCAGAATAAACAACAGTTGCCACGTGGCAAAATAAAAATATTTTTAAATAGAAATAAATAAATAAAATCAAATAGAAACAGAAAAGATATATTTTCATTACATGAATTTCTGCAAAAAATAAACTTTATAAATTGAACTATCTAGTTTTTCGTACTCATTCTACCATCGAAATGAGAGTGGCTATATCCTATCAATTACATTAAACTATTGACATATTCAAAAAGATTTGGCATTTGATAATGAATGAACTCTGCCCAACGTGTAGAAATAAATAATAAATTTATTTATTACTTAATTAAAATAATTGATATAAAAAGCACAAAGCTTTTCACCATGTATGCCAACTGCTAAAGCCCATAAAATATGCTCATTTATACACATATTTTTATTTATAATATAAAACAATAACTTGCCAAATTTAATTAAATTTCGTTTTAAAAACCTTTTACGAAATCAGTTTTCCACCATAAGAAAATCTCTCAAAAGTATTTTTTTGAATAGCAACAACTTTTTCTTTCGCTAAATGGCAGTCAGTTAAATAATATGTTTGTTTAATTAAGCAGCTGCCAAAGAAGTGAAAGTGCACAATGCACATCATGTCAAAAGAAAAAAAAAAACAAATAACAGCAGCAACATTGTGACATCGGCTGCAGTCGCTGCCTGTGCAACGATGCGTATGCGTAATAATTTTGTCCCGAAGCGAGATAAACTGCGTTAGCCGCTTGTTAAAGTGAAAACTGCACAAAATGTTTACAAACCAAATTTTGTTATTTTTCTTTTCTTTTTTTGTTTTTTTTTTTTTTTTTTTTTTTTTTAATAAGTTTTAGTCAAGGCTTAGAGCTGCTGGGTAATGGAGCTTTACTTAATTAAGTTTTATGAACATTTATTGGTGCATGCACATAAAATCTGTTGAAAATCAGCGATCTTCGAGTCAAGCTGTTGGTTTTTGGTGCGCAAAGAAGCGACAACGAACTCAAGTGCATTAACCTTAACAATCAGCATTTAAGTGCCCACAACAACAACAACAACAACAACAAGGAGTAGCCATGCGTTTGGCGACAACAACAACAAACAGTTGGCCTGGACCCTGATCTTCAAGAAACCTGCAACACTTGCAGCCGCCGCTTCAGCTTCAGCATCAGCCGCAGCCTCAGCGTCTCTGTTCACCAGAAGTAGCAGCAGCAGCAGCAGTAGCAGCAGCCGCCGCAGCCGCAGCCGCATTCAAAGCTTTTTCAAAAGCCAGTTTAGCGAGTTTCGATCGACAAAGTCCAGCTGAGTGTGGTCAAAACGTGTTAGGGTTTATCTTGCAGTCAACTGCTAGCCAAGAGCCAACTAGCTCGCACTGCCCGCCAGTGCCCCCATCTGTTTCTCAATTAGTTGGCGAGGCAAATATTTCAAACCAACTTTGAACTGTGGCTGCGCATTGTCTTTGTATTCGGGCTTACCTTACTCTTTTCATTCACTTCACATTTCATAAATGTTGAGCTCCAAAAAAAAAAAAACAAAAAAAAACTGCGTTGACAGACACTTTTTGTGACTATTTCCATTTAATATTTTTTCATTTTTTTTCTACTCGCATTTTTCGCTCGAATTTCCACTTTCAGTTTGCGGTTGTTTTTTTTTCGTTGTGCTTTCTTATGGAAATTCATTTGACATTTTTATTTACGAGTTTCGACTTTTGCGCCTCTCTGTCGGCGTTTGTTTTTCGAGTGCATAAGAGATGGAGAGACTGAGGGAGAGAGATCCGACTGACAGTTTGTCTGCTGCTTGCTCCAGTTGATATATGACCTGTCTGAAGCGCTTTAAGCGTTTAGTTTGCATCTTATAAATCGCATATGAATGTCAATTTGGGCATTAGATTAAGAGTGACTGAAAAAGAAAGAGAGAAACAGACAGAGGGGGCGACAGCGAGTGGTTTCGGCTAGCTTAAAAGATTTTGTAGTTTCATTGTATGGCAAATGTTGAATCTAGAAAGTAAATGTCTAATATCGTAAGAGCTATAGTTGAACTATTATCAAACTGTTGAAATTTCCATTTAAGGAGTATGAGAAAATGTTTATTAAATGATTGACACAATAATTTCAATAGAGTTTGGATTGTAAGAGACTCGTTTTATGGAGCAAAAACTTTAGTATTATTTTAATATCGTGTCTTTGAGGCGATTGTCATAACGATTGCAGCTCACTCATCAAAGTGTATCGCTGTTTTTATTTGATCTTCGAGCTGCTCTAAGAATCCCTCACCAGCTACAACTCATACATCTGAGCTCAGCATTGATCGTTGTAGCAGTATTGAGCATTATTACATTTTCATCATCAGCCAAAGACAGTCTGAAACTCAACCAAGTTCCCAGTCAATTTTGGCTGAAAACACGATCCACAAACGATCGACTCAGCGCGATATCTCAATAAACAACTTCACGGTTTGTTAATGGAAAACGATGTTAATTTTAATTACAAATATGACATTACGAGTACTTTCGAGTATTGCATGTCTAATTGCTTTGCGCTTCGCGGGGTTTTTAGATTTTTGGTTTGTATTTTGTATTTTTCTTTTCTATTTTATTTTTTTTGTGTAATTTTCGTTAGTTTTCATGACGATTGGCAATTTATTGTTTGGTTTTGCCTGAAGAGATCTAATGAATGCTTCAATTTCTGTGTGTTTTCTGTATTTTTTTTTCTGTTTATTGTGTAGAAAATTGGCAGCAAATCGAAAAATCAAAATCAAATTTTCGCAATGTTGCTACAGCGGCGAGCCGCTGTATAAGACGAGTGAATGGTATGCATTTGTTACGGCCTTGACTAAAATTTGTGTCTAGCTGAAAAGAAAACGTTTACAATAGACACGCTGGCAGACGACGATGACGGCAGTCTTACGTAATTGTCAATAGCCAAATTCAAATAAAACAAAATTAATAAAAAATAACTGAAATCGGGTCAAGTTTTTAATGAAGGAATCCCAAAAATATCGATAAACAAAGCAAGTCGCTTGTTCTTGAACACATAAATATATTAAAAAAAAAAACCCTGCCCAGCCTCAATGCAAAGCGAATTGGGACAGTCAAATAACGAAGAAGTAAACAAACATCAGTTGAGACATATAAAATATGAGGGCATCAAAAATAAATCGTAATGAAAAGGGAAAATAAAAGAGAGAAAAAAAGCATTTTTAATGGCGCAAATATTTATCAAAAGCCAGCAACACAATGCAGCCAGCTCAAGGAAAACATATTTCTGGGCTTTTAACATTTTGTTTTCTTTTATTTTTTGCCGATTGCTTTTGTGGTCTTTTTGCAAGGCTGCACTTACCTTCCCCAGGTGTTATATAAAACTGCTGCCGAAATAGCCAAAAAAAAAGGAAAAACTTTTACTAAAAGTAGGTTCTAAGTTGGTTTTTTGCTTGCTCTCTTTTTAGCCACTTGAGAAGATGTTTTTTAGCCAAATGGATTTTTGTGTGTTTTAGTTAAAGCCAGCTGCCGTCCAAGCGAGGGCGGCGCAGGAGTGGCTGTGCTTGGGTAGGTTAAGGGTTACGTTTGCAGTGAATGGGTTTTTGCGTAGTTTGCAATTTGTGGTTTCTACTTTAGCTGTGCAGCTCCACTCTGGCCGAGCTGCTGGGTAATCGATGCGCTTTTTGTGGTAGCTGAAAAATGGCATCGCTGCTGCAGCTGAGCTGCAATTGAGCTCCAATGCAATTTGTAACTGAACTTAAGCGAGCATTGAACAGGTGATGGACAAAACGTTGAGTAATATGCAAAGCGTAATGGTCGCCGCAGAGAGTTTTGTAGATTTATGGAGTGATAGACGCAAGAGAGAGAGAGGGAGAGAGTGAGGAGAAAGACAAAGATAGAAAGAGTCAGAAGAGATAGAGTAAAAGGAGGGAGCAGGAGTACGATAGAGAGAAAAAGAGAGAGGCAGGAAAGGAAGAGAAGAGAGTCAAAAGAGGGAGAAAGGGTGAGGTGAGACAGAAGCAGAGGCAGAGAAACTAAATTTTTTACCTAAATTTAGTTAAATCTATAATTTATATTAATTTTTTTTTCTTTGATTTTTGATTTTATCATATAATTGATTATATCTTAAAAGAGATATTTCTTTTTTTAAAATTTATAATTTAAAATGAAGTTAAGGTATTATTAATTGTTGCTCTGTTAATATAACTTAACGAGAGGCTCGCGAGACGTATGATTCATATTATCTTGCTCCCATCTTCAACTTCTGTTCTACGCAGCTCTAAACACCTGCTCAATGTTAAGCTAATGGTTATGGTTGATTCTTCTGCTCTCCCTCTCTCTGGCTCCCTTTTCGACTTCCTGCTTAACAGTCTCCACACTGAAGCTTTTATTTTCTACACTCTCCAGATCTGCACACTCTTTTATATAACATTTGTCACAAATAGTTTATATATGGGCATCATAAGGAAACTATAACTAACGCTAATTGCGTTGATCGTTCATCGCCGCGAACTGTCACTCAAGTCCGAGATAAACACTCACACACACAGACACACACACACTCACACACTCACTCACACACTCATTTGTAATTGCTTCAATTATTTTCATATTATTATGTGTTAAAATGCTTTTTGTTCAGTATTTTTTCACAGTTGCGCATCCCCCGTTTGCTGCCGCTGCCCGCTCTCGCTCTCTCACTTCTTATTCATTATGCCCTGGTCTGTCCGGTTTGTCTGTCAGCGTGCCTCACTGTGGCCATACGGGGAGTGCTCGCTAAAGTGTGCTCATGTTCATTAACGCCAAAGTTGAGGCAATTGTCGTCGTCGTCGTCGTCTTTGCTATAGTTGTAGCTGCTGTCGTCTGTCCGCTGTAATCTGAACGTCGAGTATCTCTCAGCCCCTTCTCGCCGCTGCCACGCCTCTGTTGCCACTCATCATGTTCCATCTGTTGGGCCTAGCGGCAATGGCTGGCATATTCCGTGGCTCATTGTAAAGCAATGCGCCCCTCATGTCGTGGACGTGAACGTGGACTCTCTAACCTACGCTTTGATTTGCTTCAGATACCCTGTAAACGGGGGCATGAGTGAATGAAGCTGTTTCACAAATAGCTTTTCAAACTTTTAATCATTTTTAAGTTTTATAGTTAAGGCAAGTTTTATAGTTATCACAGGGCATCTTTGTAGTCACGTATTTTGCAACTTCTGTTATTGTTGTCTTTTGATTTTTGGCTTCGTTTGGCTTGTCAGCTGTCAGCAGATTTTTATTTTTACTTCATTTTTTTTCGGGCATGGAAAGTGTGACATTTTGATTAGTTCAAATACATATACGTATATACGTATATATGTTTATGTATTTATTGCTGTCTTGGCTTGTGACTGAACTTGAGGCGCTTGTGGGTTAATAAACGTCAAGGTTGCGCTTAAAAGAACGTATTGTAAGCGAAATAAGTTGAGTAAGATGGGGTGAGAGAGTGTGGAAAATGGGAAATAAATAAGTGTGAATGACTTGAGCAGAAATATATTATTGAATAAAGTGAGAGCTCTAAATGCATATAAGAGTAACTGATTGATTGACTGACTGACTAACGATAGATGATCAACAGATTATTCTCAACTTGATGAATATATTTTTGTATCCTATTCAAAATGAAATAGATTAGCTTAAGAATATTTATTTGTGCAGCTTGATTGACTGACTGATTGATTGGTGATTTGCAAGTTATTAAAGACTCTAGTACTCTTTTGGTATTTCATTCAAAATGAAATATATTAACTTAATAACAATTATTTGTGCTTCTTACAGCTTGATTGACTAACTGATGATGAGCATAGCTCTAACACCTTCGACTGCTCGAATATTATATTTAATATAAAAGTCAAAATGTCAATATAAAATGCATTAACGATTGTGTGACTGACTGATGTATGAGCAACAAATTCTCTAAGCCTTTCAGCTGCTCTAGTATTTGATTAAAAATAGAATACGAAAATCGATTTGGATTATATTCGCTTTGCTTGCTTGATTGACCTCTTGATTGACATTTTGATTGATTCAATGGACATTTGATTGATTAGCAACTCGCTATCCTGACTAACTGCCAAAACTAAATTCCATCAAATATTTTTGCATTTCCAATGATTAAATGATTGATAGAATCATTTATCAATTAGGCATAGAACTTACTTTGAAACTGCCCCTTTCATGAGCACACATTAAATATTAAAGCTAAAATATAAAAAAGTCTTCTAATAAATGCTAATGCTGACGAATCGATTCACTGACTGACTGACAGACAGAGCTGACAAACAGATTTTTGACAGCTCTTATATTTCATTTCAATTTCTAAAGAAAGTTTCAATTGTTGATTTCCTTTCGCTTGTGAAGCGAGTGGGTTGAAGTCTTTTAGCTCAGCTTAAATTGATACATCAACAACTTGAGCACTTGCCACACACGTTGATCAATCATGATGTCTGTGTCTGTATGAGTCGGTGTATGTGTGTGTGTGTGTGTGTGTGTGTAACTGATATTTCTGCAGATGCTGCCCACAAGCTGCGTTTTGTAGGGGCCCGCTTTGCGGTCGATTAGTTACTCGTCTCATCTTACACACTCACACACACACACACACACACACACACACATTTGTCAGCCTGTTGCCAGCCCTTGCTGCCACGCCCCCCAACCGTCCTCCTCTCTTAGCAACCGCAAGGCGCACACAATTGACATTTGATTGACTGACAGTTGTTTGTCAGTTTTTTTTTCTTTTCTTCTTTTTTTGACAATTAGGCGGCAAAGAGAAATTGCTTTCGATTTCGATTACAAAGAAGAAGAAAAAGAAGAGCAGCAGACATGAAGAATGCTTCAAGACAGTGTCAAATGTCTCACAAATTGCCTTGAATAAAACTTGATATATGTTATATATAGCCTCATATATTGATTGAGAAATTGTAAGTCAAGTGTTATTTTTACACAATATTTACTATTTCTGTAGCCGCTGCCTACATGGAATGCGCAATTGTGATTCTAGTTTGAGGGTTTTTTTTTTGTGTTATTGTCGTGAGTTTTGGTTTTGTTTATGGAAATATTGAGCGAATGCTTTTTTGAGAAACTGGGTCACACTTGACTTGCGAAGACAGAGAGGGAGAGGGAGACAGAAACTAATTAGATGTTGCGCCAATAATTTTCTAATGAAATTATCAAGTGGGCAGCATCAACAGCAATCTTCTGTTTCTGTTTCTGCTTCTGCTTCTGCTGCTGCTTCTTATGCTTCTTCATCTTCATCCATCTTTAACAGCTAGCCATCAAAGTTTTTATCATAGGCCAAAGACCATTTTGATGTTGCCCAATTTTTTTTATTATTATTTATTTATTTTTATTGCCATTATGATGGCTTTTTAAATGTTTGATGTTCTAATTTCGTGAGCTCAGCGGGCGGGCCGTTCGTCCACAAAGAAAGATCATTGTGACTACATTTATTATGTAAATTTCAGCTCAAATATTAGTTTTATGGCCAGATATGATCAACATATCAATTGCTAATAGTTGCGTACAACTCGGTTAACATCTTCAAATTTTGGTTATTAACATTTGCTAATTTTCACAGCTTTTGTTTCTCGAGCTTTTGTAGCTTATTGCAAAATCTGTGTCGGTTCAGTGAACTTCAGTGACTTTAACTGATCTTTTCTGTTGAATTTGGCTTAAATTTATGTTATCCTATGAAACTACATGTGTTTCTGCTGACTGAGCTATATATTTCTGTATGTTTGCAAAAATATGGCGAACTAAGAAGGGAACAGGTGTTGGAGTGTTTTAATCAAGTTTATTTATGTTGTATCTATATATTTGTATATATTTATATCTATGCATAAATCTATAAATATATTTTCTTTTTATTTTGTCTTTGATCACAAGCTCGTTTGTTCCATCAATTTGGGGCCACACCTCAGCCGCTGAAAATGCTGTCTGCATTCAAACTGTAGCTAAGTTTTGCATGTCAAAGCAGCAAGAAACCCGCCTACACAAAGCCACGCCCCTCTAGCGCTCTCGCTGCTCCTTAGCTGCCCACAGTTGATTTAAGCTAAATAAATAGGCCGTTGGCAAGTAACAAAAACGAATTTCGATGCGCTTTGCAACAGTTTCATTTCGCTTCCTGCTCAACGACGACGGCGACGAAGACAGAGGTTGTCAGAGCTATTAACAAAATTGGCAATGCGTTGCAACTGGCAGCTGGCAGGCGCGCAGATACCAATGCAAATACAGATAACGAAACAGATACAGATAGAGAGACATACAGATAGAGAGACAGATACAGCTGCAGATACTTACAGCTAGATATTACTCAATCACAGCTAAAGACTTCCGTGACCGTCTGTGTCTATATTTGAGACAGTTAGAAGGAGAGTGAGAAATGCAGTCAACTGTCAAATGGGCGGGGCGGGGCGGGTGGCTGCTTAGAAACTAAAGCAACAACAACAACAACAACTGCAGCAGCAGCAGCACAAGGCTAATTGTCATTTTCCGACAACAGCAACAACAACATCAGCTAGCCAGGGGAGCAGCCGTTTGAATGCACTTTTACTGCCGCGATTTACGATTGTTTTCAACGCTGTGCCAATTGGGCTCAATAAAGCATATATACATACACTCCTCTTAACTTGGCTCAAATAACAAATTCCGTTAGTCCGCTGCACTTGTTAGTTTATACCAATTTTATTGCCAAAGCCAAGCACCACACACAGACACACAGACACACACACACACAACACACAGTGAGAGAGAGCAAAAAGTCGAGCCGCCCAGGTTCACATTTCGATGTCCATTGTCTTTGTGCAGTCAGCCCGGTAGCCAAAACTAAAAGTGTGGAGCCCGAGCTCCGGGAAACTGAGTTCAGTTGTAACCGAGTGTTTGTAGAACGGAAGTTATTAAAATTGTTGTTTTGTTAGCCAACTCTGGCTGAATGGCAGTCGCTGGCTAGGGGCCTGTGGGTGAGAGTGGCAATCGCACATTTCTAGTGCATTGACCACCATTTGCTGCTCGATTATTACACATACGCAACGTGCGCCCAGGCCGCAGCTGTCGCTCGTTTGTCTCTTTTTTGCCTATGGTATTAGGGTTTATGTGTCACGCCTAGAATTGTCGTTGAATTGTTTTCTTTTTTTTTTCTTTTTTTGTCTTCTGCTCAAATGACAACTGTTGCACAGCGCAGGTTTTGCTTGAGGATAAAAATAGATTCTATTATACCCTAGGCTCTGCCATGTTCTATGGGAAACACAAAAAGTTGCAGATGATTATTTCATATTTTGCTATATTTATAGTTGGCTTACACTTGTATCCTTTTACACGAAACTTTAGAGCTTGACATAAATGTATAGCACTTTATAGTAACTTGCAAATGTATTACATTTATAGTAAAAGTTATTAAATTCATTTGATAAACTTGCTATAAATTTATGTTGCATTTTAGCAACTTGCAAATGTAGCACTTTATAGCAGCAACTAAATTCACCTCAAATAAATATACACTGTTCAGAGTACATACAACTTAGCTAAGTTTCGTCTTTTAACATGCTATAAAATTATAGCACTTTATAGTTAGTCATTTTTACTGCCACTCCTTTACTTAATCTTTAAAAGTAAATGCAGCTCTTAAATTTTAGATTTGTTAAAACTAGATATTTCATTCTTGATTATATTTCTTAAGTATTTTGTGTGCTTGTCCGTTTGTACTAACAGTTCCCAGATTATTGTGTGTTAAAGGGGACATAAGCCTGTTTATGGCATTTTCCGCCCTAGCATAAACTAAAAATATTTCACTACAAAATACCTACAGCTTAACACTTGTCTGGTCTCTCCACTGGCAAAACACCTCCACCATGGATGACTTATATCCGCTTGACCGACCGCCAGTTGCGCCGTCCCCTCCTCTGCCCAGCCTAAGCTCTTTCAAGCACAACGCTGGGTACTTCCGTTCCGCAGTCGGCAGTCGACAGTTGTCGCTGTTGAAATCTATACGCGATTAGCTGACATTTTGCCTAGAGGTCATTACTTAGGGGGTTGGGGTTACTGGGTCAATAGCTTATGAGGTCACATTCGTTTGGGTGTTCGCCGGGCGGGCGTTGGATGGGAGGCGTGGCTAATTATGTTAGCTGTGCGCTTAGTTAGCTTAGCGCTTGCTAGTTAACTGGTTAATGCCCACAATACAAAATTTGTTGTTTTTGGCACGCTTTGTTGGGCCTAACCAAATATTGTGTGGCATGCGATTTCTGGCCTGCTTTTGCAAAAAAAAAGTTATATATATATATATATATATATATATATATATGAATAATAATAATAATAATAATGAAAATAATAATGAAAACTAAATGAATTTTACTTATGTCTCGTGCCAGCGTCAAATTAAATGTAACGTATAAAACAAATGTTTATAGCATGTTGCTTGCTGCCGACTCTCAGCTATTTTTGTGATCGGCTCTTTTTTGAGGGCACCTTCTTTTTCTTCATTTCTGGGCCACGCCAAATGTTTGTGACAAACGATGTTGTTGGTTTTGACTGCGCTTTAACCTGGTGTGCCGTATGATTAAGTGCCATTTCGCTTTGTCGTGGGTCAGTTATGGCATATATTGAGCCTACAAGCGCCCGCCTTGAGTTATGTGGCCCGAATTTCGAATTTCTGTGTGGATTCGCCCGAAATTTGAGCCTTGCATGCACAAATGCAGTTGCGTTAAAATTACGGCATATTATTGTGGGCATAGAAAGCAAGTAATGGGCTCCGACAAGCGAGCCATAAATGGGCTTGTTTATGTGCGGCTCTAACAAAATTTAACATGCTACTTAAGCATTACGAACACGATGAACTGTGTACTATAAAATTGACAAAATGCGCTGTAAATGACGGATAGATAGCAGCTTCCATATGACAGAAAAGTCTCACAGCTTTAATGGTATTAATGTACCAACTTGCAATAAATGTATAGCAGCATACATGTCCAAATGTGCTTGTAACTGTCTTCAAAATGTACATGTCTTAATAATAATAAATTTTTCAGACTTGTTATAAATTTATAGCAGCTCTGAAAATGCCTTAGCAAGCATACAGCTGAAGTGGGAATAACACTTCTGGTTTGCTATAAATTTATAGCACTTCCAACCACGGCAAGATCAAAGGCCCATAATGTGTTTTTTTTTACCCCCGAAACATCAATGTGTCAGAAACGCTTGGCATATTCGAGCTGATCGCAAACAAATCAATGAATCGGAATGCAACAATAGACACACAGACCTTTTCCATAAACCTTACACGTGATGCCTCAAAGCTTCCCATTACGATCTACAAGTGTGTACATGTCCGTAAAAGAAAGAAGGAATGAAAAAAATAACAAATAAATAAGAGAAATGAGTGAATAATTTAAATTTCAATTTGGTTTTGATACAACTTTTGGCATTTTGTGGCACTTGAGGCGTCAGAAAATCAAAAGAAAACATTTTAATAAATCAAAAGTCCGAAACAATAGGCTCAGTCTTTGCGGACGGGCGGCATTCTGACATGCTGCGGGGCATACCCCATGAGAATTTGCCATGATGTAAAGAATCGAAACAAAAAAGAAAAAAAAAAAAGAAAAACATCTGCATGGTAAAAATTGTTAAGTAGCTAAACAATTTAAATGGCAACACTCCCCCGGTTACAAGCAACAAATTGACATTTGCTGCAAGGTTTTCGTTGCTCTTTGGCTGAAATAAAGAGTAAAAAGTTGATTTACATAAATGCGATTTGCCGAGTCAACGGTAAAATTGTATATAAATCTTCCATCCGGCTGATTGCAAGTGTCAAAAGTCAACAACAAAATGTCACGTTTAGTCGTTTTTTTCTCTCGTTTTTGTGTTCATTGAAAGACGAAGAAGAAGAAACAAAAAAAAAACGCAATTGACATTTATTAAGCAAACGAAATGCACTTGAAAAACAATGCACAATATTATTATTATTATTTTATTAATATTTTTTCTTTTGGCTTTTGGCTTTTTCGGAGAGTTGATTGAAACGATTTTCTCGCGCTTGTCAAAATACAACTCGCTTGTAAATTGACAAATTATGCACATAAATTTCTTGACAGTTTTATTGCCATTAAAGTTGCCGTTTGCCTCGTTTTTTTGGTTTTTTTTTCCTCTTGTTTTTATCGCTGGCTGTTTTTTTTTTTGCTTAGTACCAAAAGAAGCGACTCAATTACTTTGAGTGACCAATTTACCGCCCGTCTGTGTATATATATTGTATTAATTTTTTGACTTTGGGTCTGCGACACATGACGTCGAAATTTCAAATAAATTGTTTTATATTTAGTTTTAATGTTTTGGGTTACTTGGGCAAGGAGACCAACACGAAATTAGCTAAAAACAAAAATGTTTAAAGAATTATGCAAAAGCTAAAATTAAATTTGGATTAGTAAAAGTCAAGAATGACCTAGATTTCAGCATTAGATAATTTTGGCAATTGAATAATTGTGCAATTGATATTGATTTTTGTTTTTTCAAATCGAGTCACAATTTTAACAAGGTCAAGTTAGAAACCAGAAAAAAACCCAAAGCGACTGACACATCTTCATACACTTGAGAGCTGTGAAACTAGCATTGAAACTGACATTTGAATTTCAATGCCAACTCATAGAAATTGCAGATATCAATGAGCATATGAGACACTCAGTCAAATTAATCAAATGCTCATGCGCGCGCAGTGGGCGTCAAAGCAATGTCAAATGAATTTTAGCCCAAATATAGAATTTGCTATTCAATTGAAATTAAAGCAAGGTACGAACAATCAATTGTATCTGGTATCTGGTATCTGGTAATTGGTAACTGGTATTGGGTAGCTCTTTAGCTTGTTTCAATGTGGCCCACCTTCTGAATAGCTTTGACAGCTATTTTTAGTCATAATTTGACAGCCTAGCAATTGGCCTGTGTCTCTCTGTTGCGGAGTTCAAGAAACTTTCGCTTATCAAATTACGCCAGACAATGTGAAACTTCAGACGAGAGTCGGGCTGGCTGTCTGGCTTATGCCATTTGCTCTTTAATGTTGCCCAACTCCGCTTTCTATATAAGAAATTGCGAAAAGCCACTGAAGTAAACCAGCTCACAAAACTGCATTTAATGACAGGCTCCCAGACGAGATGACGAGCTACCAAAAAAAAAAAAAAAATAAAAATAAAAAGCCAAAAAGAAAAACCCAAATTTAATGGCGAGCTTCACCCACCGAAAGGCAAGAAGAGACAGCTTTTAAATATATTGCAAAAAACCCCAAGTCAAGCCAAGCCAAGCCAGCCCAACTCCCACCGATGCCATAACAACTGTCAAGTTGATCCAAAACTCAGCGTGGAAAACGAATGCTGTAAATTATGATTTTATGACAGAAAACTTTTCAAAAGCCAATAAATTTGCCAGGCCATGTCAGAAAAAAGACCTAAAAGAAAACACAACGAAAAAAAATTATATCTATAAAGAGCTGAAGGAAAAGGTTAAACATAGGAAGTAGACAAGTCTTGCTGGGAACTCTCGCAGTGGCACCTTGAAATGTTTGAAGCAGTTAAGTACACTGACAAAAAAAGTAGAAACTAATTGTAGGATAAATGAAAATGATGCTAAATTGAAAAGAATAAGTAAAAAAGCATGCAAAAATTTAGTTAATAAATCAATAAATTTCATTTAATCCTTAAACATTTTTTTTTAGAATTTTAAACAGAAAATTTATTAATTTTTTAAATTTAAATATTGTTTATGTAATCAAAAAGTATTTAATTTTTTTTTAGAATTTAGCATCACACCTTTTTAAATTTCCTCAAATATTTTCCGCTTCAAAAGCTACCCCTTCTATGCGCTCAGTGTATTCGCCTAACTGTTAACTCATTATGTTGCTATTCATAGAGAAACTTGTGAAGCGCAGCAAACTTGTGCGCCCCCACATTTCGAGGGGTTGCTGCGACCCCTAAGAAAAGGGTTAGGATTATTATGCATATCGCTGAATGCAAAGCCCAAACACAAACACACACAGCTGGCTGACTGACGGTTTGCGGCTGAAACGCCCCCAACACTACGAAATGCACACACAAAAAACATAAAGGGCCATCACACAAAAAGCCAATAATTGGCCATGACTTTTCGGTTACCTAGTTGCAGGCCAATTGTATGTTGTGGCCCACAAGTGCATAGGCAAGTTCCTGCTTCGTATGCCTCCCTCAAAATAACCAAAAGAAAAAACGAAAAAATATTAATAAAGTTTGGGGCCTTTTGATGATTTGCCGACAAACACCGCCTTGACAATGAAAACTGCTAAATGCCGTTGACTGACATTCGAGTTTCTGCAGGGGGCGCAGGCTTTGAGTTAGTTATGGTTATGTTTTGACAAGTCGTTGAATATTTGTTGTACATAATACTCATTATGAAACTGGTGAATGGGGTATATATGGAAGCTCCTATGGGAGATCCTTCAAGTGGGGCTTATAAGCTTTGGCTAAAAAGGCTTTAAGTGTTCGATAACTTATACTAAACATATGCTTATCCATATACTTTGCTTATTATATTTATCTTTTACACTCTTATATTATAAACTTAGTTTTAGCCAACATCTGTGATTTTTTTGATTATACAGACTTCCTTAAAACATATCCCTAACACTCTTTCAATTTCAATTTTTGAATAACTTAAAGTAGCTTTAAACACTTTCAACTTCCTTAACAAATTACAGGGTATTTCCATAACTCGCATTTCTTTTGCTTCTCCATTTTTTACATATTTTGATGGTTTTTAAGAGGGAAACATTTGAGCAATTTAGCATTTGGTTTATGGTGTGCACTTTGTATGCGCATCGCGTATTCGAGTTATAGTTTTTGTTATTCCTACGATGGGCTGCCGTCAAGGGTTAAAGTCAAGGGTTTAACTACGACCTGCCTGCCGTTCAGTTTTAGCATATAATTAATGTGTTTATATTGTATTTTGATATTTTACTTATAGAATTCAACTTGTTTTCCTTGCAGTTACCCAACAACAACAGCAGCAACAGAAATAACAACAACAACAACACAAATGTTGTGCGACCCGCAGATCTATTGCCCAACAGCTGGTTATCAATAATAATTCTTTGTGGCCGGTTCCATAAGAACAACCAACCACTAAGCAACACCCTGAGTCGACAGCACTCACTGTGCCATTTTGGTTAACATTGGAAAGACAACACACTCACACATACACGCACATTCACAGAGACATAGCTCAGCACGATGTTGGATCGATGTGAAATGCCGGTAAGCAGCTAAAGAAATTGTAAAGAAAATTTAATTAGAGTGTAGTTGATGGGTGGGTATAAGAAATAGCATTTATTCTAAGAATTTTGGGTGATATAGGAAGGGAAAATTAATTATAAAATTGAGCGAAGCAAGTTAAGAAAGTATTTTAAAATGAAATTGTATTGGACTATTTGCAGCTCGCATTATAAATATGAAAATATTTTCAAAAAATATTATAAATATTATTTGAATTTTTTAAATTTGAATAGGAAGATATGTTGTAACTTTATAACTATAGAAAATTAAATTTTAATGTATGGAATTGTAGTAAAAACGGGAAAAAGAAGAAGTAGACTGATGTAATGGAAAAAAGCCTTTATATTTGGTAAGATTGATGCATAAAATGGATTGTTTAAATGAGAGAATTCAATTATTGAAGAATAAACTATAAACAGTTAAGTGAAGTTTTAGATAAACCTTTAACTATAAGGTCCAATTATTTTTGAAATAAATTAAAAATATGGCAAGTTTAGTTTGTGTATAAAGAATTTTTACATGTATATAATAATCAAAATAAAATAAAAATAAAGAAAAAAATAAAACAATAAAATACATAACACCTTTTAAAATAATAATTTAATATAATTGTTTGACTTGAAAGTTGAGCTCAATTTATTTTAAATCAAAGCATAAGCTTGTGGATTTCTAGAAGCGCATAAAAGTACGCAATGAATTTTAGAGAAAATTGACTTCAAAGAGCAGCCGCAAAGTATGCAACGATATTTTTAAACATGAGTTTACAGTACAAGTTCTTAGACCTTGCACTCCCCATAATATATTTATATTTTGCGGATTAGAAATTATAAAATTTCAGTAATATTTATATTTATTAAATAATTGATTTATATATTATATTTTAACATTTCCCGCCACAGATACAGCTGGACAACGAGAAGCTGCGACGCGATGTGCGTCTGTCCAGCTCGCGCTTGGACCTGCCACAGCTGTGCAACGTGGGACGTCGTCTCGACGGGCACACGAACGGCAACGGCAACAACAACAACGGCAGCAGCAACCATGTAAACGAGACAACAACAAACACACAGAATGGCAATGGCAACAACAACAACAATTTGGGCTCCCCCGTTTCCTGCTCGACCACAAACAGCGGCAGCGGCAACGAGCGCGGCTCCTCGACCAAATCAAACAGCAGCAGCGGCAGCGGCAGCTCCGGCAACTCAGCCAGCAGCACAGGCAGTGCAGAGCTCAAATGCAACACGCCCATGACACCATCAGGTGGGTAGAGAAGCTGGCCGACGGTGGAGGGGCAGCTTTTGGGGGTGTTGGACTTCTGTCAACTTTTGCAATGTTTGCTTTTTTAGTGCGTGGGGCTGATACGCATCGCTGGCATCGAATGCGAATTAGCAAAGCTCACGCGCCCTGAGCTCAGAGCTCAGTGCAGGCGGACAGGTGGACAGGTGGGCAGGTGTGCGCTCAGCGGAGGCTGAGCATTAATTAATTTTATATACAAACGAGGTCAAGGCCGCAGATCTGCCACGCGGGCTAGTTTTCAATTACTTATGCTGTGGCACATCAAAAAGCAAAAAAAAAGGGGCGATAAATGAGAAGTGGACCTTGGTTAGAGAGCGCATACGCTTGAGTGCAGCCTAAAGAAGTTGTTAGATGCTGAAGTTGCTATAATGATTTTGAGATTGGAGATTATCGAAGCGAAAAATTTTTATAACTCGTCCACATCTCTTCCTTATCCATTTAGAGCTGGTCAAGAAATATCGTAATTATCTGACTGATCTGGAGTTCGAAGAGCTAAAGGTATACAAAGAGGTCTGGTACTTTGGCCAGCATGCCAGCAAGAACTACAAGCCCGCCACGACAGCCAACACCACGAATCTGGGCTATGACGATGACAATGGCAATTACAAGATCGTAAGTCGAGATCAGTATAATCTATATATATATATATGTTTGAGCAATTGCTATAACTTGTCCGTCTAGATTGAACACGATCATATAGCCTTTCGCTATGAGATTCTGGAGGTGATTGGCAAGGGCAGCTTTGGCCAGGTGATCAGAGCACTCGATCACAAGACCAACACACATGTGGCCATCAAGATAATCAGAAACAAAAAGCGCTTCCTCAACCAGGCGGTCGTTGAGCTCAACATACTGGACGAACTGCGCGAGAAGGACGCAGATGGATCTCATAACGTAATACATATGCTGGACTATACATATTTTCGCAGACATTTGTGCATTACCTTCGAGCTGATGAGGTGAGCCACTCAAATTATTCTATATTGTTTATTTATCAATTGTTGTAGTGTTGTGTGCTGTGACGTCAATGGCGCCTCGATTGGCTGTCACAGCGCCAATAATACGCCGTATTTCTTGCTTAACTTGCCAATTAAAAACGCGTATTCCACGCATTTTCCTATTAACATTCCACACGAATTAAATAAATTTATTCGCAACTTCTCCTCTAGTTCGTCTGCTTTTTTTTTGTTTTATTTGCCCTTTGCGTGCGCTGCGGCTATTAAAGGACATGCCAAGTCCTCGCTGGCTCTGACAAGTGCCTAGCACGCATTATGCCGATCCTCTGTTGCGCTTTTCGCCTTGGCAACCAAAAGCCCCAACTTCTCCACACTTAACATGTGTGTGTCTGCGACGCTCCCCCTCATCTATAAATAGCCATGGAAAGCCTGCTCATATTCGAGTAGATTCTATTATTACAACAGCAGCGCGTATGTGTGTGTATGTGTGTGTGTGGGTGTGTTGCCTTTCGATTTGGGCTTTGCTTCTTTATTTTGATGAGTTCGTAATAAATCTCTTTGCGTTTCCTTTATTAATGGCGCCCATAAAACTCAAGTGATTTGCCATAATTATTTGACAACGCTTTTTAATCGTTTTAATAGCTGCGATTAGGCATTCATTTGTTTATCATATGTGCATAAATATAATATAAATATAAATATATTTATAAATATAAATATATATATATATATATATATATATATATATATATATATATATATATATATATATATATATATGTATTTATTTAGTTTCGCATGATTACCAAGTGTTTTTATGTGCTTTTGTTTGGATTATATTATATTTAGTTAACATATGAGCAACGCTTGGCCTTACTGGTCCAAGGATATTAGCACAAATGAAAAAGTTTTTGAAAGTTGTTTACTTTTTAAGAGCCATTAAGTTAATGTATTCTTGATTAGTATGAAAGGGCTCAGCTCTAACTAGCTGTATATCTTCTTTTTCTGACATGCTAACGTCACATGCTAGCATGCTTGAGCCTGACACTTACAACTCTTCTCCACGAGCTCTGTTTTCCGACTGACTCTGACAAACCACACTTGCAGGGATCATGCGTAGAGCAACACGCACTCACGCTGCCACTTCCAGACGGCACTCCTCGCTCTTTACTCTTAAACTCATTGTCAGCACAAAGAGAGCTCAGCTAGGTTTATTGCAACGGAGGCACACTGAGCAAAGCTCAACAGTAGAGCTTGCACAAGCTGATGCTCTCTCCACAAGTTTTGCTTTCAGAGTGACTCTGCCTTGGCAAAATGCTAGTGATCATGCCTAGAAAAACATACTTATTCCGGCACATACAGCTGTCAGTCTATACACTCTTAAACTCATTGTCAGCGCAGAGAGCTCTGTCAGGTTCATACTAGCGAAGGTAACTGAGCTCAACAGAAAAGATTGCACAAGCTGAAGCTCTCTTCTGTCCCCTCTCGACACAGGCAAACACACAGGCGACACTCTTTACATACTTAAGCTCATTCTCTGCCAGGCTCATTGCAGCGTAGGCACACAGAACAGAGAACAGAGCTCAACAGAAAAGAGGTGATGCCTTCAAGATGTCAGACAGTTGGAGTTCGTCATTTGATACTCTTACATAGTGTTCTATGCTAAAGTGCAAAATATTTAATTTACAACTTCTGCGGCTTCTTCGTGAGCGGAATCAATAAGAAAAGTAAAACTGCTCATCATTAATAAAACAATTTAATACATAGCATGTTCAATGCGCGAAAGCTCAATAGCCGAATCAGAGCCAGTTTACCATTTGCAACGTTCTCAATATGTCTCAATATAAGATATATACATATGTATATATATGCATAGATATCTATATATGAACTAAATATATATATACATATATATGTATATATATATATATATATATATATATATATATATATATATATATATATATATATATATATATATATATATATATATATATATATATATATATATATATATATATCTTTAGCAGAAACCAGAAACCAATCAGTAAACTCATTTGGCTTCGCACAAAGCCATCCACAAAGCTAACACTTGATTATCTACTTTGGAAGCCTTACAAAACGCCATTTGCCTGTTCACATTTGTCATTGGGTGTCTACCCAACTACAGCGCATAGAGATACATCTAATATAAATTCAATAAAGCTTTTATATTCCAATTTCCCTAGCATATTTAATATTTACCGTAAAAAGTTTTCGATAAAACTGCAGCTTTAACAATTTAAAGGCCATTTGAATGCAGCTGCCAGCGGATGCGAGCAAACAAATAAATTTCTATTTTAGTTTGCCTGCATGTCAGGCCAAACACACACACACACACACACACACACACACACACACACGCACTCGAACTGACAGGCAGCGGAAGTGTATGCACAACAAACCGCAGGCGCCTCCGCGCAGCTATCAATTTCAATTTAAATATTGTGTTGCCTACTTTTCCGCTGGCCTGAAGTGGGCCTGGCGCGTGGCTAAAATGCAAACGGCTGCGTGCTGGGTGTGCGAGTGTGCGAGTGTGTGTGTGTGTGTGCAGGTGTGTGTCTATAGATATTTACCTGTTGTTGTTTTGCGATAAAATCGCAATCTAATTGATAGACAGGTAGCCAGCCGCCCCACATATCAGGTGTTGATTGCATGGACTAGCTAGCTCCCTCTCACTCTGTCACTCTCTGTCTATCTCACTCTCCGCTCTGACTGCCTGCATATGTCAAAGCTTAGACAGCTGGCAACGCAAATATGGCAGCACGCGATACCAAAAACGAATGGGGAAAAAAAAACAAGTAAGAAATATGACAGCAACGAACTGCAAGCAAAGTTTTACAATTTGTTGAAGGTCATGGTTTCTTAGCCATTGACTTGTTTCCGTTTGCTTTCTCCGCGCCACGCCCTCCTGTCGTTTGCCCATGGCTGACATTTCCGTTTAATTTGTCTTAATTGCAGTTAATCCGGCTTGTTGCGACATTTTGCATTTGGCCAGATTCGAGATTTGTTCGCAATGGCTTTAAAGCACGCCATCTGGCGGCCGCTTCTGTCCCCACATATCGAACAAGAATTTAAATAGCTTTTCCATGCAAGAAGTTAATTAATTTAGTTTTTTTTGTTGTTGCCTTTTTGGCACTAATTAGCCACAAAATAGCTGCTCGAGTGCGCACTTTAGCGTCTTTTTGGTTTTTGACCATGGGAATTGCGAGAGGAAGGGCAGGACGAGGCGGGGCAAGACAGGGCAGGGCAGAAAGGATGCAAGACAATTCCCGCGTTGCTGGCAAAGTTTAAAGTTTGTTTTGAACGAGTAAACAAAAATTGTGCGGCCAAGTTTGACGTAATTAAATTTACGTGCACGCAATTGAATTTTGGCCCATGTTAATTTGCTTTTGTTTTTTTTTTTCTTTTTCGTTTTGCTCGCACACAAAACTCGCAAATTGAGTTAGTTGATTAAGTGGCTTAGCGGTTGATTCATGAGCTGCCGGAAATAGCACCGAAAGTTGACTCCCATAATTGATTGAGCGAAGTAGTCTGAACTAAATATGACATTAAAGCAAATTCTCTTTTTGGTTTTTCTCAATGAGCTCAACCTCAAGTTGATGCGCTGAGCAGCTCTGCACAAAATTTCACTAATTTCTGCGGTAATTTCAATTATGGAATGCATTAGTTTTGCTTCTTAAACTGCTCTAATTGGCAGGCGTAAGTTGTAAAGGGCAAAGGAAAGGCTAAAAAATAAAAGAGAAAAAACCGCCAGCTGATTAGCCTAATTAGCATGTTTTTTGCTGCGGAAATACCGACAGCAAAAACTCAACAAATTTCCATCGTAAATTAGCAAATGTGAAATAGACACAGCAGAGCAGCGGCAGCTGAATAAGTGCGAATATGTAATATAAGCCAGGGCGTTGCAGGCTAACACACATTTGGGACGTTAAAGGACAAGGTCTGACTAGGCAAACAGACAGACAGAGAGAGACAGTCAGAGCGACACACCTGCCACCTGCAACATATATTCTGTGCTGTTCTCTCGAATCCATTTGGCATGTTTTGTGGGGGGCGGGGACACGTAATTTACAGCGACAGCTATAAAATGAGCTGCCAAAACTGCCAAAGCTGGTCACATTTAGAATATGGTCACACTGTGAGCAGCCCATAACTATGCAGCATATTGTGTGTAGATGACGCTGCCAAACGATGTTGTCATGGCCAAATTTCAGTGCGGTCTCTGTGGGTGTCACGGCCATAAATTCTGGCTGCTGCTGCAGAGTCATTCCGCTCTCTTCCTCTCTCTCTCCCTCTCTTTGTCGCCTCGGCCATTGTTGCTGCTCATTTGGGCCATGTGTCAAGATTCTGGTGTCTCGGGTCTTTGAATGCTCGGTATATTTTTTTCAATTTGCACATGATGAGATAATCAGATGTTCTTATCTAGATGAGCTGTCGCCTTTTTTCACGCTAAAGCATGAGCTAATGACAGCAGCTTAAGGCAAATGCTAAATCAAACTGAGCCAAAGATTAATTGAGCTTCAAATAAAAGTAAATAGCATTTGTGAATGAGCAGCTATAAAGTTTTAGGTAAAGCTTTAAACGCTTGCTAGTAGTTGACTGAAAGCCCATTTTAAGCTGAGAGTTGGAACGGCAAATGCTTTGATCTCCTTAAATTGAATCAATTTTAATATGAGCATTGAGCTACTAGAATAACACTTGTGCCCTGAAATACAATTTACTCAAGCTGAAAGCTCGTTTCTCAACAGCTTAAAGCTTTATCTACTAAAACTCTGCTGTTAGATTAATCTTCAAAAATGCAAGCGAAAGCTTTATACTTTATACTGAGTTCCCTGAAAGTTGATCCTTAAAAGCTAGCCTCGTCACAGTCAAAAGCTATCTGCTCTAAAGCTCTGCTTTGTATGATTAATTGTTAACTATACTAGCTTTAACTTCTGATAAACTTCTCTTTAAGTAAAAAGCTTCTCTAGTAGTTGTCAAAAGCTCTTTCTCTATAATAGTATTATGCAAATGTTGCCGCAAAGCTGTTTAAGGCCAAAGCATATAAGCTTTTAGCTTAATTGTTAAGCTTATGTCATGCCACCATATATATATATATATATATATATATATATATATATATATATATATATATATATATATATATATATATATATATATATATATATATATATATATATATATATATATATATATATATTATCTGGCTATATATATGTACATGTATATACAGATGCATATTCATATGCATTTCATATGCTGTCGAGAGCCATGTAATCGTCCATTTGTGACAGGGCGTTGAACAGCTTCCAAGTCTTTGGATATTCAGAGATTTTTAATTAAAAAGCACAGCATGCACAGCCAATGTGTGGGTCAGGCTGGGGCAGAAGAAGATGATGAAAATAAGGAAGAAGAAGAAGAAGAAGATGGCATGGCAGCCGCCCCCTTGGTCTATATGCAAATGAGCAGCGTCCTGCAAATGGTTGTTTTTTCTTGTAAATTAATTTTTGCACTTAGCGTGTAGATTGCAATTACCAGAGAGCGAGAGAGAGAGAGAAAGAGTGGGAGAGAGTGCTCGCTGAGCAACTGGGAATTAAGTTACTATCAACAAAGTAAAGGAGAGGGCGAGAGTGCGTGGGCGTGTCTGACTGTCAGCTGTTGTTTGTTGTTACTGTTGATGTAGGTTATTATTATTACCATTATTATTATGCCGTGCCGTGGCACAGTAATTACCGCTAATTGACATTTGCCAGGCATAAAGCTTGTTATTCGCCAGCTAAAATAGCGATATATTTATATATATATATATACATATATATCTATATAAATGAAGAGATCCTTGAGAGTACATAGAGCCAGACAGTTCACACGGAGCAAATTTGCAATGTTAAATTGATATTGATATAGATTGAAATAATAAGGTAAATTGAATAGGTAAAAATATATGTTTTAATTTTAAAATTCACTACAGGTTGAAGTTTCTGGACTGAACTTAAATGTTTCATAGAATGATATACCTATATAATATTATATTTCATAAAATTTGTTCATACTGTAACTTGGAAACTCTATAAATTCTATAATTTTGCAATTTATTTTAACCAAATAGCTATAAACATTTCTGCCAGTGTAGCCTAGAGAAGCTTTCAGCAAGGCCAACAAACATTTATTTGTCGTGTTCATTTGATGCCAGTGCAATATTTTTAAATATTTTATGTCTAGTATTTATTTGGCGTTCATTTCGAGTCAGTGTCAGGCTGTGCTAAGGCAGCGAATTGCTTTGCACTAATTAAAATGCGAGTCACACACATATAAATATGCATGGAAAATTCAGCCTTGAGTCAATGTGACAGTCGGGCGGGCGCTTAGTCTAACCAAATCAAGGTCGTTGTCGCTGAACCACGGACAGCATCATTAATTTGTAAACCAAACCAAACCAAACCAAAAGAGAGAGAGAGAGAGAGAGAGAGAGAGTGGGAGGAATAAAGGGTCTTTAGCTTGTTGCCTGAGGGCGCTCAACCATAAGTTTTAATTAGCGTATTAAAGACTTTTTTGAAGAAGGGCATTGAGCAGTCAATAGGGCTGAAAGGTTAAGAGTTGTGTATGAGAAGTTTGCATGAACTGTTTATTAAAATGCGAGCTACTGCATTGATTTACAGATCAATGAATAATGAGTAAAAATGAGTAATTAATTAAACAGATTAAAGGGTGATAAACAATAAGTGCTCTTATGAATGGCTACGAATGGTTTGCTGTGTTCAGCTGCTCCTGAACTACTTGTTCAATTGAACATTAGTGCTTGAACAGTTCGGCAGTGTGAAAACATTTTTAAAGGGACTTATGAACTTATGAAGTGATGAACTGGTAAAATAAGTGAGCTACTTTTCGGAACTACTTCTTTGGCAAATTGAACCTTGTCTTAGACTCTATCTGATATAGACTACATCGCATTCAGCTCTAGTGACTGGGCCTGTCTTAAGTCTAGACTTATAGCATTCCTTCTATTCTGCTTTACAGTATTTCAAGTTCATGTAATCTCTACAGAGGTTGTAATCCTTTTAGCCTTCGCCTGTAGTTAATGATAATCAGATTATATGCGAGCTGATTTGAACGTGTTGCCAGTCTATCCACGTATCTGAAGCTGTGTCGCTCAATGAGTTCTGCGACTTTAGAAAGCGCTGGATCACTTTATAGCACTGAGTTCCTAACAAACCCATCAGCTGCAGCCCATCTTTGTTGCACTTGACTTTACAGAGCCCCATTGAGATATACCTTATAGGAATATTGGGACAACTATAGCCTTGTCAATGTTGGCTTTCAACTATTCATTCGAACTACTCATGAAAGATTAGTATTAAATATTCCACAGGCCATAAGTAAAGCTCCTTTTCAAGCTAACAAATTGCAGTTTCATCTATGCAACTGGCAGCAGCTCCGACAGTTTGCTATGCAAATCTCAGGTTTTCGCCACTCTCAACTGTCGCCCATTGCTTCCGGCTGGGCTGTCAATCAATTTGCAGCAAACACAGCAAACTTTTCGCTTTCAACGTAGTTGTAGGCGAATTTCAAATTTCCATTTTGATGCAGAAGTCGAAAGTTTGCGGTGACACCATTTTGCGTTGCGAAACGAATTCATTTTGCGGGCAATTGACAGGTCGCCAAAATGTAGGCAATGTAGCCAAACGAGTTCTATGCTGCAGGTGGAGGCAACCTTCGCAAGTTTATGTTGTTTTAGTTGTTTATAGAGGGCGTTACTCGTAGCTTAGACAATAGCATTTTGGGGCGCTAAATGCCTGCATTAGTGGCTCGTTACAGTTGCATGTTGGAAGCAGCTGGTAAATCAATCAAATTACCAAATGCAACTCAAATTGCCAGCGAGAGAGAGTCTGAAAATGGTAGCAGCGACAGAGCAATTTTCAAGTTCACGAACAGCCAACTCTTGCTCTCTCTCTCTCTCTCTCTCTCTCTCTCTCTCTCTCTGTCTGTTGCTGTCTCGCTAGTGGCATTGGCCGTGTCGTCGATAGGCATGTGGCATGTCATAATGCAGTTATAATATGCCATTCGATGGCAGTGGCTCTGCTCTTTTCGGCCCGCTCGATTGAAATTATGACATTTTGATGATTTTCTTATTGCTTTGTTATGCGACGTCAATCAATAGATGTTGCCTTAAAGCGACTCGCCATCGAACAAGGCAGAACTTCTTTAACTACATATGTTACAGATGTGTGTGTGTGTGTGTGTGCGCTGTGTCTTTGCTGTTTAGAGCTCAAGGTCGCTGTTTAACCTGATAAGCTGTATGACGAATTTTAGGCATCGTTAACAGCTCTTAAAACTCTCGCTCTCTCTCTCTCTCTCTCTGTTTTTTATGTGCAGCTTTGTTGCCTGACAGCATAAGAAACGTTCCTTAATTGGATAAGGCTTTAGAACATGTGGCAGCATGTTGAACATGCCATGAGCTTGTCGCAATCTTAACAACAGTCATCATAATTGATGTAAGTGTGCGAATGGCAGTTGTTGAGATGGCACAGTTAGGCCAGATTGAAAAGTTATTCTAGCTGCTTGAACGGGTTTGAAGCGGTCTTAATGCTACTTGAATTGAAGATGTATTCAAATCTGATGCATAAGCTAAGTTTGGCTACTATTTAGTTGTTTGGCAACTTTATAGTTGATGAGCAGCCGAAGCGAGCCAAGCAATGTGTGTGCTTGAAGTGCGCAAAGCATCTACTCTTTAGTCTCGCATAAAGTTCTATAGTTCATTTTCTTCAGTCAATCAAAAAGTTCTACTGCAGACTGTCATAGTAGACTACTTCATATTCATATTTCCATCAGAGCAACTTTGCTCAATTTAACCTAAGCTCAAATTTCATCAGCTTAGCCAAGTGAACTCTACACACATGCCAACATAGCATATACAAACATCCTGGCATGTCCTGCCATTTGCAGTTATTACTTTTGGCATCTCTTTGGGGCTGCGAAGTTTCTAGGTCAGAGCATCTCTCGGTAATAAGTGCATGTCGCAGCAGCTCAGCCGCTCAGCTCGGCTGCTGATGAAGTTATTGATGGCATTTATAGACGATGACAGGGCAAGCAAGGGCAAAATATAGATGGGCAACGGCAAACGGAAACGGAAATGACAGCAGAAGCTGAATGTGTGTGGTCAGCAAGTTCAGTATGTGAAATGTGATATGTGATATGAGAGCGGCAGCAGCAGCAGCAGCAGCAATGTGTGCCAATCAAAAACAGACAGGAACTGCATAAGCATAGACAGTTTAGGGGTTGATGATAATGATAATGATAATGAAGATGATGATGATGTGTGTGGACAGCCAAAAACTCATCAATTGCTACGCAAAAAGCACCCAAAAAGCTAAAAGCCATCAAAAAATTGACAAAACTTGAGCCGCGCACTCAGCTGGAAATAGTTGTGAGCCAAACCGCAAATAAAAACCGCTTGCAGTGACATTGGCCAAAAAAAAGAAGAAGAAATAGAGAGAGAGAGAGAGAAAGACAGAAAGAACAACAACAATAGCCTTGTTATCAGTTAATTAATCGCAAAAACTGAAAATCGAAAAAAAAATGCAGAAAAATAAATACAAATTGTGAGCAGTTGGAAATGACAGCGCACAGTGGGACAGAATAGTAAAATTTGCAATAAAACATTAAGGGGATTAAATGAAAATAAGTAGAAAGAGTTCAAAGAGTCAAAGAGTGTATAACAAGTAAGACTGCTCTTGGAGGGAGTAACCAACTTAGAGATACGCTGAACTCTGCGCTGCTACTTTAAACATTTTAAGCTTTTATACATATTTAACAAATAATATTTGCATACAGACATGCACATGCATACATAAGCAATCAAACCGCTTACTGATCATGATAAACTCTTACTGCGTATGGTATATATGTATATCTAAGATGTTATCTAGGCTCATCGAACCTTTAGTCTAGTCTATAGTTCGCGACGGACATGACTAGCTTGACACAGCTTCGTCATTCTGATCAAGTCTACTTTATGGCGTCTGCCACGTTTTCTTCTACCTGTTAAATTTTGACAAAAACTTCATACGATGACTTCCCATTATCAATGAGTTCAGGGTATAAGAATTGGAGCTTAAATATTTAATATTATTTTTATAAAAATCAAACTTGGGCATTTCATACAATTTTGAAGAAAGTCTGTGAGGAGATATTTCATATTGGTTTTAAAAAAAAATAAAAAATAAATTAAACATAATGAAAATTTTGTACAAAAAAAAAACTTAAAAATTTTACCATAGTGAAAAACCTAAAAGCTATAATACAATCATACTTTTTTTATTATTTTATTGACATGGCATATTTCTTTATTTCTTTATTATATTTCATTTAATTTTTATTTTAATATTCTTTTAAAATGCATTCTGCCTTGCCTTGACCCTGACTTTTAGGTCGTTTAGCCTTCAGTTTCTATATCTTCCAATGTTTCACTTGATCCCGCCCATAGTCCACAGTTTGTTGTTCGCTGTTCTCTGTTCTCTGTTGTTGTTGTTGGCTGTTATCGTCATATATCCAAATTTGTGTGCGACATGCAATGCAAATTAATTCAATGCATGTTATTTTTATCGTTGTTGTGGGCTTTAAGCGGCCGACGCTTGCCTAGCGTCTTTTTTTTTTTTTGTTGATGCCGAAGCCCAAATATTTGACTAGAGTAAACAATTGATTGGGGTTGCGCTGCTGAGTCATGTTTCAAATCGATCTACCTAACTTTCTCTCTCTCTCTCTCTCTCTCTTCTGTTGTAATTGCAGTCTCAATCTGTACGAGCTGATCAAGAAGAACAACTATAATGGTTTCAGCATGAGTCTGATCAGACGCTTCTGCAACTCGATTGTCAAATGCCTGCGTTTGCTCTACAAAGAGAATATCATACACTGTGATCTCAAGCCGGTAAGTTAAAAACCGATTATTATATACATATATCGTATATAGTATTTAGATTTGACTTTGATTTTCATTTTGCCTGTTTAGGAAAACATTTTGTTGAAGCAGCGCGGCAGCAGCTCAATCAAAGTCATCGATTTTGGCAGCTCGTGCTATGTGGATCGCAAAATCTATACCTATATACAGTCGAGATTCTATCGGTCCCCGGAGGTGATACTGGGCCTGCAATATGGCACCGCCATCGACATGTGGAGCTTGGGTGAGTCGATGATTGGAAGGTAGAAGCTCTCGATTTTAATTAAAGCACATTTCGCAATATCTCTGCCACGTCCGCCTCGTTGCAATGAAAATGAATTTTTAAATGCTTTTCCCCATCTGCATTTGCCAGGCAAATTTATAGCCACACAAACACACACACACACACACACGTTGCACCTATAAATAACTGCGTGGGTGTAACTGTATGTGTGTGTGTGTGTGGGGTGTGTGTGTGTGTAGGTGTGGTTATATACAGCGTTTAAATATTTTATATACAGTTTTATGGCCACGCTGCATGTGGCCGGCATTTGCAATGGGGCAGTCCCTTTAAGAGTGGGTCATGCGAATGACATTTGCCGTGTGCGAGTTTTCAATGGGTTTTGCGTGGCTTTGCCATTTTTAACCATTGACATGGCAGTTCACAGAGTGACGATTCTATAAAATTCAAATGACGTTAATTATTCATTACAGCACAACGTTTGATATGCGCACGTACAATATCAAACAACCAATCTAATCAGCGGATGTGCATAAACTAAATCATCTCATTAATCAGACACGTACGATAATCAACAACTCAACGCTCTGCCCCATCTAACTCATCAACACTCACATTTTGCACTCCTCGCTCTCATGTACAAACATAGAAAACGGGATCAAATCAATATACATATATTGCCGACCCACTCACTCATACAACTCACACTGTAGCACATATACGCTTTGTAAACGGAATAAATAGCTACAGCGGCTGTGAATAACAGTTATGTCCTACACACCCAACAACAATATTCACTCAGTGCATAGCAGTCGACCCACTCACACTCCACACTACTTGCTCTGCAGTACTAACATACATATAAATGAGATCTAAAGCAAGAGCGTAAATGGCCGCTGAGGCTAACAGTTATATCCTAAACTACCTCAACAACACTGTTCACTTCGTGTCTAGCAGCCGACTCACTCACACTCTAGACTATTTGCTCTGCAGTACTAACATATAAATGAGATCTAAAGCAAGAGCGTAAATGGCCGCTGAGGCTAACAGTTATATCCTAAACTACCTCAACAGCACTGTTCACTCAGTCGAGCAACGTCTTTCTACGAGCGCTGTAATCCTAGCATAGCAGCCGAGCTACTCACACTCACTTGCTTTGCTGTCATTTAACATAAGAGCAGATCATAAGCAAGAGCGTAATGGCGCATTAGTATAACTCGGATAAGTGAGCTGTCTCTTGAACCTGCCAACAGCAATGTTCACTCGGTAGATAAAGCTTCGCTGCCTAGTAGCCGACCCACTCATACTCTCAGCTCTGCTAATGCCTCTTGCTTACTTTTTGTATAAAAACTGCCAGACTTTCAGATTTTCAGTTGCTCGCTAGCTGTCGCTTAGAGCACATCAGCTGTAGGTCATCTTATTTTTGTTGTTAAATAATTATTAAATACATATATTTTAATATATTTGATACAATGTTTTAAATAATTGAATCGTGTAAAATTGCATATTCATAATTTTCTGTATATAAATAAGTCTGAATAAAACTAAATTGTGGAAAATTAGAATTTAAAATATATTTTAAGTTTATAATTATAATCTTGAATTTTCAAAACTGTGTGCTCGGCAATGCTTGTTAAAAGCTTTGAAAATTCTCTTTAAATAACTAATTTGTTTAATAGGGCGTTTAGTACATTACTCTTGTATATGTACAGTGGTTCACAGCATATTTACACCAGCAGCTAAATAAAATTGATATTTTAGTTTTTAATTGTTAAAAAATGCTTTAAAAATATTTAAAAAATTAGTAAGCTAAAATTTTATAAACAGAAACAAGACTACCAACTGACATTTAAATTTTTTTGATATCTCTTTTAGTTAAGATGGCTACATAATTTTTTTAAGTGCTGGTTGAAATAAGCTGTGAACCAGTGTCTATATGTACATACATAGATGTATATGTGTGTATGTACACTCCACTCAATTGATATGCACTTTCTGCCAGAGATGCAAGCGCTGCCTAACAATTGATCTACTCACACTCGCTTATATTTGTATTAACATAAAAACGAGATCGAAAGCAAATATTTTAAAGTCCGCTAGGGTTAACAGTTATGTCCTATACTCCAAACAATGTTCACTCACTGCTTAGTAGCCGACCCACTCATACTCGCATATTATCTATACTTTTTGCATGTTCTGAAATCAAAAGCAAAAGCATTAATGCCCGCTGAGGTTAACAGTTACACCAACTCCCAACAGCACTGTCCACTCGTAAGAACAACGTCTTTCTGCCAGCGCTGCTATCCCTGCCTAGCAGCTAATCTACTCGCACTCGCAAGCAAATAGAACATGTATAGTTGACCCACTCACTCATATTATGTTTATACTTATCGCACTGCAATTCCCGTATGTAAAGGAGATCAAAAGCAACAGCGATAAAGGCCGCTGTGGTTAACAGTTATGTCATAAATACTCAATAAAACAAAATTTTCTGGATTTTTGGTTGCTTTCAAACCATTTCTGTTTGCCGGATAATTCGGTCAGATTTTGATATGAAATCATTCAATTTTGTTGATAAGAAAAATTGTTTGTCTCAGTGGCTTAGCAGTTCTCGCATGTTACCCTACCCACCCATTCCTATTTTAAATTAAATACAAAAAAAAAACGACATTAAAATAACATACATATATGGCCGAACCACTCACGCATATATCCATACTAGTCGCACTGAAATTCCCGTAAGTAAAGGAGATCAAAAGCAAGAACGATAATGGCGCCGTGGGTAACAGTTATGTCCCACATACTCAAAATTTGTTGGGTTTTTAGTTGCTTTCCAAGCCTTTCTGTTCGCCTGGTAGTTTGGTCAGATTTTAGTACAAAATCTGTCAATTTTTACGCTGGCTTGGCATACCCTGCATACCCCATACCGTTTCTAAAGTCAAACAAAATCGACATCGACAATAAATAGCGCCGACTCACTCGCCCATATAATATTCGCACTAGTCGCACTCCAGGTCATATAAGTAAATGGGATGAAAAGGAAGAACGTTAATGGCGGCTGCGTTTAACAGTTATATCCTAACTACTGAAGAACAAAGCACTCAATTTGAGATAAAGCTCAGGCAACCCTGGTTTTGTAACTACTTTCTACCCATTTCTGTTTGCCTGGTATTTCATACAGATTTTTTGTACGGAATTTTCTGTACCCTTTCTAAAAATTATTTTTAAAATATATGAAAAAAAGCTAAATAAAAGCCGATCTAAGACCATATAGTTTCTTTTACTGATGTTTATCAATAAAAACTTAAAACTTTTTTGGTATATTTAATTGAATAATGCTATGTTAACAAATAAAAAAAATTTGATATTCAAAGTTCGTTAAACTTGGCAGCTTTTAAGGGAGGGCCATACTATACTGCTGTAGGGTGTCTAAAAAAGGGCATACATATTTTTCATCAGGACTCTCTCTATATCTATGGTTTGATACATATAACCAAAGATATATGGGTCAACTGAGAACATATATAGACGACATAACCAAGGATGATTGATCACTTGGCATCATCTAGGGGCGAGGGGCATAAAGTTGAGGGCGGCTGGAATATAAAAATCTAGTTATAAAATAGGTTTAAACACATATTTTGCTTAAATGTTTAAGGAAATAGTTTCTTCACTTGCACCTGCTCTGACCCCTTTCTACGCTCATTCACTTCACTACTTGACACATAATGCCAGGTGGCACAGATAAAAGAGGTGGCATGGCATGGCATGGCATGCCCTGCCCCTAGCTGTCTGCCATAAGAGTCGAGTCAGTCACACTATTCAACACGTAACCCATTTGCTGTGAGCACAGTAACTCAAATAAGTAAGCGCCCGCATGAGCTTTCATTCGTAAAGAAGTCAGGAGGACACAGTGGCTAAAAATAAACTCAGGCCAGCTTTTATTAGAGCCCACACACGCACACAGAGACCCATTATATCTCACGTATTGTGCACATTTAATGAGGCATTTGTGTGTGCGAAGCGAAGCGCATAGCTCACGATATATATTTTTGCTGCTGCTGACCGGACGTGGTCGTAGTCGGAAATGGCCGCTAAAAGGATATGTGGCAGCGAGGCGAAAGCGGGCGCAACAGGAAGCAGCGCTCACAGCGCCATGCCAAGGGGCAGGCAATATTGTTGTAGACATAAACTTCGAGCGCGCCTCCCTCACTTGTTGACTGCCCCACTAGCTGCACCCTTCATGCTATCTCCAACTTGGGCACTCGCGACTCCTTGCCTGTTGCTGTTGCTGCTGCTGCTGCTGCTAATTGGCATAGTGCGTGTTTTTACACTTGGCTGCGAAATTCGTGTGCAGCAATTGAACACCGCTGCCACTTGGCTGCTAACTAAAGCTGAAGGATAATGAGACAAGGCAGGCGCTGCAATGCTGCAGCTGCACTTCAGGCTCAACTCATATGGAAGTAATGGGCGTGCTCAGAAGAAGGGCAGATAATTAATAGAAGAGCTAGAAGCTGTCTCTTGAACATGAATGACAAATGCCACGAAAATTGGGCCGAGTGTCTGGGCTTGGATGAAGATGCAGAGCATGCCTAGGCATAATCATAGTCATAGTTGAATCTCAAGTTTATGCTAATTATGGCTGACACAATTTAACTAAAACTCAAGTTAAATCTAACTAAATCTTAACTTATACATATATAAAATGGATCCTTGTTTGGTTCAGAGTATTGAGTTGATGGCAGAGTGTTCCTTAGGCATTTCTAGAATGAAAAATATATCTATTAATAATAAGAAAATCAACTTTAATGAAAGCTAATTCAATTGTCAAACCAGAGTATTGAACCTTTACCCTTCTTGTTGGTTTCCATGGAATTGAACTCAAGTATTTTGCTCAAATTGAAAAGGTTAACTGAAAATAAAGAATATATTAATAGAGGTAAAAGGTATTCGTTTGAATGTAATGTAAACTCCATAATCTGTGCATTGAGTCCGAAATTTCTTAGAATATGGCGCTGCCAGCTAGAAATTGTCTGCAAATAAAAAAGATTTAGGTTATTAGAGTCACTTGAATGGCAATGAAATAATGATAAACTTAAATTGAGCAATTCAGATACATATATACATATAAAGTGAGATATATATGGTTCATGTATAGCATATAATAAGAATATATATGTATATATAATTAATTTTAAATATTGTTTATCACAGAATTTTTCTGCATTGCAGCACTTCAGCTGTACTACTATTTCTATGAACACACAGCTGTGTGCATAAAAATAGTAGTGCAACTGAAATGCTACACAGCTCAATTTGGTGACAAACATAATATTTTGGAAAAAATAAAAAAAAAAAAATATATATTTTTAGTCTTACATATGTTAGTTTTAATACTCGTTTCAAATTGTATTCAACATTTCATATGCACTACTATTTCTATGAACACTGCTGTCTGTTATTACAAATAGATACACCAATATATCTGTCTTACTTATTTACCCTCGACTCATCGGCCCAATTGGATGACTCAGCAACCGCATTCCTAAATCAAGTTTGACCATGTTTGCATTTGCCTGTCCGTCCCTTGGCAATTGAATCAATATTGCGCGCGCTGCCTGCACTTGTAAAGCCCTGAAAAGCCACTTAAACCCTTTTGCAGCAGCAAATAAATAATGCCCCAGAGTCTCTCAACTGTGCCGCACTATGAACTATGAACTGCAACAATGTAAACTGTGTGTGTGTCCTGCTGCGGTCAAGCTCGAGCACGTGTTTGTCCTGGACAAGGTTCAGAGTCAAGGTCACTGGGGTTCTCTCTGCCAGCCAAAATGACTGCAGCCAAATGACGTTGAGACCTCAAGTGTGACAAGTGAGAGTGATGACTGGAGCATGCGACTAGAAAATACCCTGCCTTAAGTAAACATATTCTTGATCTGACTTTGCTTAGCTTCTAAGCCAAAGAGCTGACTCTCAGATGGTCACTTAGTGCTTAATATGACTTGAGCCCACCTTTGTTCACCTGACTAATATACCCTCTTTTGCCTTGCTTACAGCTCATCAAAATCAATACTAATTACATTGACAATTTTGTCTTTTGCAGGCTGCATTTTGGCCGAACTGTACACAGGCTTTCCGCTCTTCCCCGGCGAGAACGAGGTGGAACAGCTGGCCTGCATTATGGAGGTGCTGGGTCTGCCGCCCAAGGTGCTCATCTCGGTAGCTCGGCGTCGTCGTCTCTTCTTTGACTCGCGCGATGCGCCGCGGTGCATAACCAATACAAAGGGCCGCAAGCGTTCGCCGGGCAGCAAGTCCTTGTCACAGATTTTGCACTGTCAGGATCGCTATTTCATAGACTTTCTGCAGCGCTGTTTGGAATGGGATCCCGCGGAGCGCATGACGCCCGATGAGGCCGCCCATCACGAGTTCCTGCAGCCATCCGCATCGAGCCGCCATCGCAGCTGCCGCATGTCCACCAGCTCGTCCAGCTCAGGTCTGAACAGCGTCTCCCAGAAGTCTTCCTGCTACAACTTTGCAGAGATCTCGCCGGGCAACGGGCCAGTGGTTGCCTCCATTACGAGCACCACAGCCGTTAGCAATGCGGCCATTACGACCAAGTCCATTACCAGCAGCAGCAGCAGTTCTCGTCAGCCTCATGGCCATGGCCATGGCCACGGTCATGCCCAGTCGAATGGACACCTGCCCGACATCAAGCTCAGCGCCAGCGACAAATACAACAGCATGCAAAAGGTGGCCGTGCGCTCCAAGATCACCTCGAGCGTCTCGGATCTGGAGTCTGTTCAGCAGTATTCGTTGCATCGCATCTACGGCGGAGTTGGCAGTGGCAGCACCCATCACGTTTCCTCGGCCGCTACCAGGAAACATCTGAATGGCAATTCCGTAGGCAACAGCAATACGACCAATAGCAACAGCAACGCCAACAGCAACAGCAACGGCAACGGCAACAGCAACAGCAGCAAATATGGCAGCTCAACGCTGGCGCACAACCATCACAATGTGACGCATCACAATGCCTCAACGGCGACCATTGCCACGGCCACGCATCATCATCATCATCACAGCGGTCATGGCGTGGGCGTGGGCGTTGGCATTGGGCAGGTGGGACCGATAACGGGTGCTGGCTCCAATGTGGCCATGTCGCACTCACAATCGACTGGCGATGTCTCTGATCGGGCGATCTTTGGGCGTGCTTGACTTAGGGCGCGGCCCACCAAGCTCGAGCTGAAGAAGTGCAAGCTGGTCAATATGATGGACTTCTGGAGCTAGAAGTGGCGTCCACAGCACTGCGCTGCACTGCGGGAGGAATAGCACACACAGCTGTTGTTCCCAGCCCAAAACTAGCTGTAAATGTTAAGCTATACATACATACATACATATATACGTATATGTATGTATGTATGTACGTATTTAGGTCTATATATATGTGTATTGTGTATTAAGTGTGTCTCTCTCTATATCCGGTTGCAAACAGAAGATACGAAATATATATAGACATATATAAATATAGTTATATGATATATAGTTGATATACACACACACACACACACACACACACACACACTCACTCACACACACATTTGCAACACTCTTGCAGTATTCTCAGTTAATTTCTTTGAGTTTTTTTTGCTACTGCCATAGCTAAAAGTATGCATATATCTATGAATGTATGTACATATATATACATCATTATATATGCTTTGTATTTCCAAACAATGTATTTCGCTCCCAAAAGTATTCGTACGTCTTCAACGCCTTTTCATGTGCATGCATGCATGCAAAACTGTATTCAACACGAACAAATTGATATATCATAAAGAATATAATATTAATCATAATCGTAATGATAATACAATTTTCCTGCAGCTCAAAAAGGAACAACATAACCTAGTTATACACACATACATACATATATATATATATATATATATATATACATTTACATATGTATATTATGTAAGCAATTCAATGGTATATATAAATTGTATATATCGCCTCAGAAATCTGTAAACAATTTCCATACAGCTTCCATGTGTTTTGCAACAGTATCAAGGCTGTTATTAGTTACAAATATATAGATTGTGACTGTAATTTATAAGTTGGAATGTTTCATCATCTAATCAAAGCTCAAATGTAGAACTCTTTATAAAAAAAAAAAAAAATTCTAAAAAAAAAAATAATAAAATAATAGTTCCCAATTTCTAGGGAACCTCATAGACCCACCAAAATTATCAAATCGAAAATACCCCAGTTAATGATATAAACTATAAATATTTGTATGTATACCTCTAGTTAGACATAGAGACAGCAGCCACTCTGAAACATTCTAGCCTAGAACTTGATTAGGTTCTTTATCAATTGAGCGTCAAGTTTGACAACAAGTTTAAACGTAAGTTTGTATTTTGCATGAGAGAATTTGAGAAAGGGATTTTGATGTCGATGTCGATTTCTATTTCGATACAGAATCGTTTTGTAATTGAATATGTCCAAAACACTCACACATAGTGCAAGTAACATGTCATAATCTAATGGGTATACACACACACACACACACATATTATATTAAACTATAAACTAATCTTACGTAATTATTGAATAGAAAATGAGAAAAAGAAACAAAAACAACAACAATTTATTGCCAATACCACACACACACACAAAAGAAAAAGCATATATAAGAAATGAAACTTTAACTAATTCTATGTAAATCTTATTAATGGAAAAAAACACAAAAACAAACAAACAAAAACAAAAGCAAATACAATTTTAATATAATCAAAGTTTGAAACACACACACACACACACACTCTTGAGACAGTTGAATGTTAGCTAAGAGCAGAGACGCCCCTCAATGTGCCCCTTCCCCTTCCTCAAATACTCTTTGCAACGCCCACTCCCTCCTACACTCTATAAGCCGGAGCCTAGACTGTCTGTATGAACAAAGTTTTGTGTACGTACTTTTAGATATCACTGTAAACAGAATGCAACTTTTGCTCATGACTTTGATAGTGTCGTACGTTTATATAGTATATATATATATCACGATTTAGCTTATATATATATACACAATAATTTCTGCCTATTTTATGTATTATTTATGTTCTTATTATATATAAATATATATATATATATATATTTCTCTGCCTAACTACTACTATTACTACTATATCATTTTTTCTTTTATGTATTATGATCTTTATTCAATTTAAAAACTAAAAAAAAAAACAAACAAAAACAAAATGCAAAACTTTATTTACAAAGTGAGTTTCGAATTTAAAGTTTAGTATTAAATTATATGAAAAGAAGAAGAAAACAAAAACAAGAAACAAAAAAAAACAAAAATTACTTTTAACTATAAACAAATATATCAATTTTTAATTAATGAATCATATTTAATGGTGTAGAAACCAGAATGAAAACAACAACAACAACAACAACATGTAATCAATACAATTACAATAATTGAAAAATAAATTAAAAATTATGTACTCAAAAATTTGTGTATTAATTATTACTAAATATTATATTATTATATTTGTTTGATTATTTATTAGAATTTGCAGGCAAAGAGGATGCTTTGTCTCGGATTTAACTTAGCTATTAAAGTTTCTTAAGCTCTCGGGTAAAATGAAGGACGCGACACCTGCAAAGGGTTAAACTGCTTGTAGATTTAAATGTTTAAAAAATATTGCGTACTTTTAGGCAGTTATCAAATTTTAAACAAGATTTGATTTTTTGCATATTTTTATTTTGAATTTCATAGTTATTTTTTATTACTATCTAATACTTGGTCTAACTACATATTGACTCGTAATAACTATAAATAATAACTAAAAATGTATTTGCTAAAAATAACTGTGAAGTATTTTTTAATTTTTTTATTCTTTTAATATTACGACTCACAGAAATAATTAGTATTAATTATTGTGAAGAAATGAAAACGAAAAAATGTAAGAACTTCAACAGTTAGATGATCTGCCTGATGATAATTACAATCAGGTAGCTCTTATCTGATTTAACACAGAATAAGTTAGAATGTTGCAGTCGTGGGCCGCCGACTGCATAATAGTCGCTCTGTGCATATATTTCATTCAAAATTGAAAGTGTTTAGCACCTTTACTAATAGCGAGCGTTTCTGTTATATCGGTTATAGTATTTCTCGATTTGTCATGCATATTTTATTTTCCTTATCTTAACACTTTGTAAGTACCAACAACAACAACTAAAATCTCTAGCTTCAATGGCGGCGAACTAGTTTGCGTTCATACGGACAGATAGACGAACATTTCACAAAAGTAATATACTGTTTTCATATCAAACGACAGTCACAGCTACCTCTAGTGTGCATTCCATTCATTAGATATACGACATTTCATTCACCATTGAATAAAAGTCTTACGTAGTTCTTAGATTACACTTGAGTCTTTGACATATCAGGCGATCATTGTATATACATAGATTATCTATCAACTATCTAGCTTTTATCTAATTAAACGAGAAAAAATATATTAAACGATCCCTATAAGCTATGACCTATCTCTAGTATTCATTACGATCATTCATAGATTGAAATCTTACTCAATTGACACATTGATTTCTTAAGATTTGTTTTATGTTATCTTTATATATCATACACATTTCAAAGATCTGTCTAGCTGCCAATCTTGATAATTACAATCAGATAAGACTCATCTATCAAACGATCATCAAGTAGCTATTATTTAATTTAACTAAAAACAATATATTAAACGATCATCTTGATTATTTCTAGTATTCATTGCATTCATTCAATATTCGATATTTCATTCACCAATCAATTGAAACATACTATTGCCTAGTTGAGCTGCTTCTAGATTATACTTGACTCTATAAGTGATCTTTCTGTATCGTACACATTTCTTAGATATGTATAGCTGTCAATCCGTGACCTGTTCCACCTGCATAAAATTTGCAGCTTATTAAATATTTTTTATTATTTTTTTGTTTAATTATTGATTAAGTTATAGCTACCTCACCTCCTGCCTCCATCACTTTTTTATGTCTCTTTTGATGTGCACAACGTTTTGACACCATTTGCGAAAACCCTTTGGGGCAACAATTTGTTAATTTAGTTTTGGTTGCAAACTTTGTTTATTTTGTTGTTTTTGCTTGCCTTCTCCTTCTTCTTCTTCTTCATCATGTTGTATCTAGTTGCATGAGTTACGCAATATCCGAATTATGGATGTGGTGTTTGATGTTTAAGCATCTATTAAATGGGCATTTGTGTAAAAGTCGCCGCACGTGTGCCGCGCTTTTGTTGGTATCTGCAAGAGATAATTTAAATTAAATGTGTATTTTATTAATGGCATATAATTTGTTAAACACTAATGGCAGCTGGGGCACAGCCAGTACCAAGTGCAGTTTACCACTAAGTCGCCGACAGACTGTGAAGATCATGAATGATTTTCACTTTTTTCACCATGTGAAGCACTTGACAAGTGTTTTGCGTGGGGGTTTGATCCACTGAGAAAAAGACGAGAAAGCGAAAATTCTAAGTATAAACCCACTCTTACAGAGACATCCACATACCTGTATACATATATGACTTAATCTGTGTGTGTGTGTGTAGAAAATTTTCATTCTGGAATGGAAAGTAAAAGTTGCCTTCACGATCGTTGATCCAAGCCAAGCAAACAAAATAATAATAGTAATTCCCATTGAGCGCTTCGAGTGATAAGCGCGACGCGTAACTCTCATTGAGTCAAAGGTTTATTGACGCAAACTTTTAGCCGCAACATTCAGCTGAGTCTGCTGCTGCTGCTTCTTCGTCTTCTTTGATGATGATCTTCATGATCATCGTCGTCGTCTGGCACTTGTTTTTGTTGTCGTTTAAGCCTCCAGTTCGGGTCCATGGCAACTCGAAGGCCGTCGCTTCTATCCGCTGATGCGGCTGCTGCTGCGACTCTTCTTTTTTTTCTTTCTCTCTCATGTTGATCATTCATCGCAAAGGTGAAAGTCTTTCTCCCTGCAGCATTTTGTTGTTGGCATATGCTGTACACAGCATTTTTAGTCTTATTTTTTTGTGGGCATTTGTCGATGTTTTGATTTCTGTTGTTTTTATTTAACTTTGACTTCGGCTTTGGCTGCTCTGTGACTTGGCTCTTTCATCAATCTCTTGAATAAATATTGCCCAGCCATTAGGCTTTTAGCCAACACATCCGCCCTCAAACAATCATCTGAAAACTTATGCCAAAAAATTAACTAATTCTAATTAGCCGCCTTCAACTTTTTCCCACACTTGAGCAAAGCATAATTTAGTGACGTTAATCTCAAGTACAAAAACATATAAATTTCGTGGTATTATATCATCTCGTTTTTATCTGCAGCCTCATATGACGCATTTATAGGTGGGGCACGCCGACAAATACAAGAGATGAATTTTATTTTACGATCAGCATGTTTCAGCTCAGCTCACGTCTCAATGAGGTCAATATGGCGATTTTTGATTTGATTGAAAGCAGGCTTGTAGATGACTAAAAAGCATATAGATAATAAGAGTTGAAGCTTGCCTCACTTATATTATTTCCTCTAGAAGGTTGATGGATCAAAGAATCAGGGCTAAAACTAGAGCCTAGAAGTCTGTAAGCTTATTTGCAAAAAGGGTTTCTCTTTGTCAAAGTTGCATGCATTTGCTTTAAATGAAGTTCATCTATGGAGTCTAAAGAATATAAAAGTTAAGACATTTAAGCCAAGAAATTTAAAATCATTAAAAATATTATACTCTTCGATTTAATGTTATGAATTATAATAATTAAATAGAGCAGTGTATTATAAATTTTAAGCTGAAGAGTATATATTTATAATTCAATAACAGGCTTTTGTTTTTTTATTATATAATAAAAAAGAGAATTTGATATCCTAGTTGATTCGTATTACTCATTACAAAAAAAACTCTGTGTAGTATATTTATAATGAACTGTTATTTGAAATTAACATTCAAAAATATAAAGGAAAAATAAATGAAAATTGCTAAAAAATTACTAACTTTTAAATAACATTTGATTTAGCAAAAAGACGATTTCTTAACGCTTCTCAAAACGAAGAATAGAAGAGAGTATTTAAAAGAAGGAGTTCAATGTAGAAGATATTCGATAAAATATAGAATACAGTATACAGAAGATAGAATTAAGAATGTAAAATATATAAGACAAAGGATAGAGATAGAAGACAGAATATTGAAGATGGAATATAGAATAAAGAAGGTATAAAGAATTTTAACTATATAAAATACATAATATATTAGTGATTTATTCGAGGCAATAGGAATGCCAATGACTCTCATTCTAAATAATATCATGGACTATTAAATAGGTTTAGATACGCTTTGAATGCCGAACTCTTTAATAGAAGCTGAAAATATATGAAAATAAAATGATATTACAACTATTAAAAGTAAACATTAATGTCCAAAAGTTGTATGCCTTCAAGAGTTTAATGCATGTAGTCTACCTAGCCAGCATAGCCAAATTGAATTAATATCTTCCAGCTGCTCAATACTTCAGCAGAGGTTCTTCTATTCAAAGACCCACATAAAAGCCTCTAGCACTTAACTAATTAATAGATACATTAAATAACGTAACAAACTTTAACTAAATTAAATTAAATAACAAATATTTTAAAAACATGACCTGGGGCGCTTTTGTTTATCTTTTGTACTGAAAACTCTTAGAAATAACAACAGTAATTTGAGCTTCATTAGAAACACTTGAGACAAAACGGAGAAAACTTCTTGAATGAAATTTTGGTATTTTTCCTTTTTTTATAATTTATTGTGCCTGACAAAGGCAATTTAATTAACGTGCACAAAAACAGGTGCTTGCTGTTATTTTTTTGTTGTATTTTCCATATAGATTTTATAGTCATCTTAGCTTTTCTTGCCGAACGATTGCTGAACAAAGAAAGCCATCAAATAAAATTTAAGCATCGAACGGATACAAAAGAAGCAACGTCTCGAGTCATTGGACTTGGGCACCAACCTCAACCTGCGGCATCATCGAATCAGTCAAATCAAGCTAGGGCCATTATCGTTGTCTATCTGTAGGGTGTAGAGTGACCAGAGCAAAACCCGATAAGCTGCTTATGTAATGCAACTGGAGATCGAATCGATTGGTGGGGTCCGTCCGGTCGCTCTGCAGTTTAAGCCAACTCTAGAATTGCATTGGGCATCGACTTAATGGGCCATTCGCTTGCATATTTAATATCTGTTGCGTTTCGTTTGAAAGTGAAAATCTTTATTAATGAAAGCTGGCGTTGAAGTGTCTATCTGACGGACTTGTAGATTAGTCGATTAGTCGCTTGCCGAATTTTTCGAGATACAGCAAATTGCTGCGATAATTGCTGGAAAGCAGCAAATGCCATAATTTGTGTGAGTGGCCCAGGCTGCGCTTTGATAAGGGCCATCAGATTGATAGCTAACTGGCCAACAAAGAGCCAACTAGCTGTTGCACAAGAGGAAATCAATTGGATAATTTACTTCCAAGTCAGAGCTGCAGCTAAGTAATTCAAAAGGAAACTTTTTGATTAAATCTATGGGAGTGGATGTAGTGAGAAGGCAGCATACGATGTTATGAGGAGGAATTATATACAAACTAAAGCTAAGGAATGCCTTGTCTAGCTGATAGATTGTTGCGGATAGGAAGAAACTTATTGGGAAGACTTTTGCTTTCAATTGCAATCAAATAGGTGTTGATAAGAGATAGTAGAAGGGAAAAAGTTGCTAGTCGTCAAGGAAAGAAAGAAAGCTTTAGTTGTGATGAAGCTAAAGGTATTTTTGATATCAAATTGAAGTCTAAGAAACTAAAGTTACCTTCGTTATCAACTAAAGAAGTGTTTAACAACTTCAAACATATGAAAATGGAATTCCAATGATATAAAGAGTTCATTACATGTTGGAGAAAACAACAATAGTTTGTTTTTATTTGATGAAGCAATAGATAGCTTCATGAATTCCACCCAAAGCAGACCAATTAAACTCTTCTACAATCTGTTTTATATATATAAATCCAAATACAAAATAATTCCTTTGAATTGCCACACACTTGACCTGACTTTCACTGACATTTTGATGCTAACGTAACCTTGATACTACATACATAAACTAACATCATAAATGACTGTCCAGTTTGGGCAGTTGAAGCCAAGCTTCATCAATGCGAAACATCAATTATTAGCGATCCAGTTGATCGGTTCAACAACGTCATGCTGTGTGCCTTCTCTCTATGTAAAACTAGATCAAGTCAACCTGCAGTGATTATTCATCGAATTTCGGTGTGTGGTGTGATGTAAGTGTGTAATATGTTGATCAATTGGAGCGCGGATCTCTGCGGGATCAGGTTCGAGCTACTGTCCAAATTTCAAACAGCGGAAAGACAACAGCGGCAACATTAATCATCTACTTTTGATAATTATGATCGGAGTGGAAAATACGTAAAAAATGAATCACTTTAAACTGTAGTCGGATGGTAGACACATCGTGGCGTGTGCTTGGAATGCAGTTTTAATGATCTGTACGAAATGTTAAATACATATTTGTTGCCATTGTTGGGCTATGTGACACTTGGCTCTGTAAATGGTAATGATGATGTCGGCAATTTCGTTTAGACAGCTATTAAAAGGTATTTATGGTTATTACGAATCGTACGCCTTCAATTGGCGTTCTTATCTGCATTTCCGAGCGCGGAAGTTACGTGATTTTGGGGCGTCTGAAATCGAAATCTGTGCAGATGGCTTCATATTTGTCTAGCCAACTGTTTCTGGTTCGATAAAGACTGCAACACGAAGAGCGAATATCATTTGTTGTGCAAAGAAGAAGTAAACAAAAAACCGAAAATAAATACAACTTGGCTTAGAGCATGGCATTTCCTCATGTTGCACCAGCAACACTTTCTCTTTCAACAGCCGAGCCGCTCTTCGATGCTTTCTCTTTGCACCGAACGCGCTCTCAGCAAATATTGCTGTTGCTGTTGCTGCGGTGCGGCTGTGGCGGTTGTTGCTCGTGTTGCCAGCAACATGTTGCGACGCTCATCGTCGCATCACGTCGTTCGCATATTTGTTTTTTTTTTGGCATCTTCGTCGCTTTGGCTTGGCTTAAATTGTTACCAAACGCTTAATGATCTTCAGTTAAGCATCGAACTTTTACCGGACAAGTCGTGTCTGCGGCTAGCAATCGACTGACGACTCCGCGGCAGCCAACGCTTATGGAATACTAAATAAAACAAAAAGAGTTGTTGAAAACCCAAAAGCAAAATAAAAACTAACTGCATTTGCATAACGCAAATAGAAAACGTTCCAGCGCAAAAGTTGATTTCAGTTTTGTGTTTTTGACAATTTGGAAAATTTCATTTCGTGTTTTGTTTCGATATCAAAAATAGTGCAACGATATTTAATTAATCCAAAACTAAAGGAAATCAAATTTGAAGGCAACTGTAAATTGGAAAAACCTTAAGAGTTAAATTCAAGTTATCTTGGGGAAATTGGTGTGAATCATGCGAGTTTTGTTGACTCTTTGGGGCACTTTGTGCCTGTGGACGATCACGGCGAATGCACAAGGATTTATTCCGCCCAATGCGGTGCAACATACTGGAGTAAGTTTTATGAAAAACATATTCAAATTGAGCTAAGAGTTATGTAAAATTATTTTAAATGATAAAACGATATGTTTCAATACACATTTTAGTTAACATAAAAATAAATTCCTCCAGTTAAACAAATAAAATTGTTTGAATATTTTTTTCTGATTGATATTTATATTTTTATGGTTAACGCCTTTCAATAATAGTTAAATATATTTTTAAAATAATATATTGTATATTTTTTCTAACTTAAACTTTTTAAGGTTATTTGACTTTCAATAAAAGTTAAATATATATATTATAGATTGAATAATTTATTTTTTTTTTACATATTTTAAGCTTAGCTTAAAATAGTTTTTAAATTATATATTTTAAATCCCATTCATTTTTCGCCTGAATTTTTATTCAAATATAATTGTATTTTCATTTTGCTGTCATAAATATTAAATGGTATTTTTATACACTCTGCACAATTGCTTTTGTGGCTGTCAACAAATTGAGATCAAAGTGGACTGTTCCAGTTTGCCATAGACAATATTTGTCAACAAAAAAGTCGGAGGCACAACCCAAATGTGTGCCACAAGCTCAACAATATGAAAGAAACTGAAAAAATTAATTTATAACTCAATTTGCATTTCCATTGAATGTTATGCAAATATTTATTGTGAATTCTAGTTGTGAATGGTTTTTGAAGTGGAATTGACATGGTTTTTAAGAAAGTTGCTACCAAAATATAGGCCAAAACATGACGAATAGCTGAAAGATGCCTATATCAATATGCCAATAAACTAAAACTAAACGAATTTACATTACGCAATTTTTGTTCGGAAAATTCCAAAAATTCCCAAAAAATACTTGCATAAAATCCACGGCTAAATTATTCAATTATTCAAAATATTTTCATAGGCATTTTCATATTAATTGTACAAATATGCAACTGAGTTGCCTCAATGAACTTTCCCTTTTTATATATACATACATATATTTTATTTTTTTGAAGATGCAAAGGAAGCAAAGAGTAAAAGCCACAAAGTCATGACAACGTTTAAAGCCGCAGATAATAAACCTGTTCGCTTGGAAACAAAACAAGATTTTGAAGCAACTGAGTCAAGTCAGCTGAGATGTTCTCAGTTCTTAAGCACGAATTAATAGTTAGGTCAGTTTCAGCCTGGTATATAAATATATATAAATTGACATATATAGATTGTTGTAGATACATATTAATTATCATTAACGAGCTGTTTGGCTTAACTTAATTGATAGACATTAGCCATTTACCACAACAAATATATATACATATATTTATATGTATATATGTATGAATAAACATCTATCTATCTAGCTTATCCCTTGGCTATTGTTGTTATTGCAGCTTTTGTTGTATTTTTGTTTGTTGGTCAATGTGGCATTTGTGGCATCCGCTGTGTTATAGTTAGTTTTCACTTTCATGGCCTCAGCCAAACTTGGCAACTGCCAGCCGCAACAATTTATGATATTTCCAATTTGATTGTCATTTTCGTGTTGTTGCCAGCTTTGATTTGCGGATGAACTAATGTCCATAATTGGGATTTGTTTCAGCTTTATCTCTGGTTTCAAAAACGCAACACTTTCGTTGTGGCGCATATTGCATAAACGTATTTTCATAATATTTGGGGTAAATACCAATTTTTATGATACCAAAACAAAAATGAAATTTCAACTTAAGCGCTCGAGTCAATAAAAGGCGCAGTTAAAGTCGGATCAGTTTAGTTTCTCAATTTGAAAAAAAAAAAACGTTTTAAAGGTTTTGACTAGTTCGAAAAGTTGTCATGGAAACTTCAACACAGAGTCTGTACAGCCTATTTACTTTTTTGAGAAGCGCATCTAGAAGAGCTCAAGTAATTACATTTTCAGAAGCTCTTTTCAAGCATAAATTATCCAAATCAACAAACGAAAGTCCAATCAATATCATTATTATTGAATTTGAAGTAGTTATTGGCATACAATCCTTTTGGCACAAATTGCTAGCTGATTTCATAATATGGATTATATCATAGCGAATCGCATGCTCAATTACATTTTCAATTTGTTTGACTAAGCAGCACTTCCTGCCCCAAACAACACTCGACACTCAACACTTTGGCTTTATTTCCATTAACTGTTGGCGCCGCTGTCCAATCAAGCGCTTCATCAGAGTCACAATTTTGTTCACTTCTCCACGTGCGCCGCCCGAGCATTTCGAATGAAATTGAAATTGAAATTCGATTTAATTCTCAACTAGCAATACCAACAGCAACAGCAGCGACAGCGACAGCCACAACAACAGCAATAGCAACAGCTCAATCATTTTGGGCCACTCTCAACTAAATGTGAATCGAGTTCAAAGTAAAATCCAAATCGAGGGCTGCCTAATTGGCTCTGCGTGTGATTAGCGTTCAATTACTTGATTTATTTGTGGGCTTCAATACGATACAATGCAAACCAATTGAAATCGATTTGACGCCATTTGATTTAGTGTGGCGCCACTTAACGAACTTTGACTAACAAAATCTGACGCCTTCGGCCGTCAATCAATTAGGTGCGTGGGCAACAGAAGTGTCAAGTTTGAACTGCTCTAAGATTCTAGTTGCCAAGCAACTTTCATTTTTTAAAGCACAAATCCATTAACTGTTTGTCACAGCAACACAAAATTTATGTCTTCGATAAATATGCAACCAAAATATATTTGTATAAAAGATCTCTCGATTGACCCACTTTCCACATAACAAAACCTGCTAGAATGACGGACCTCCACGCTACAACAACAACACTCTACAACAATACACGCGCAAAAATATGTATAAAAAAAAGAAACAACAAAATCAAAAGAAATTACAACTTGAAATTCATACAATAAATCGCAAACAGGTTGAAGGGCCTGTCAAGCGCGTATCTCGCAGATACAAAGATACACAAAAGTATCTTAAGACAGTTGCCGCTGCCTGCAGCAGATTTCAATGTACCAAAATAAGTGCTGCTGATGCTGCTGCTGCTTATTATTATTATTATCATTACTTCTTCTTCTTCTCCTATTTTTATTATTGCCAGCAGCCAATTAAAAATGCTGTAGCTCGCAGGCCCCTTAAGCCTATTACAATGCTAATGGCTTATAGTTGACATAGACCTAGATATTTATAGCCAGCATTTTTTTTTTTGCTATTTCCAAAAACAATTTCTTTGACGAACTATACCAATGCAAAATTGCAGAAATTATAATAAAATATATGAAAAGTTTAATTTCATTTTATTAATCTTGTAGAATAGATTCGCTCTATAGTTTCTATATAAAACTATATTATAGTTAGTTAAGTTAAACCTTAACAGAATCTTTAACTCTGCGCATAACAGTCCCTTAACTCTTCTTAAAAGCTGCCAACCATTTCATAATTAATTCACGCACCTCAGACATAATCGAAAGTGAAAGTAAAATATTGAATATCGAAGACAGCAAATATTTAAATAAAAAAAATTTAAATTAAGATGAGAAATTGAAAACAACAAAAAAAGAAGGCAAAGCTATGCCAACTATTTGGCAGTGAGGCGACAGAAAAGTCAGCGTAACATGGCAAACCAATGGGACGCTGGGAGAGCATTGGACATGGTTTAGATGATGGGCGACAGATGTTGCCTGTATTGTTGTTGTTGTTTTTGTTGCAAGGCCTGAACAGTTGTTGGTTGTTGCCTGTCCGTTTGTCTGTTTGTCGCTGGCAATTTCTGTTTACACGACACAAAAAGGCAACTGCAAACGCAAAACACATACATATACTTTTTATATCAGGCACAAAATTAAGAAATACCAAAAACAAAAAGCCAAAAGCATCGCATAAAAGAAACTTCAGCGTCAGCCGCCAGCCGACTTGACTTGGTCTTTAAACTGTGACCAGTTCCTGTTCGCGGACAAAAGGAAGATGATGATGTGGCTAAAACAAAAAACACAAAAAAATAAAATAAAAATACGTATTTTATTTTTCTTGTTTACCAAAAACTTTGCAATGGGTTGTTGCCTGTTGTAATCGCAGGCCGTTGCCGTTGACGTTGTGTTGCTGTTGCTGTTGCCACAGCCAACTTATGTCAATAGACAGAGACAGAGGCAGAGACAGTGGCATAGACAGACGGCAGCAATCTGGTCTGACACGTTTTTCTTTGCAACTTGGCAACTATAGCAAAGTCTCCTATTGGAAAATTGTGCAAGCCAAATAAGGCAACTGAACAGCTGCACAAAAGGTTAAGGACAATGTCCAGTGAAAGAGTTCAGCTGGAGCAGAAAAAAATCTAAAGAAAATGCCAGAAATAAACTTAGTTAATATTAGAAAAAATTATGACAGCCTTTCTCTGAATTTCTTGAAAGTCTGACACAATTTGCTGGAATCAGTGTTGAAGGAATATATAAGGTTGAAGGAATATATATATGCTTCATACTACAATATAGTTGAAGTTCATGTATTTATTGAATTATATAAGCTTACATATTGCAGTTTATATATAGCACTATACGCCGACAAGTGGTAGTTATCTTTGAACCTCTCTTTGCACTTCTCATAAATCAAAAATCAAACAAAAAAGGCAAAAAAAAATATAGCTATGATCATCTCTATCATCATATATAGAAATATAGATATATATATATATATATATATAGTTCACATTTTAGATGATCATAGATGAAAAGCCTACCTAGTCTATACTATATCATCAATACCTCAATACAATACAAGTTGACTTAATTCCCCTCTCTGCGCTTCTCAAAAATCCCACGCAGCCATTCTCAAGCGACCAACAATGATTTCCTCATTTATAGCTCGTCTCCCTCAATTAATAAGTCATTATTATGATATCTGATCTATCTACAAGCTGTATTAGTTACGCCCATATTTATATTAAAATATCTATATATATAAACACATACATAAATTGTGAGCGAAAAATTTCACATGGCATGTGGATGGGGCAGCTCATTAATGCTTCTACTTTGGCGGGCAGTTTTTCGGACGCTGGGAAAAGAAAGTAAAAGGGTCTGCGACATAACTCATCGCTGCTTATTGACAGGTTGCACGGTATGGCGGGCGACGCTTTTTCTCTGCCTCGTCTTCTTCAGCTTTTTTTTTTTGCAATCTTCTTTGGCGTTTTTAACAAATTTGTTGCGAGTGCATCATTAATATTGGAGGTTGGGGGCTCAAAAACCAAATGAGTTTTGGCATCTTTTTGCCCGGGTCTAATTGAGAGATGCACGTAGTAGTGTCACGGAGGGGAGCTGATGAATGCCGCAATTAGTGCTGCAATTGTGCAGTAAATATATCAGAGTGCAAATTTTACACACCAGAGAAGTGTCAACTTCCGCATTACTCATACGCGACGTAAAACGGGTTTTCGGTTGTAGTTGCAGTTGTTGCAGTTGCTGCATCTTCTCGCCATAACTCAACACAAATATGGCCAAAAAGTCAAACGATCCTCGTCGCCGGTCACGTAAGCGTTCGACCAAGCCCACAGACCCAGACGATGCTGCTGCTGTTGCTTCTCTGTGGCATGCAGCAACTGGTTGCACTTTCGTTTTTGTTGTAGTTGCTGCTGGGTGAAAATGAAGAAGCGTTTGTTGCTCTTGCTGCTGTGAGAGAGTTCCAAAACAAGATTCAAGCAATGCGGCCTCAAAGATCTGGCTGGGTCGGTCGCTTGGGTTGGTTGGCCTGGCTCGAAGATGTTGCAAGCCAGCGCAGCCGTTGCATAATTTATTTTTGTTTTTTCTACAACTACCTAACATGGCAAGTTGCTGTTGTTAGTGGGTGTCCAAGCAAGTTGCAAAAGCCAGTCTATTGATTTGCACTTTGAATTCGCGCCAAGCACAATTATTTAATGGCATTTTTGTGGTCTTCGCCGTTAAAAAGATAATAAAGATTTCAATAAAAAAGAAAGCTCTCAGTGAGCTTGAATATATATGTGTAAATAAAAATACATTTAACACATATGTTAATTTTTGAATCATTTTTATGTAATACTTAGTATATACAATGTATTGCTGTAAAATTGTAAAAAAAAAACAAATCAGTTCTGGCCGATAGTATATATTTTTTCGTAAGTATCTTTTATACTTTCCATTCCGATCAAATAGTGAGCATCTTCTTATTTTGCAATTGAAAAATTAACTTTATTTTAAGTTAAAGTTTTTTGTAGTGCAGCACTACTATTTTTATGAACACAAAAAGCGTCATCAATCTACGATAAAAATTTCATATCAGCATCTGATATAACATTTGAAATATGCTCACAAAACTTGAGCTGATAATTGATATTGATTGATTTTATAGGCAAGCTTCAAGCTATCGAAAAACACAAAACTTTCATTAAAAAAAAAAACAAAATTAATGCAAAATTATTGCACGATAGCAATTGAGATAATTGAAAAAAAAAAACTGAAAAATCTGAAAAACTCAGGCAACTTAGAAAGGTGAAAGGTTATTTGAATAGATATTCAAATATCCAAATTATGTAGTTGGCTAATGGATGTTGTTTGATTGCAGAACTGATGCCGCATGGCGAGGGTGGCCAAGAGAGTTATTTAAATTTGTTTTCAAGACACTTTTGGCAAATCTTCTACCTCTCACTTGCAAATTTCTATTATACATTTTGCATTTGGTGTTTTGTGTTTTGTGTTTCTATGCGATTTTCACTTCGATGAAATCGAAAGCCAAACTCATATTTTGCTGGGTTGCATGCTCAGCTGATGCACTCAAATGCGCAGCAAAAACAAATTAAAATGTGTTATTCGCAACTGTAGAAAACGGCAGGCGCAACACGCTGCAAGAAGCCAACAGGGAATGGAAATGGAAATGGGAATGGGCATGGAATGGTTATACAGTAAAACAGAAAATAACTAAAACTAACAAACAAACAAAAAAAAAAGCACAAACTCAGCGAAGCTTGCGAAAAGTGTTTTTCTTCAAGCTGAAAACTGAAAGTGGAAGAAAAACCAAGACGAAGACAGAGGCTGCAACTGGAGTAGGAGTAGCAGTTGTAGTTGGGGCGGGGGCTGGGTCTGGAGCGGTGGCAAGGGCTGCTCGCTGGAATGGTAGTTGCTGTCAGTTGGTCGCTTGTTGGGCATAATCTGCTCTGGCCGCAGTCTAGTGTGAAGTGGGTTACAACTGCTGACTGGGTGAAACAGCCAGGCGAGCGGGTGCTTTGACTTCTGCGTCGGCGCAGCCGTGAAATAGGCGCTCAACATGTGTACCCAGTGCTAAGGCACACAGTTACATCAGACGTGTTCAGTAAATATGATAATATGTACTTAAATATAAGCATAAAGTGGCGCAGTCAGCTTTATAGTTAGACTGGACAAATGTTAGACAAAGCTTCAGCCAGATAGAAGTGACGCAAGAGTAGAAAGGCAAATATAATTGCAAAAGATGTGGTGGGACTAAGGAAATTACTAGATCAAAGGCAAAATGGAATGGCGAATGCTTCATTCATATAGAAAGTGTGAGCTGAAGAGGGGCAAGAGAACGAGAGATAGAGAATGGCATCTTTACAGATACGTGAATAAATGCGAATGCTGAGCTACGCTTAAGAATTTATTATAAAATGACTGTGAATGATAGAAAAAGAGAGAAACTGATATAAAGACAGTATATACTTGATTACAATAATCATAGAGGAAGCATGCTGTTCTATATAAACTATTTTTACATACTCCCACACTAGTCAAACGTTATATTTATCTACTAGGTTAGTAAATCAACAAACACAACTACTTGTCTCTTCAAGCGCAACTTCCCAGTTGCCCATGAATTTGTGCAGTTTCCCATGTGAAATTTCAACTCTTGCAGCCTCACATCTCAGACATTCTGTCCAATCATAACAGTCAATTTGTTAAACACACCGCTAAACAGTTCGCTTTCTGGCCCAACCCACACTCGGGTTATTAACCCGTTCAAACAATGGTCAGTTCGGTCGTCTAGCGATGACAAAGTCGCGTCGTTCAGGTAATTGTTAAAAACTGTCACGAAATGCGAAAAAATGCGAAAGTTTAGTGACTTCGAAGCATAAGCTTTGACTGCTATGACTTATGCAGTGCATTTCCACTGACTGCCGCTGCCATTGTGACTGTGGCCAGGCCATAAAGCCGCGCGCTCATCTACAAAACAAAACTAATTTGCATGTCGGGGGACAATGCTTAAGAGCGTTTCGCGGAAAACCGACACAAGTGCAAAGTTTGCGTGACCAACAGCCAGGCACGAGAGGAGCAGCAGCAGCAGTAGCAACTACAACTCGACCAACAGCTACATGAGTTAAACAGTAGCAGCTTTAGGAGCCTGCCTGTCGATATGATCTGAAAATGACTTAATTGGTGAGCTTTGGCAAATAAAGTAAAAAATAAAAAAAAAAAACAAATGAAAATAAAAAGAATTCTGTTTCGTGTCGTCAGATTTCGACTTTTACCTTGCGCACTGCTAACCTATAAATTATGAATTCCACCTGAAGAAATATACACACAAAAGTTTTCATTTCATTTCGGCAAACAATGGAGCAGCTGCAATTGACACAGACTCAGCCAGCTCCTACTACAACCTGCCGTAGCAGAGGTGGAGAGGCTTGAAAAATGCAATTGCATGTTTAAATGCAGTGCAACACAAGGCACAGTCAAAGCAACTAAAAAAAATTCAACTGCGGCTAATGCTAATGTGTAATTAATGCATTAAAATGAAATTTCAAGAAAGATCTAAAGCGTAAAGTTGCAATTTAGGTATGCGAGCTGGGGTTTTGGCTGAGCGACTGGAATGCTTGAGTAAGAGTTGAAATTAAAGTAAATGTTGAGGATGTGAAGAGCCAACAGGCCAAGCTTCGCCTTTATAACTATGAAATATATATGTATATCTTTAGTATTATATCTGAGAAATATATATATACTTATATAAAATTTATTTAAGCCTTACTTTTTATCTTTGAATTTATGTATCCATAAAATTATATATTGAAGATATTAGGACCCAAGAGCCTAAACTTTACTTTTACATCTAAGAAATCTTCAAACTTTAGCTTCATATCTCAGATATATATAACATATATATCTTTAGACATTATATTTATATATTAGACATACAAACATATCTATAAAATTCAAGTAAATGTTGTTACTGCCATTATGAAGAGCTTAAGTCTGGGTAATTTCAATATTTATTTCAAGAAACATAGGAAACTGAGGCAGTTTATTGAAATATTTGAAAGAGCTTATAGTAGCTATATCCTAAAGTTTTTTTACTTTGCAAAGTCTGCCCAAATCATTTCTTACTATCTCATATGCATCTCTATCAATTCAAATTCCACAAGGAAAATGTTGAAGGCTTTTGGCATTCAGCTCTCTTGACAAATCCCACACAAATGATTGCAACCTCAAAGTCTTACCTCTCATAGACTACAGAGAAATTTCTAGTTATTCGAAAAATCAGACAAAGGTCAAGTTTCCAACTCATCTGAACAAATATTGTTGTACAGCTCAGCATATATAGGTATATATATATGTATGGCGGCTTATTTGTGACCCATATTCAATAATGGACGTGGCGTCGATTGCAATCGAACGCCTCAATTGAAGTGACAGCCCGTGCGATGAGTGGACAAATAATCAGCATTGAATATCTTTGAATACAAAAGTAAATACGAGTGCACGTACTATAATAATAATATATATCTTTTTGGGTTTTTGCAAAGATTGAAGAAAAAAAAATAAATAAAAATAATGCTTAAGAGTTATGCAAAAGGTTTCGCAGACAAATGCGCTAAACTAGACAAAGGGCTGAATAACTTTATTTGATGAGCGTTGAGAGTTTGCGGCGTTTGGGCGTGTTCGCTCCGTGGCTGTCAATGAAACTATATTTTAAAGTTATGAAATTTGAATTTCTGTCGGCGTCAGATGAATGCAAAATGTGCGCTGGGGCAGCGGCGCAATGAAAGCGTAATTGTTGACGGTTCTCCTAACTTGGCCATTGTGTTTACGTTTTGGCCAACGCTCCACCTCAAACACGAGCTGGAAGCATGCCTCGCAGCTAGCTCCACTGTCCGCCAACAAAAGTGAGGCAAATAAATCTTGGCCAACTGTCTGCTGCAAACAACTGAAGCTGCACAAAAGACGAACTGCAGATACACAGATACAGATACAGCCACACATGCGAGACACGCAACGTCGCGTACTGCCTGCGTGCGCTAAATTTATTGAATTGGAAAGTAAAATTGCAGTTAATTTTTCGTATATATCTATTTAAATTTATTTCGACAAATATATTTACCGCGTCTTTAATGTTTACCCAGCACGCAATTTGTCTACCATAATTATGGGTTTTTTTAAAGGTTATTATTTATTATTATTATCATTATCATTATTGTTTTTAGTTTTTATTTGTGGGCTGTTGACTTGCAAATTGTGAGCGCATGTTGTTTCTGCTGCTGTTGCTATTGCTCAAATTGAGTTGTTTGCTTGTCAGCGCGATGAAGTGTTAGATCTTTTATGATATTTCAATAACTGCAGCTGGTGCGCACAAACTGCCGAGGTAAATTTATTAAACAATAAATAGCTGGGGGTAAAACAGCTTGAAGATATTTAAACCAGATATTGGGGAACATAGTTTTCATTTAATTGAATACTTGTGATAGCTGGTAGAAATTGATGGTATATTGCCTGCCCATATTTTGCCTCTTCCTGCATAACTGAACGTAACATGGGAATTACTAAGGAAATCGAAACATTATTTACCTTCTCAGTTATGCTTTGCTTACGCAGCTGTGTTTAAGGCCGTCAAATCCTTTTGCGTTTCGTGAAAGATACACTTTTTTAAATGTAAACTATATTCTATTGTACATTATCTTTTTAAGGAAATCGTTTTATGATTTTCCTTTTAATTAGAATTTTGCATTTCTGTTCTTCAACAAGATTGCAGTCTCATGTAGACTTCTAAAAACTACTGATTTAATACATTTCGTTCATCCCACTAAATTCCCATTGATTTGAGCATAACCTATCGGAACTGGCCTTTCCATTTTTCTCACTCTCGATCTTTCTTTCTGCCTCTCTTTATCTTTCTGCCTCTCTCTATCTTTCTGCCTCTCTCTATCTTTCTCTCTCTCTCTGCCTATCTCTATTTCTGTCTTCATTGATATCTCATTTACATGTATTCATCTTTTATCTTCTCTTGTTCCTCGTCTCATGCTCTCTTCTTCTTTATCCCATGCACTCTTCTTAAATGTATTTTTACTCATTTTAATTATTTTCTATAATTCTTCTTAGATTTCTTAATCTATGTACATTAACTTTTGCCTAGTTCTATCTTCAGTTCTTTTTTGTTTCTTTAGATCACCTTCATGAACTTTCTAACTAGCTGAACTTTTGAACTGCGGTACCTCATTCGTTCATTTCTCGCTCTCTCTCTCCCTCTACCTTTCGTTGTTTCTTTTTATTAATATATTCGCTAATCAACAGACGTTTCTTTCATGTTTACCTTCACAGCTTAGTTAATAACTCTTTCTCCAAACTTAAGTCATCTCAAGTCGACTTTAAGTAAACAATTGCAATTAACCATAACATAACATTTAAATTAACTGGCCCATAAACCTCGATTTTCACATACAGCTTAAAGCCTGACCAACAAAGCCAAAAAAAAAAAAACAGAAGAAAAAAGTGGGTTTATTTAAATTACAATTGCTGAAAAGCTGTAGCGCTCAGACAGATACAAAGTCGACGCTAATGATACCATAAATCTCTCGTGGCTCGTAAAGTGTCTGAGTGTGTGTCAAATTAGGCATGCCACACACACTCACTAGCGATCTGCAGGTAGCAGCAACCAGCGGCAACAGCAGCAACAGCAGCAGCAGCAGCAACTACAGCGCGTAGGTGTTGTCAGTCAGGAAACTGTTTGCAGTCTATGCGCAGCTCACTCTTGGCCATTGGCATTTTAGCCCAATTCCAGCTAATTTACATGCCACACATTCAATTAGTCTGCTCAATGCGCAACACACATTTCGCCTGCCACTTCTTGTGGCAAGTGTTAGCGTTTCTGATTGCGTTAATTGCTAGCTGCAACTTGTTGTTGCTGCCACAGGCAACACTTATGCAATCTGCATGCTGCGCAGGTTGCGCCACACCATTCGCATCTTCCAGATGCAAAAGCTGCCATCAACCAACTGCAGCAGCAGCAGCAACTGTTGCTCAAATTGAAGCCAATTTGACAAGCAACCCCAACTGTTGCTGCTGCTGGTTAAGCATCATTTTCCTTAAGTTTAACAGCTTAAATCTGGCGGTTGATTGAAGTTGATGCGCAAAGTTTTGCATAAACTCGGAAAGCAGACTTTCTAGATAAACTGGGCAGGTTTTGAGCTGTTTTCAACTGTGATTCAACAATCTAGAGAGACAGCTAAATTTATTTATCTTTTTGATAAGAGAAGAGCCCTAAACATATTTAAAATTATAATATTTAGAGCTAAACATTCTATGAAAGCAAACTGAGATAGAGACCTACATTTATTTAGAGACTCAAAGACTTAAGTTTAATATATTTATTTAATAAATATTTTTATGGATATATATTTTTATAAATAAGAATGCATAAAATCTGAGCTCTCTAGTATGATATAACATATAAAAATATTGAATATATTCTTTTTTTTACGATTTTTTTTCTTTCCTAGAAACAGAAATTCTAAAACATATATCAAATTATATACTTAACTCTTTAAGAACTATAAAACCAACCAAATTCTGGTCTTATATTAAAAACCAACAAATTCAATCAGTTTATCTCATAATAAATGAATGTGTGCTTTATGTACTGTCTATCTGGGTTTTTTAGAGAGTAAGGTCCAAATTAAAACATACACAGCTTGGAGACGCTCAACAAAGCTTTTGGGAGTGCGCCAAAATATCGGAAAGTCCCATTCGGCCAGTTTGCGAGTCGTTTCTTGACAATCTGAAGGCCATAGTCAAGGCAGAACGTATTCATTTCGACCCAAACTGAATTGATTCTGTATTTTATTATTATTTTCACACATGCTATAGTTTAAAATACATAAAAATGCGTTTCCAGCCCAAATTTATGACCTTTTGAATAGGTGACACTTCAAGTGCCTAACCATGTACTTATTCTCTATTAGCTTAGTAACATTCTTGCGGGTAATTCAACTCAAATAGCTTAAAACTAGACCCAACTATAAAAATGCTTCTACTACATCACTTTTCACTTGTTATTGCCCACAATTCGCAGCAACAACAAGAAGAAGACAAATTGTGCTAATTTATAAACAGTTTTACGAGCATTTTCCTACTCTAGCATCGCTCGGACTGACCGAGGGAACAACGATGCGACGCGACGCGACTCAACGATACTATCAAGCACAACTTTTGACCAAGTTTCTTTTTCAAAGCGTTTGGTTAAATAACTTTTGTTGTAGTAGTAGTAGTTGTTGTTGTTGTTGTTATTGTTATTGTGGTACTTTCAATTGTTTCTGTTGCTGGCGGCAAAAATCGTTGTTGCTGTTTTTAGGGTCGCTTTCATGTGACCGACTGGCGTGGCGCCTCTTGCCTTAACTGGACGCAATTGTAGGTGTTGCTGAAAGGCATTTTTCGCTGCTGCTGCTTCTTCCACCTTTTTTAGCCAGAAAAATTTCAGTTAATTACACAATTTTATGTAAATTTCTCTTTCAGTTGCTGTTTCTGTTGTTGATGTTATTGTGCATTCTTTTTGTGCGGCCACGAATTAATTACTTATTTGCGTAGAGCGCAAACTATTTTGTAGGCAATTAAAATGCCTTTAGTTTCGGACAGGGTTTGGTTTGGTTTGCTAACTGCAGTCATTTGTCGATACAAAAGTGAAAGGCCAATTGCCAAGTCTTCAAGATTGGTCAACAGCCAACACCAAAAAACCAAAGCAAACATCAAATGCTTATTATGCACATTTTTGATGCCATGTGGCAATGGCCAAAGAGGCGGCCAACCAGTTCGCTTTGCCAATTGACAACAGATCTCTGTCTGCCGGTCTGCTGACTGCTCTCTGCTGTCGTCGTTCTTTGTCGATCTCCATTTAAATGCATATTCATTGCAGATTCAATCAAAATGATGTGTGCACGATCTCTCAGTTAAGTTTGAGCTTTACGATCTGCGATAAGCCATCGACTACAAGTTGAGTCACTGTAATTTAGATTTAGAGCTATTGCACAATCTATCGCCTATGAGGTGGAATGAGAAAATGATTTTTCAACTCGATTTTCAATTGCGAATACGAATAAGGCTAGAGAGAATAAAGTTGGCAGAGGTTTACTGAGTTCATCTAAAATGGAAACTCTATAGTTAGCACAGAAAATATTAAGAATTGAGTGTATAAAGGATGAAACTATATTGAGCTCATGGGTCATTCTAAGCTAACATTTAAGAAACATTAGCTGAGATCTCAAAAGTTAAAAAAAGGCTCTAAAGAGAGAATTTATGAACAAGTTTAGCTACAACAAGTACAATTACAAAAATGCATTACAAATATCTGTTGCATATCCAGGTTGTTAGAATGTGCAAGCGTGAGAATGATATATGAAGAAAACGTTCACAAATGCAGCACAATAAGAATGTCATAACCGAATATGCTAACGATAGCAAAAGCAGTGAAGAAGCGTAAGCAATATGTAAACAGAATTTCATTAGCCCTAAAATTAAAAGTAAATATACGTGAGAACAGAAGTTAACAAAGAATTTTGTTATACAGAGTGAACATTAAAGAAGAAACGAAGCCATGGAAATGCATAAATACAAGATGAATAGGATCAGCTCATGCACGCCTCCAGCTACTAAACGTGATTGAGTTTAGGAAGTTTACATTGACAGCGCCAATAAATCAGTTAGCTTCAATTATTATTATTAAGCGGATTCCAATCTTCGTTGACGTTTACCGGCGCTGACAGCAGTTAACAAGCTTTATTCAGAGCAGCCAATTAGCAGGCGTTTGGCCTACAAAAAAGATCTCAACTTAGCTCCAAACAGCCAAAAAAAATATGCTCATTAATAATGACCAAAAAAAGAAATCGGTTCTAGCACTGACATGTGCATCTGTAGATTACAAAACATGTCTAGAAGGCAGCATCGCAGCCTCAGCGCTAACTGAGCAGAAAGAACCTTGAAATCTCGACGAGTGACCAAAAATGCCGGCGCCCTAGAAAAGACCAAAAAATAAGAGAAGAAATATAAAAACAACTAAAACTAGACAAGTTAAGCGCCAAAGAAATAAACAAAAATCAAATACAGCACACAGTGCAGTGCAGTGTTAGGAGCGGGGCCTGAACAGGAAATACGAAAGGCAGCAGCAATAACAGCAACTAACGAGGCCAACATTGGCTAGTCGCACAGTTTTTGGATGCCATTGGCCGACAGAGTTGGCGACTCTTTGGCCTGCAACTGAAGTTTGCGTACCTGAAGTTTTTTTGTGGCTAAAAGCCAAAACATCTACTCATGGCCCATTGCGCAACAACAGCTTCAAATGATTACATTGAAGAATTTATGGCCAAGAGGCAATTAATTAAATGAGACAACAATCCAGTGTGGACTTCTACTACTACTCTGCTCAGAGCTAAGAGATATTTGGGAGCGCATTACGATTCTGATTAACATAGAGCGCATAATGCTCAACAAGTGTACGCAAATCACTTTCACTCAAAAGCCACAAAAGCGAAACAGAAACAGAAACAGAAAAAAACGAACCGAAAAGAAATTTCGATTTTGAGATTTCGCTTTCGTTTGACCGACTTAAGATTTTTTGTTTCTGACGCTCATCTGGCGCGGCGTTAACTGAACAGTTTTGGTGCTGTTGTTGCCCTTATTGTTTTTTATTGCCGATGTGTGATGTGAAATCAATTATGACTTATTAACAAATTAGTCGAAGCTAAAGAGTCGTGTAACTGACAGTTATAACATTATGCCTCCACGCCCCAATATGGACTATGAAAAATAAATATTTCTTTCAAACTTGTTTTCACTTCTTCTCTTGCCGCGTTTTCTTCTATGTATGTATGTACACGTTCCAATCTTTATAGCTGATCTTTATTCATTAGCATAATGCTCATTTGATATGACAGCTCTAATATGCAATGCTTTCGTAATAAACAAGAAAGAAACAAAACAAAAATTCACCATTTAGGGCTGGGCTTCACTTTCTTTGTTGTCCAAATAGTTAAATGTTATTTATCGACTTTAGTTATCAAGCAAATGTTATAGACTCACAAATTTCACACATTAGGAAATGAAAAGTGAGGTTATGAAAGTTATTATATTGCGGTACTTGGCGACCTAACCTAACTTTATTTGTTGACCTTCGTGAAGATTTGAAAAGCGAATCTGATTGAAAAGACTTGAAAGAGTTTATAATAAACTAGATATAAATATGATAAGCCTTTCAAATTATGCAGAGAAATATTATGTAGTAAAACTTACCTCTTTTCAAGCCATCAAGAAGTTCCACAATCTAAAAAAAAGGATTTGAATGAATAAAATTACATTAAGAGATATAAATCCATTATTAATCTTACTTGTCTCTGACATACCCTTAACCGTATACCAGCATTCAGCTATCTTCCCTGTGGTAATCAGACACATTAATTAAGCTTTTTGTTAGCAATTATAAAATATTTACAAAAGAAATTATAAAGAAATCAAAATTAACTTTTGATTTTACCCACGACGATCCATCAACATTCCTTCACACTGCAAATAAACAATAAATAATACAAATTAGAAATGAAACAAAAACATATAGAAGCAGATATTATTAGACAAAAGCTTTTATATGCACACAGACAAATGGCTAATTCGTGCGACCTCATGAAAATCCCAACTGCCAATCATTAAAACCAATTTCACTCGAACAGACAGTCAAAAATTTGAAGATTAATTGTCTTGCTTGCCTTACGGACATGTCCACCGTTTTGCTTGATGCTCTGATCAATCGCTTAATTTCAAGAGATACCAACACTTCGCCGTTTGTCACACAATTGACACCTTCAGTCGGTGGCAACAACGGCCCACGACAAACCACATTGCAGCGCTAATGTGGACGTCGTGTTGGCATGTGACAAGCACAGCGCAACTGACAACACAGTTACACCTGTACAGCCCAGGTATAATATACGCATACGCGCATGCGTAGCGCCCATTCATGAGACAGGGCAGGGCTGGGCACGGAGTGGAGTGGAGAAACGAAAGCCGCTTTGCATGTGTGAGCCGTGAAATTAACATGTTTGTAACGTGCTTCATGCCCCATGAAATATGACGCAAAATTATGGAACCCTTTCAGTTGAGAGTTCATTGAGTCTGTACGAGATGTTTGGCTGGCTGATTACAGTGCCAATGCTTATGGCCACTTGATTGATGACTGATTGATTGATGTTTTCACCAGCTGCGCAATTTGTCAAAAACCAGAAAAAAACGCGAGGGAAACTTTTATGTCGAAAGCCAAAGAAAATCTTCAAAAAGATATCTTTTGTGTGAAATATATATATATATATATATATTTCTTTTATTTTAGCAGCAAGTCATTGAACGCTAAGCCACAAGGTCTTGAACTCAATTTAAATAGCTTAGCTTTCGATATAGAGATATACCATAAAAAGGCAATGCAGTTGTAATACTATATACAGACAATGTACAGAGACTTACTCAAGTCGATACAATGTAAGAGTTCTCTAGCTATGAGCAGATTAACTAAATTCAGCTACACATTTCTTCTATACAATCGTAAGAATAAGCTCAACAAAACTGTTCTCAGTTGAAGCGAAGAAGAAGCACAAGGCAACAATCCGTAAAACCCTTTGGAAATCTGACTCACTCAACAATTTTGTTGGGCTTCACAGCCATACAAAATAAAAGTGGATAAAGAAGCTGCAGTAGCCGCTGCTGCTGTTGTTGTTGCTGCTGCTGCTGCATTGTGTGGGGCTGTTGCATAATCAGCTAACGCGAATGGCAGCATTGACGGCGGCGCCGATGATGAGCTGCATCATTAGCGTCAACAACATAATTACGAGTAGTACTATGCGAAAAGAAAAAGCCACTGGGGATTGTGAAGAAGGGGCAGGGGAAGGGGAAGGGAAGGAAGGGGAACAGTGGTATAAATAAAATTTTGAAAATCTTGCAGACGCATCCCAAATGTCGCAAGATAATGCAAAAGCCATAAGATTTATGGGCTCGGAGCAATAAAAAATTATGCATGCTGCTAAGCATTTTATAAGTCTTTGTGCCACTCTTTATTCCTCAGCCAACAAACACCTGCACACGCTGGCCGCTCATCTTCTCTCGTTGAATAACTGTTTATCTTCATACTTTTTACTGCGTTTTTGTTATATCTCTCTTTATGCCGCATCATTCCATTTCATTCGAATCCAACTGGAATGCGTGTGCGATGCGTATGACAAGCATTTTAAAACTTACCTCAGACTGCTTGGGTTTTGTGAAAGATCTCAGGCGGCGCTGTACAATTGCAACAATTGAAAACAAAAGAAATGTCGGCTATTGCAACACAACTGTTTTTTTTTTAATTTTTTCAGCAGCAGCGTATCAATTGTGCGGAAGCAAATGGCGCCAATCAAATATCTCAATTTGTGAACTGCGACGCAATTTGACGGCTTCTGCAAGATCTCTCTTTTGAATTTATCTTCAATCATAATGCCAACACACCTTTAAACATTACGCACTTTCAGCTGATAATAATATTTTGGTTAGCTTACATTTATTTCGAAAACAAATATTTTATTACTTCATTAATGAAAAACTAATGAACTTGACGAAACTTTACTTGCGAATGGTTCTTTTCGTTTCTGCTATAGTTATCGATAACACAATGCAACTCAAATTGGGCCAAGGCGAATCACCAGATCACCTATAATGCAAGCAAAGCTAGTTGGAACTGAATAGTTAATATTAATTAATAAGTAACGGCATAATTATTTAGTCTTCAATATACTAGCTAATCACATAAAAGAAGAAAATTAAAACACTAGCACACCAACCATAGAAATGTGCTCAGCATACGCAGCCGTAGCAAACAGCATGAAACAACTAATGAGCGCAACTCAAATTGAGTGCGTCTTCTTTTACTCTTCTTTCGATTTCGAAATTCGTAGTTCACTTAGCGAACAACTTTAATTGTTCTGCCTTTCGCTAGCTCTCTTTCTGTTGACAGCGGAATGCAAAAGAACGCAATAAATTCGCTTGCTATGACGTCACTTTCGCACTTTCGCTTTACTTTTGCTGTAATCCGGTTTAAGTAACATACATAATTGCGGGCAAGTTCATGACTTTGACTAGTTTATTTTTTCACTTACTTTTGCTCAACTTTTTTAAGGACTCCACAGTGGACTCACTAATGTTGCTGTTGCTAGCAAATATGGAGCAGACATTGGCCAACATACAAAACTGGTTCATATGAACGATGTGGCGGCTGATTTGTGTTGTTTGTTTGTTTGCGTCGAAGAGGGGAACCAGCCCAGTTTTGATCACTCGATGGATAATTTTCTGTTGCCAGTTTTCAATTTCGCTAGCGATAAATCTGGTTTTTGCTTTCGGAATTAGTGTCAATAGCGAATTGTGTAACAGCACATAATACCGTTAGCGTAAATGGTCATTCCCCTATTAAGTCGCTGCCTGTGTTTGCTGCAGTTCATTTGATGCAAATTGAATTTCATCATCAACGCCTATGGAAAATGTGTGTGGCATATGTGAGCCATGGTTAAGATATCTAATTAGCTAAGCTAATATTTGGTTAAACTAATGAAATCATGCTTTTGTCTTACAGCCGCCGCATCCGCATCCGCATCCCTTTCACAATGGCCATCGCCGTCAGCTGAATCTGCAGCAGCAATATAATCAGCAGAACTTTGTGCAAGCCGGCGTGGAGCTACCCATACCGCCGCAACAGCAGCACCGCCAGCAACATCTACACCATCATCACCACCACCCGCAACAGCAGCCGCAGCACCATCAACAGCCCCATCAGCAGCCCCATCAGCAGCCACATCGCTTCTCGCAGCAATACCCACAGCAGCAACAGCAGCCGCAGCAACAAGTGCAGCACCAGCAGCAGCAGCAGCAAACTCCCCACATTAATCAGCAGTTCCAGCGCTCCACGCAAAACCAACTTCAAACTGCGCCACAATATCCACAAGCACCACAGCAACAGCAGCAGCAACAGCAACAGCTGCCCTCAACTGCTAGCAATCTTGACCTGCACCATCAGAACTTTTTGGATTTGCGCAACTATGCTAGCTCGCAGCAGCAGCAGCCCCAGCGCCACAAGCAATTTCCGGATGCACGACTACAGTCGACAGCATTTCCAGCGCAGGCTTATCAGCAACAGCAGCAGACATTGCCACAGCAACAGCAGCAATTTGCTTACCAGCAACCCCAACAGTTTGGCCAACAGACCACACAGAAGCTACCCAGTCAGGCGCCGGTGCCCACCTTCCAGACGCTGCAGCAATCGCCGTTGAACTATCAGCAACAACAGCAACAGATACAGCAGCCGCAACAGCAACTGCTACAGCAACCACAGCAGCAGCAACAGCAGCAGCAATATCAATTGACACCACAGCTGGGACTGCCTCTGCCGCAAATCTTTAACAATCTGCCTTCGACAGCTTTTCCCGCTCAGCCCTCACGAGAGACCTATCAACAGCAGCAGCAGCAGCAACAACAGCAGCAGTTCCCCCAACAGCAACATCAGTTCATCAGCAATGGACCGCAGGCACAGCCCGCCGATCAGGAATATAAGCAGAAACTGATACAGAAGCACGAACAATTCGTGGCCAAACAGTATGAGAAGTCTCAGCACAAGGTGCGACAACAGCACGAGGAGTTCGTTGCGAAACAACATGCCATCAAGCAGCATGTTCTGCCCACCATCATTAGCCAGCACAACAACTTTCCACCACAGCCGCAGTATGTGCAGCCACCACGTGGCCGACCCGTTGCCCATCCCACGGAATACAATCAATTCAACAGCGCTCTGCAACAATACTACAAAGATCATCCGACAACGACGACCACAACTACTACAACCACCACCACCACCACAGAGGCTAGCACCACGCCCAAGAAGAACATCTACTCCCAGGTGAAAGCGGAGCTGGGCAAATATGGCACCACGAAGCTGGGCGGAAAGAAACCCGTGAAGACAATTGCACGCGAGGATCTGCTGAAGCAGCTGAAGGCGGCTTTGTCGGAAACGCCACAACAGCCACTGACCGGCAACAAGACCTACGATGAAATGGATCTGCTGCTGCCCAATGGACAGCGTGTGCAGGTCATACGTACTACCGATCCTAATCTCGTGCAAGGACAACAGGCCTATTCGCAGGATCAGCTTCAGGCATTACTGGCCCAGCAGGCGCTTGGCACGGAAGCAAAACTTAGCCTTAGCGATGTAGCGCCAAGCAAGAGTAAAGATCTGGTGCTGCCCGGTGGTGGCAAGGTGCAAATCTTGCGCTCACCCGATCCACAGGAATCAGATACGCTGCCCACTCAAGCGCTGCCCGGTGGCGTTGACCTATCCAGCCTGGCCGCTTTGTATGGCGGCGGTGCCGGTGATATTCAAGGGGTGACAAATGGTGCCAACAGCATTGCCAGCTCAGCGGTCATTACCTCCGACTCGGATAGTCCGCCCACACTGGAGGAGCTAGCGAAACGTGGCCTCATACCCGATGGCTATGAAATCGAGGGACTGAGCTCAGACTCTGCCAAGGCCACGCCAGCACCACCCACGGCACCACCCAAGAAGAAGGCGACATATGTGTATCTGGAGGAGCAGGCCGATGGCAGCTTTAAGATCCAGGGCGTCAAGGCCAACGGCGAGAAGGAGACCAAACAAACGGGCGCCGAAGTCGAGAGCATTCTGGAGCGCATTCGTAGCGGAGAGATTAAGTTGCCTCCATCTGTCTATCGTTTGACACTACCCAACGATGAGGTTGTGGAGATTAAGAGTGGCAAGATTATACAGACCACTACCACCACGACGACAACCACTCGTGCACCACCTACCACAACCACAGCTAGAATAGCCTACACAACGACCTCCACTACTCCAGCACCGTTTGTGTCGAGGAACACGCCTAGCAATCATCGTCAGTATCATCCATCGCGCACATCCACCACAACCAGCACCACGCCCATCAGCACCATTAGCACCACCAGCACACCCTATACGCCCCGCTTCACGGGCCTCTATGAGAGCAGCAGCACAGCTAGCGCCGCTGCTGCCAGCTTGATACGCACCACACCTGGACCCATCTATCACGCCTCACCTGTCACTCAATCTCCCTACCTGGGCGGCGTCTCCACACATCTGCCGGTGGTAACGGAGCGTCTGTCGGACATTGCACAAACACCAGAGCAACAGACGCCACCGCAATATGCCGATGCCTTAGTGCAGGAGACAGAGAATACGGAGAAGGCTGCCTCGACAGGTGGTGCATCGGTGCTGTCGAATCCCAGTGAGGATCTGCTGCAGATACTCAAGAGCAATGGACTTTTTGCCATGGCCAAATATCTGCGCCAAAGTGGTCTGGACAGCATACTCAACGAAACGGGACCCTACACGATCTTTGTGCCCACCGACAAAGCCTTCAAGAATCTGCTCGTCCAGCTTGGTGGACCCGAACGGGCCGAGGAGAAGTTCCAATCGAATCCTCGACTATTGAGTGGTGTAAGTGGTGCTTTAGTGTAATCTCTCTTTGTACTCACCTTGAATTCTATTTTCAGTTGCTGTTGCATCATGTCATTCCTGGCGCCTTTGAGATTGCCACCTTGCAGGACGAGATGACCGGCGTATCCTTGGCGGGCACACAGCTGCGCGTCAATCAGTATAATATGCACGATCAGGAGTGGAACGATGTTACTGTAAGCCTAAATTTGGAAAGTAAATTTGTGAATGTGACTGAGTGATTGATAGGCTAGCCAGTCACTAGACAGAAAGGTTGACGAAGGAGTTGCGCTGCAAGAGCTTACAATTATGATTGAACGACTTAGGTTAGGTCAAACTGTTTTGCTGATAAACAGACAGACTGACAGACTGATTGGAAGAGCTGAACATTTAATTTTGCTTGCAATAGTTAACTCTAAGTCTGTGTTGTGCCTTTGCGTTGATGGCTTCATAACTGACTGATTGACTGAGAAGCAGATCAGTCTGATTGATTGACGGTTCATTCATAGCTGAAGCTGTAAGAGCTATCTTATATGATTGACTGATAGAGAGCATGACAGTTTGGATGATAGATTCAGAGATAGACAACTGACTGATGGACTGCCTGACTGATTGATTGATTAAGTGATGAACAGACTAACTAAGTGACTGATCAATGTGGCAGCTGTAAGAGTTGCGCAGTCGATATCGTACATGACTGAATGACAGACTGTCTTAAAAAGATCTTTACAGTTTCCGTTCTATATTCATTGGAAACTCAAGTGAAATTTCTTTCCTTATACCATTTAAGCTCACCACCATTAATGGAGCAATGGTTGTGCTGAACAAGAAGGACATTAAGATACCGCAGGGCGTGGCACATGCCGTGGATCGTGTTATGTTCCCACTGCCTGTGGGTGATTTGCTGCAGACATTGCAATCGGATCGCGAGGGTCGTTTCTCCAACTTCCTTAAGATTCTGTACACCTCGGGCATGTCCGAGAAATTGCAGGGCAAGGGTAAGAAATATTTTGTTTTAATTGAATAAAGTAATAAGAACTAAACAAGTTTCCATTTTAGGTGTCAAGACATACACAGTCTTTGCGCCGGTGGACAAGAGCTTTAGCGAACTGGACTCCGATACGCTGGAGAAGCTGTACACGGACAAGGAGGCAGCCGAACAGTTTGCCATGAAGCATATTGTGCCTGGGGCACTCTTCTCGGCCGGCATGCGCTTCTATCAGGTGAAGGACTCGCTGTACACAGGCAAAACGGTTGTGCTGCAAAAGACATCAGCTGGCAAGATCAAGGTGAACGATGCCCAGATGGTCACCTCCAACATACCTGCCACAAACGGTGTCATTCACGCATTGGACGGTGTGCTGGCGTAGAGCAGTTCGAACCTGCGACTACAGCCTCGCTTTGATAGCGCGGGCATTGGTTTTCTGTTGCAGCTCATAGGCGATTAAGTTTTTTTTGCGTAATTTTTTGTTTTGGTTGCGTCGACCAAACTTTTCGGGGGGTAATTTTCTTGTTAATTTAACTGCGTATCAAAAGCAAATTGTTAGTGAAATCTTGCCACAAATATCGCGATCTTCTACAGAATTGGTGCAACAACAACAAATACTACTACAACAACAACAACAACAACGAAATATTGAGCAGAAAACACAAAAAGTTTTGGTGCTTCCACTAATGTATTTTCTGTAATTTTTTTCTTTCGCTTTCATAAACAGTCATTAAAAATAGAAATAGTTTAATTTAAGTGAAAGAGAAAAGAAACGAACAAATTTTGAGAGATGTGTGTACAAAAGTTATTGTTTTGTTAGAAAAAGCGAGAAAAAAGGAAAGAAAATGGGTTAAAGTTAAGACAGTTTATATATACAAATCTAATTTATTGTTTGGTCGTGAAATCCAATCTAAAATTATTTAAAATTAAGAGATCTAATTAAGGCGATGCAAAGCGTTATATGTTTTAAATGATGAATATATAAAAATAAATATTAAATATATAGAAATGTTCATTTTGTGTTGAAATCAGTTCATAGAGAGCAGCTGTACAGTTGTGGGGGAACTGTGTGCTGAGTTTGTGCATACGAAATACAGTTTAGTGGATACTGTGCCAGCCTATAGTTTTGTTGTCGTTGAACGAAAGGCAGCACACAGTTTAGGTCAAACTGAAAAATGCATATAACAGTTATAAAGCCACTGTTCAAAGTGTAGCTACAAGCACAGTCCAGTTTAAGAGCAACTGAAATATGCTAACACAGTTATAGAGTTACTGTTCAAAATATAATAGCAAACAGCTTTTGTGCAAGCTGAACTAGGCGTAAAGGTTTGAGTCACTGCTAAGCTGCACAGTTTTGCGATTACTGAAAATTTATATAGAAATATTGAATAAATAGCAACAAGTGTTTGTTTTTTTTAATATACATATAATTCTCATAAATTCTTTATTAAGTCGACTTTTAAAATGGTTTGGTTTTTGTTTTTGGTTTGTTTTTCTTTCGGACTTTCTTTTTAATTAGTTTAGTTTACTTTACTATGCAAATACCAATCCATTATTATTATAATTATTATTATAATTAATAAATTTTCGTTATTTTTCTTTTATATTATAATTGTCGTTCCTTTTTTTCGTGAACTGAATTCCCTTCGTTTCATATAATTAATATTCATTTATTTGTGATTAAATATCTTCTCTTTCCTTCTTTTTTCTTTTCTTTTCCTTTCCTTTCTTTTCTTTTGTATTTGATTTATATTATTAAATTCTATAATTTGCTTTGCATCTGGATCTTATTTTTTTTTTTGGTTTTTTTTTTTAATTTTGAGTTGCTTTTTTCGTTTATTTATTTGTATTGTTATTTTTACATGCACATTTATAGTTGCAAAAAACATTTATGGCTATTTTGTATTTAAATATTTTATTCTCGTATTTCATATGCATATTAAAAAATAAATTAAATTATTAATGGTTTATTTTAATGAAAATAATCAAGAAGTCAACAGCAATGTCAAATCAGGGTTTTGCCTCAAAAACTAAAGTTCAAAACATAAAAAACTAAATGCTAAAAATTAATTTTAAATATATAAATATTTTTTAATTTTTAGGTTTTTAATTTTAGGTTTTTTTTTTCTTTTTAATACACATATACCAACGTCTATGCCATGCCTTTTGCCTTATATTTTTACACATAATTAATTTTGTTTTCTATTTAATTTTTAGCTTAGTTTTTTTTGTTTTGTTTTGTTTTTGTATTAATTTCTGAAAGTATCACCCTGTGTTTTCTCATAGTTTCCCATATATTTTAAATAATGTTTTATTTTTTTTGTCGTGTTTTGTTGCCTTAAAATGTGTTTTTTTCTTTTCCTCTCTCTCTCTCTCTCTCTCTCTGCTGATACGTCTTAAAATTTACAACAATACTTCAACTTAATTACATACAGTAAAATATTTTATTTATATTTTTTTTGTATTTCTTTTTTTTTTAATATTTATTTTTTAACAAATCGCGCACTTCAAACTGGGCCGGAAATTTCTGCTCTGTGTAGAGCATCAAAAATTGATTTTATTTTCTTTCATAATTTTTCACTTTTCTAAAATCTCAACAAAAACTTTGTGTGTGTGTGTGAGTGTGTTGTGGGCGTGGCTATTGTAGTTTTACTTTTAGTAGACACTGTAGTTAATTAATTTGTTGCTGATTTCTTAATTATTTTATTTCGTTTTTGTTTTAAGAGCTTAAATTGTTTTTTGGTTCAAGCACTCTCTGCAAATGGAGAAAAATTAAAATTAAATAATTCTGAAAACTTTAAAATATATTTAAATTTTTAATTTTTTTTTATGGAAATTATTCGCGAGCTTTTGAACCAGAAAACATTTAAACAATTAAATTTGCTGATTTGATAAATTGCAATATATACTGATTCGTATTTTTTCGGTATTTGTGGTATTTTTTGCAGTGGGTTTATTTTTGTTTTTGTTTACCGTTAATTCTATTTTGTAATATGCTGTACGTAGTTTGGAGGAAAAAACACTTAAAATGTTTGTTAAAAACGAACTTTTTGACTATTTTCTGTTTTTTTTTTTGTGATTTTCTTTTTTTTCTTATGTTTTTTGCATCTATGCTTTGACTATTTGTTTTGGTTTTTGTTTTTGTTTTTTTGTTTTTGCTTGCTAATTCGCTTAGTTGCTGTGTGTTGTTGCTGTGTAATTCAATTAAAATTAAAATTTATATAGGAACAATCCAAACGCGCGCTACGCGTCGCTTGAATCTAGAAAGTGACCCACCAAGGCTAACACCATCCTCCATCCATCATCCACCACCCTAACCACCACCACCACCGATAGCAATGTGAGCGGCGCTTACCATGCTTGCTGCCACGCCTACTGCTGCTGCACGAGCAGCTGCTCCACCTGGTCGGCGGTGCGCAGCAGAAAGGCTGCGCTCTCCCTATACGCTGAGATCACCTGACGAGCGGCGGTCACCTCGTTGGGGCTCAGCTTGTGTGGTAGTATGGGCGCCACACGTGAGCAATTGGCATCGCCAGATGCAGCGAGCAACTGTTGCTGCTGCTGTTGTTGTTGCTGCTGTTGTTGTTGCTGTTGCTGCTGCTGTTGTTGTTGTTGTTGCTGTTGCTGTTGCTGCTGTTGTTGTTGTTGCTGTTGTTGCTGCTGCTGCTGTAACTGTTGCAGCTGCTGTGTGGCTGTGACCAGCGCATTGTTGTTGCTCGCATTGCTCAGTGTTGCCAGATTGGCGGCACTCAGCTGTGCGCTGACTGTGTTGCTATTGATGTTGATGTTGTTGTTGTTGTTGCTGCTGCTGATGCTGCTGGCTAGGCCGCTGCCAGCGCCCAGCGCCGTTGGCTTCATGGAGAGATCGGTGGGCGTGACTGCAAGAGAAAGAGAAACACAGGTTAGTGTTTGGCAAAATGTGAGAGTAAATGTTGTTTGCATTAGATTAAGTACATATGTTATTAATCTTGCATTCGGGTAACACTTTCAAATTAAAATTTGTGTCAAAGCAGAGGTGAGAAGTATGTGGACATTTCTTGAAACTTGTTTGCAAAAGTATTTTTTCGTGCTAAAACTCATTATATTTTTCTTTTATCTTTTAGAATTGTTTCTTGACAATTTTAAATCATTCATAGCCTTTTTTATACAGTTTTTAATTTCAATTCTGAAGTTCCTGAAAGCTTTAAAATTATTTAAATTCTTAAGTTGAACTTATTTTTCAGATTTTGGCTTAAGCTTGGCCTACAAGCTTGCAATACTTTTCACAATTGATTTTCTAATAGGTTTCAGATTAAATCTTCGGACTTCGAAAAAACTTTTATGAATCTTATAAATTTACTATGATTCTAAAAAGGTTTTATATAGCTTTCTAAGCTGGTTATCAAATTATTTAGTTACTTTCTGGAGCATACTTCAGCATTTTAATAAATTGATAAGGTTCTTTGGCTAAGAGTAAGTCCGCTTTCAGATGTAATTGGCTTTCAACTATTGACATTGCTGATAAAAGCTTTATGAAGCTTGTATATTTTTATATAATTTTAATATTGTTTATATAATTTTAAGCTCAATATTCAATGTTAGTTAAGCTGAGCGCTTCAATGTGCTTTGAAGAAGTTTAAGCTTTGTATACTTGCATAAATCTATAAGACATATTTTGGTCCTTTTCTTATTTCAAATTAGATATATTATATTAGTCAAAAAGTATGAGGCTTCAAGCAGAGAGCTTTAATGCGCTTTGAAGAACTCTTTAATGCAAAACATTCCCTTTGGTTACAAATTTTCTTTTTCAGATGAAATTAAATTCGTTTTACTCTACTCTTTCGTCACTTTCACTTAATTTATAATAATATTAATTAGTGAAGTTCAAGCGCGGCTCATTTAGTCAAATGAACAGTTATTTAAGCACTGTGCTTGAAGATGTTTACTTACCATTACCGAGGCCGGCGACGCCCGGAAAATAGCCTGGATAGCTGGGCGCACGGCCGGCTGCCACGGCCGCTGCCGCTGCAGCTGCCACAAAAGGCGAGGCCGCCGATGGCGAGCTGAAGTCCGTTGTATAGGGGCTGCTGGAGGGCAGGCCGGCGCCATTCGATGCCCCAGCGCCGCCGTTGGCAAGCGCCAAGCCCGTTACGCTGGCGCCGCCAACGCTCGCATTCGAGCTCAATGCTAGCGGAGAGCTGCGCGCCGACCTCATGCCACCTGTACCGCCGCCAGCTGCACCGCTGGTGCTGTTACCGCCTGCACTGCCACCGCCCGCAATATTGGCCGCGCCGCCGAACGCACCGTCCGCATGCTCCGAGTTGGGCGTGGAGCGTGCAAAGCCGACGGCGCTCACAAAAGGTAGCGCAGCGGCAGCCACACTGCTCAGCCCAGCCGCATCGGCTGCGGTGCAGGTGACGGTCGCCGCATTGCTTGCGGATGTGGTGCTGGTGCCAGCGACCGCTGCAGCAGCCGCTGCTGCGGCCACAACGCTGCCCGGCGCCGGCACCGCATGGGTGATGGGCTCCAGGCCAATGCGCATACGCTTCGCGTTCATCGATTCATTCTCACATGCAATAGCCAGGATTTGCTCCGCCTGCACGGAGGTCAGGTGAGCGGGCGTCGGTCGAGTCTGTTAAAAAGAAAAAGTAAATGTTTATTAAAAAAAAAAAAACTATAAATATTAGAATATAGAAAGCCAGCCCAAGTATATCTCTTGTACTCTTTGAGCTATATGAAAAAGAATTTAGTTTAATCTGTGATTACTTTGCCAGCGTCTATATACCAAATTTGCTGAGTCTAGCTCTTATAGCTCCCGAGTTATGCTCTAAAAACTTATGAGATGGATGTATATAAGTTATTGATAGCATCAGCAAAGAGCGAGATCCAGCCAATCCGCAGCTAAGAAAGCAAGAGTAACTGATAAGAGTGAGATCAAGCTACTCCGCAGCTGAAATGAGGTTATTCTTCTACTAGCAATGATAAACACAATAAAAACTAGCAATGAGAGCTATAAAGCATCGGTAAAATCAGGCAACTCTGGAGCATTGTCGCTCTCAGCATCAATGCTATTAACGCCAACTACTTCTTTTCGAGCTAAGCTAAGTTAGTTACTAAAATTGACTAGTAAAAGCAAATCAAAGTCTTTAACATATGCAAATTGAGCGTAAGTCTTTGTTAACATATTGTAAGCTTAACTTATATATATATGTTACTTTGGCGCTTACTCTAGAAAGGCTTACTTCAACTATTTATAAAAAAAATACTATGTATACCTATTTTTGCGTAGTATTAACTCATTTGAATGTATTCTATAATAATAAGTAATTCTAAATATTAAGGGCGGCACGTAAACTAGGATTCGTAAGAGCGGGAATGTCGTTCTCCCTGTGCTCGATCTCCCCATGCTGAGCAGCCTGCAGCTGACCAAAGTAAGAACAAAGGCATTGTTAAATTGAAGCCAAAAGCAAGCAGTAATACTTTGTCTTATTGATTTCGTGTCAGAAGAAGCCGCAAGTTGCCAATTGAATACTTTGGACCTTATGAAAGCATATATGGTTTGGTTTGAAGAAATAGCAACTTAGCAAAGCTAAAGAAAAACTTCTAAACTAGCTTTTGTTTTATAAGACTCTATCGTATCGTCAAGATCTCAAGTTCCTAGAAACTTATTTTAAATCTTAGTTTACGTCTTGCTTTTGAGAAGAAGCCAAATAAAAGCAATATAGGTGGCTGAAGAAAAAAAGTCTAAAGAGTTAAAAGAACCCTTAAATGACTTCCTCTATATAATTCGAGCGGACATCTATTCGTAACTAAAAATATATACTTATAAAATATAAAACTCAACTTCAAAGTGCAACAGTTAAATTGCTTAGAGTTCCATGCACAACTAGAGTACGCTGCTCAAATAGATCTCTTTTCAAGTTATAACTTAGTATAAAAAGCTATATGCGATGATCAGTTAGCAATCTATCAGAAATCTATCGTATCCACTTATTGAACTCTTTCATTCACTTACCGTATTTTCCCAGCCGTCCCGTGTCTTCTTATTGCGACGGCACGATTTGAGATAGGTGCGAATACGTTTGCGGGAACGATCGCTGAACTCGGGAAATTGTCGAGCGCACGAATCGATGATAGCTTGAATCTTTTCCTTTGGTTGCTTCGAGATGGGTATTATGCGATCCAGATTCTCGTCCACAAACAAACGCACAAACATCTGCAAGGCAAGTGGAGAGGATCATTAGTATTATTTATGAATTCGAGCAGTTCTAAGGCCATTTCTATTGGCAACATTGGCAACGTTCGCTTTACATTCGACATGAGAGAGAGATGAGACGCGCTCTCTCTCCCTCCCCATCTCTTACTCTCGCACATTACTCACATTGAAGGCCTTGAGGCGCTCGGGATCGTGTGGGGTGGCCAGCTTCTCATCCAGTTTGTCATCAGAGTCATCTTCGGAAACCTCATCCTCCTCCTTTTGGCCCGACGAGTTGGTCTCGTCCTGCGCTTCCATTGGTGACGGCGCATCCTGCCTGGGCACCGGCGACAGAGAGCTGTCCATTTTGCTGTTAGCCGCTGCAACCGCTGCCGCATTCTGGGCCAAAGCATTCTGATATTGCGCCCAAAGGCCGCCCACAACGCTGAGGTCGGGTCCCTCGGTGCCATTGCGCACAGCCGTTGAGTTTTGGTAGTTCCAGGCGAGCAGCATTAGTTTCAGTTTGTCCGCGTCCTTCATCAGACCCGCGTAGGCCTCTGACTCGTTGGTTATGCCACCTCCGCCACCGCCGCCGCCGCCGCCGCCGCCCAGGCTGCTGGCAATATCAACCAGTCCGGTGCCGGCACCACCAGCACTACTTCCAACGCCGCCGCCGCCGCCGCCACCGCTGCCGCCTATACCAACCAGGCTACTGGTGTCGGTGCTTGTGGCCGGTGTTGCTGGTATGGTTTCCTATAGAATAAGAGCAGAAGTTGGGTTTTGGTTAAGGAATGTCGGAGGATTGAGCACAAGTTCAATTTTGGGGAACTTTCAATGACCGCACAACAAAGTTTTTTGGGACAGCGTTCGATATACCAAAATCCCAATGATTAGTCGAGGTTGCTTCTCGACAGACTCCAAAGCTCGTTAGACCATTCAAAAGTATGCGCAAAAAGCGTCAAAGAAGCGATGCCCCCTTGCCAGCGCCTTCCCCTGCGCCATCGCCATCGTCTTTGCCGCTTCGCCCCGCACTTGCAGCAAAGTTTTTCTTGCCCAAGATGAAAGTCGAGCCGGGGTTTCTTTTTTTATCCGACGGATTGATGTTTTTTTTCTTTGCTTTTCCGCAATGGTTGCCTTTTATGCTGCGCTGCAAATTAGTTGCCAGGATTTGTGACCGGGTTAGGGGTTAGCTGGTCCAACGGCAAGTTTTTTGGGGTACGTTCGGAGTCTCTGTTATTTGTGGCCAACATTGCTCTAATGAAACATTTCGTTCAACTCCAAGACGTTGGCTCCGTCTCAGCTCACTCATGCTCTCCTTCTCTCTCTCTCTTTCTCTCTGTCTACTCACTCCTTCTTTCTTTATGTGCTGTCGGTTGTGGTTGCAGGACAGTGGTTGCCCGCATGCCCGATGCTCGAATGCTTCGTAGGGGGTTCAGTTGCCAGCACAAATGAAGTTGAAGCATTGCACAGGCAGAAAAAAAGGTAGAAGAGACGCGTGTGAGGGCAGTCCAAATGAAAATGAAGTTTGAACATGGCGCCTAATTAACATTCAGTTGGAGCAACACATCCCTGTAAAGTCAAAGAGTCTAATTATGCTTAGACTAAAAGGTGTGTACATCGGACCATTTCTTTTGCGCATTGGCTTAAAAGCAGCTTGTACTAGGTGTAAGGCAGGAAAGCTTCAGTTAGACTTCATCTAAGGTAAACAAGACCTAAAGTTATGAATTTAACTCAAAGGAAAACTAGTTGAAATATCAAAGCAAAAGTTGAAAGTCTAACGCATGTCATGGATAAAAAGAATATTAGTTTTTATTATAGATTCGATATTAACAACCTTATTGATCACATCAGCTGTAGAGTTCCAGTTTGGAATGGGTATTAGGTATTGAAGCTTCCTTTAGTTAGGGTATACAAAGTCTGAGCCAGGAAAGTTTAATCAAAATAAAATTTGAAGTAGTATGAAGACGTATGAAGTAGAATATATTTGATGATTCTTATAAAATGTGTCATTGATCAGCTCAGCAGTAGAGCTGCTCCAAGAAGTTTGGATTAAGTCTTAGTCATTAAAGTTTCGCTCACGAATCAGTTGAGCCATACGAAAACTTCCTTAGGTCAATACCTTTCTTTTGACGTATAAAAAAATTTCCTTACGCAACTCTTCACAAAAGGTTCATTACTTTACTATGTTCTTTTGCATATGTTTTCACTACAATTAGTTCAAGCGCTCAATACTTTCTGCAATAGTATCAGCTTTTCTTTATACTTGATAAAGTCAAAGACTCCCATCGGTTAGGCAACGCCTAAAAGAAGAGCAGCTGTTACCTAATAAAAAGTGATGCAACTTACTTAAAGCAACAACTCCCAAGTCAATTTTCTAATCAAACCAAAAGGAAACCAAATGGCAATTTGGATCTTGTCCACTGTCAAACGAAAATAGCCAACAGAGGAGTCGAAGATGCGCAACATGAGAGGCCAAACTAGTTGGACTCGGAGTGTAAAGGGTGGAGTCTATGGTAGGTGGAAGAGGGTGTTGGCTTTCTTTTTTGTGGGAGTTTAGGGTAAGCTACGTATTCAATACTAGCTGGCAATTTCTTTTAGTTCAAGTTACCCTTTGCTTGAGGCATTGAAGAAACGACCACATGAATAAGAAGAAAACGTACAAATTTTCCATTAATTAAAACGGTACAAGAAAAGCAACTGGGGAGTTAAAATGGGATTGCCGATGTAGGTGGAGCGGTGGTGGAGGTGGAGGTGGAGGTGAAGGTGAAGGTGGGGTTGGGGCTGCGGGTAGCCTGGACAAAGTCAATGGACGAGAGCTGGCTGGACAGCGGTAGAGGACTGGGGTTAAATCTAGCAAAAGGAACCAAACGACTGACATTTTTGTGAAGTTGAGCAACTCCGCCGGGAGTCTTCACAGCCGCACAGCTTGGACGAACTCAATATATACATACATACAAATATATACATATAAATATATATATATAGAGAGTGAATTTGTGTGTTTGTGTGCTTGGGTTATGTACAAGTTTTTGGCTTAGGAGTTTGGCTCAACTTTGGAGGCTGGCATTGACTTAAGCTGCTGAGCTCCTCCTAGGGCAACCTTGACTTTGACAGAAAAGGGAGGGAGGTAGGCGACGCGTTGTGTCAAGCAATTTGTTGTATGCTGTCAGCCCACTAGGCGTATGAGTAACACCTGCAAGACACACACACAAACGCACACATACAGTAGCAACGAGTTAGACATAAATCCAAGCATTTATTTCTCGTAGAGTTAAGAGCGTCGCAACGAAGTCGCTTTTGAAGTTTTTGCTAGGCGGCCGTCTGGGCAGACAAATTGTAGCCCTTTTACAGTAGCTCCTCCACACACACGCACAGCACACACGTACACAAGTGTAGCTGATTCTCATGCCTAATAAGTGAAATATGCGGGCTGTGTGGCATCTTGCAAGGAAAGCAAAAGACTTGAATTGGAAACGGGCGCTACGAAATACAAGTTCAATGCAAAGCAAGGCGGCAGGAAAGATGTGAAGGTAAAGGGTAAAAGGTTTCAATTTTTGCCCATAGATGTTTGTTATTGTTGTCTGCTGCGCCTAAAAGCAGGCAACATACTCTAACTACAACTACATAGCAACTACAATACTGAAAAGCCTCTAAGCACACGCATAATGAATTACCAACGACGGGAGAGAAAGCGAGAGAGACAGAGTGACTGTGTGTGTGTGTGTGTGTGTGTGTGTGTGTGTGTGTGTGTGCGGTGCTTGTGCCTGCCAACTGCCGATGACATATTTGTGCAGACTCAGAGACGCAGCGCCTAAAAGGCAGCTAAGAAAATTTGCGTTTAACTCATAAGTGCGTGAAAGGGTTGCCAACCCCTAGCCCAAATGAATAACCAGCCCCCAACCACCCAGACGCCCCAACCATCCAACTACCAGCTATAAACTGAGCTGAAGCGGTTGCCTCTGTGCGCTGTCAAGAAAATTGTAGTTTAAATGAAATGGAAGTTGCTTTTATCAACGACGCCGGCAGCAGAGGCGGCAGCAGGCAGCAGCCAGCAGAGGGGAGGGCTCGATGCCAGGGGCTGGGGTTAGTTCGTGTGCATGTGTGAGCTTTCTTAGAAGTTGTCTGCCTGTCTGAGTGTCTGCCTGTGTGTGTATGTGTGTGTGTGTGGGTTGTCGTATATAAATTAAAATGCCTAAACATATGCATTAGTTTTTGTCTCAAGCTCAAGCTACGTATTGCCATCTCAGTCTTGGGGAGCTGCAAAGTTTTTGTGGTTACCGTATTGGCAGGGGGCAGTGGCACAGCTAGCTGGGCTGGGGGGTTTTTTGGAGGTTGACTGCTTTTGAGAGCAGCCCAGAGAACGGAGCACAGGAGGGAAATTGTGGTGCAGCCCTGATGTCTGTCAGAGTCGGTCTAGCTCTTCAGCTCTGCCTGTGTGTGTGTGTGTGCCTGTGTCTGTGTCTGTGGGCTGGCAACTTAGTCTAATGAGAATTCGAAAACTTAACTACGCAATCGTGCTGAAGAAATTAAAAGAAATTGCTCAAGACAATATCTATCAAATGATAGATGTATACATATTTATATATATATATATATATATATATATATATATATATATATATATATATATATATATATATATATATATATATATATATATATATATATATATATATATATATATAAAAGTCTATAGATGTGTGTGTACAGCGTGTACAGTTTCAGCTCAAATTGAGAATGCAATCAAATAAATATTTACTTGAGTTGTTTTAAGAGCAAGCAAAAAGCCAAAAGTATTTGACTTATATTTTTCACTACCATCGACAATTTATTGGGCCATGGTCAAGTGTGGGATAGTTAAGCGTCAAGTCAAATGGAAGAAAATGTTGAGAATGATTCGGATTTGCTAAGGCAAAATGAATGTGTGCTGCACTATCGTAAATTGTTACTAAAGTAGCTAAGGATTTGAGATTTTTTAGGTTGACTATTAGGCGCACTCTGCGTACTTGCCTGGCCTTTATGGCAGTGTTTCTTTGAGAAAAGCTAGAATTGGTTTAGGCACTTACAATCTTAACAGTATTTCAATTATTTAAAATTGTATACATCTTCAATAAGTCCTCTGTTGCACCTCTCCTAATCAAAGTCAAGAAACTTTTACTCATATCTCTTGACTTTCTTCAGCTATCTGCATAGTCCACAGTCGCCAGCTCTCTCAACTTTCCTTACTTCAGCTGCTGTTAAGTCTCTAGCTCATATTTGCTCAATCTGTGTGCATCTTCTGTGCTGGCCATTATGCTAAATTCCATTTTAGCTCCCCTTCGCTTTGCTTAGACAAAAGTAGTTTTAGCAAAAAGCCAACTATTTTCATAAAGCTTGCTCAATCAAATATCATTTTTGAACACTGCTTCTAGGGCATCAATATGCACATAAATATTTACCCAACAGCATATCCATATGCATGTTTTCCATTTCAGTTTGCACTGTTCAGCACTGCGTCATTCGAATGCAGCTGCAGTCTCTAAGTGCATTATATGCATGTACTACATACATATATATGTATATATATAAATATATCTATATATATATATAACTTTAATATATATTGTATATGCAAACATATATGTATGTATATATGCATATAGTAAAACATGTAGCCCCATTTACAATTGCCTCCAACTGGGATGTGAACACCAAAGCGCGAGCGTTGGTCAAAGCAATTACAAAAAAACTTTACTCTCAGGCGTTGTCCGCGGATGGGTAAAACATTTTTCTAGGGGCCAGTTAAAAACAACAGTAAAAAAAAATGAAATAAACAAAATAGATTTAAATACATATATATGTATATATATATTTGAATTTATACATATATATATATATATATATATATATATATATATATATATATATATATATATATATATATATATATATATATATATATATATATATATATATTTATATATTATATATAGAAAATGTGAACTGGAAACTGACGCTGGGCAATGTCAAATTAGTTGGCAGTCATGTTAACAGCCATTAGCAAAGCGCAAGAGTTAAGAGTGATGGGAGAGGGAGAGGTACGGAGAGAGAGGGAAAGTCGAATGCATCGAGTGGGATTTAGAGAGTAAATGGTTCGGCGCAAAAAAATCTGCATAGGTAGACAGCTACAAAGGGCCGATGAAAGCGTTGAAAATATGCGAATTCATAAATGATATATTTACAGAGATATAAACGGTATAGGTAAATAAAAAGCGGTAAGAGAATATCAATAGCTGGCAAAACTGTTACTTGAAAAAGTGGAAACTTAAAAAAAAAACTGACCAAATAGAAAAAGATCAGAGTGCAGTTGTAGAGGAATCAGCTGTGATAAGAAGATTGATCCAGTAGAATATCGAGAGACACGAATATACTGGGAGTGCATAGGTGAAGTTCTTTCTAGGCGTCCTAAATATCCTTGCTGTATAAGACATCGCTTGAGTTGGGTATTCAAAACGCCCTGTCGTTGTCTTTGTCTACCACCAAGGACAGCCCAAGGTGGACAACGTTAGCAAATTTGTGTTAGAAATGCACCAGAGTGCTCGCAAGCCATATAAACAGTTACCGCAAGCGGCGGTATGGAAAGTATCTTTAATTATTATTATTATTGTTCAAAAACGATGAAGTATAGAGGCATAAAATATACATGTACTTTGGGAGAACACATAAATAAGTTATTTTTAGGAAAAGGAATGTTTATTTGTAAGATTATTCCTATAATATACAAATTTCGGAAAGACCACGGTTAACAGAAAACTGTGAAGCACCCTGTTCATTTCATAAATTAATTTTAAAGCTGAAAGAATTTTCTTTCATATGCTATTTTTAATTTTTTTTATTTTTTTTTTAATACCTTTGAGCAAACGAGCGAACGCCCCACTGTTTGATGATCAGTTCAGCCTAAAGTGCTGTATGCCAGCGAATCATAATTATTATTATTTTGATTTCATTATTTATTGGCTATACAGTTTTTAAACAGCTTCAGCAACTAGAACCACACATAATCCTTACAGTGTTCTAAGATTGAAATCCGAATGGTCGTTATTCATTTGCCTGTCCAGACCAGGGCGCTTTGGCAATTTATCTATCTGGAACTGCTAACTATTTAAAAAATATATTTTTCTTGAACTTGGCAAAAGATAGAAAGACTCCAGAAATCAATTGGAAATATCAAATTAAATATATCCAAAATGTATTTGCACTTATTTATATAATTTCAATTGTCATACAATTAGAAAATCATTTCCTTCCCATTTAAAATAATAAAAAGCGACACGGCCTAACCTTACAATTGTCTGTCTGTATAAAACTACTATATAATTTGTTACCTTGAAATTATGTTAAACACTTAACAACTTCCTCGACAAAACAAACATTTACGACACTCTTGCCCCTCGCCTTCGTCCACTCAAATTAGCGACTGAACTGAAAGGAAAGGAACCTTCAACTCGAAACATAAAAATGCAATCCAATCCCAGTCGAAAGCCCATAAACCTAAACCCCCATCGCTGTCTGGCCCGACCACATCATAAACTAATCAGCCAGACAAGGTGCGGTACACTCGAAAGCAAAGGCTAAACGCGCTGCAGGCGTTGCCTAGTTGGACTCAAATGCGAAACGCCGACAAACAAGAGTGGAACAACAGCAAAACAAAACAAAAAAAAAACTTTTGCATTCTTTATGGGGGAGCAGGGCAAATAATATTCGCGTGCCAGCAAAAAACAAGAAAGAGAGAATCAGAGGAGAGAGAAAAAGAGAGAGATGGAGAGAGCTTCACCCCCTCACTTATTGTTGCTGTGTGATTGAGTGGCATATAGCGTTAGTTACAGTGCCGCCCAAAAGTATGCGACGCTGAAACAATTACACGCCCGACTTAAGCTAGCTGCTCACGTGCTGTTTTGGCAAATAGAAAAAAACGTATTGAAAATATATACATTAGTGAGTGGATGGGTGCTGGGTGGCTTGCCCTTTTATATAAATATTTGCAGTTTTTTACATATTTTCGGTGGGGCAGTTGGGTGTGCGGAGAGCGCGCCTGCATAAACTGTAGCCTATGGACCGATGTTTGGGTCAAAAATGGTAAACCAAAACATCATCAATGCTATCAAATGCAAAGTGAAGCGCGGTGCAGGATGTATAGGGATTGTATGGGCGGGGCAGAGGGCGCATATAGTGGGGCTTGGGGTGTATGGGCACTGTGCAAAGGGCCTAGCTGCGTGGAATGGGTTACAGTATAGAGCGGCTAGCTGTGCATACTAAACCGTTGATTTTATGCTGCACATTTCGGGCTTTTTAGCGACTACTCTATACCAGAGAACTGCAACTATTTAAGTTTGTTTGTTGCCACGGAATAGATTTAAATACAATATAATTTCAATTTTTTTAGTTAATTAATAATAATTTAATATTATTTTTTTTTCTTTTTAACTTTTAATTATTTAATTTATTTTTTGCTTTTATATTTGTGTTGAAATTGTTTTTATAAATCTTTAAAAATATAATATAATTTATTGATATTTAATATAATATTTTATATTGTATACTTTATTTATTTTTTATATATTATATTAAATTATTAGTTTTATTACGTAATATGGAACAATTTTTCAATTTTATGAATGAACCATTTAAACAGAAGTCTTTATGTTTGTAAATAAAGTAAATTAAAGGAATATTTAACATTTTCTTCTTTTAAAAGAATTTTTTTATTTTTTTTTTTTTGGTCTATAAACTTTTTATAAATTGATTTATTATTTTATAAGGGCATTTAGTTATAGGTTTTTAAATAATTTTCTATCCTTTCTTGTTGATTTTCATTTGGTGCCGCATTTTTTGCCGCCAATTGTTGTTGCACTTTGTCCATTTTCCGCTTGGCGGCAAGTGCAAAACGTAAAAATGAGTAGAAAACTACACACACCCACACACATTTAGAATGGGTGTGTGTGCAGACAAATGCCAACGCTTTTTAGTTGCCTTGGACAATGCAACAAACAGCAGCAGCAGCAGCAGCAGCAGCAACAGCAGCAGTAAAGTTTCCCAGAATGGCTGCTTTGCCTGGTGCGTGGGTATGCGAAGAAAAAAATGATAATGACGCATACGTGGCGTATGTGCAATGCCCACTTGGCTTGGTCAGTGTATGGACTGACATTTAGGTGCAAGAATAAATGCATAAGATTAAGCTAAGCACAAGGGTATTTATTTGTGATGAGGGCGGATAACGAGAGTAGTGAAAATGTTAGCTATTGATGGAGCTTATAGAATGACGTACAGATAAAGAGACTGGCGAGATGTTTGCTATATTAGATATAATATATGTAGCTGCATAACAATATTTCTTTTTAAACTTATATTTATAGAATTTTTTTGTTCCCTTTCATGTTCTACAAAAAAAAAAACTGTTTCATAGGCAAAGCTTACAGATTTTGCTACTCTGCCAATGTAATTCTGTTTGCTTTGCTATATCAATCGATTTGATTGCTATATGCAGCAAATATATTAACTACTTTACACAAATATGCATTAGGCACTATTATAATTATTTAATACTTAATTCCTTAATAATTCTCAATCTGTAAAATAGCTGATCTCATTATAAAAATCAAAGACATACTTCATTTGGCTGTTATGCGCATAAATACGCAACTTAATATGTTTCCTCCCCGGAGACATTATTAATATTTCAATCATCAAGTCAAATTTCGCGTCACACACAGAGATAGCCCCCCTCCAATTGCCCCTCTTACTGATTTATATAAATAAATTTATATATATATATAGAGGGAGAGAAATGTGTATTTGTATGTATTCTTGTATGTATGTATTCATGTGAACTTTCCACCCTTCCAAAACAGAAATTGAAACATAATATTGTCAGACATTGAGGCCCATTTCCTTCGTAACCGCAACAACTTTGCACGGCTCCTCGCTCGGCCACTTAACCGCAGTCCGCAACACCTACCCCCACTCCCCCTTCCCAATCGCTCTCCTCTTTGCGCCCCACTCGCAACCAGCTGTTGTACGAGAGGTGCGTAAAAAGTCGAGGGTAGCAAAAAAAGAAGTACGCCTACAAGTATGTGAAGTTTTTGTTTCCATATGTTTCGGCCAAGGTCTATGGACCAGTAACGTAGCTTGGCCAACAAAAAAGGAGAAAAAAAACAGCAACAACAGTAGCAGCAGCAGCAGCAGCAGCAGCAACAAGCGCTCCAGACAGAGCGCGTTGTCTGCAATTTTTACGCACTTTTTGCACTTTTCATTTGTCAGCTGCAGCTTTTTATTTTACAGTGTTGTTGTTGCTGTTGCTGTTGCTGCTGCTGCTGTTGTTGCATTTACAGCGACTGTGTGCAACATATAGGCCGCACATTTGGGGGCCGTTGTGCGTGCAAAAAAGAGAGAAAAAACACACACGAGACACAAATGGCAATTGGTGCGCGCATATTTTTAAGGCGGAGCTTTTTTGGTCCTTTTTTCGCGCTGCACGCACAACACGACTCTCTCACTGGACGATGCCCCTATTCAATCACTGCGTGTGTGTCGGTGTGTGTGTGCGTGTGTGTGTGTGTTTAAAAATATTACGCATACGCCGCGTGCAACGCACAAACGAAGCGCACAGCACGCGACGGCAGCCGATGCCAAGCGAGGCGCGGCTGGAGGGGGTGGCATTATTATCAATGAGGTAAAGTAGAAAAAAAAGTGGGCGCAACAGAAAAAAAAGAAGCAGAAGCCGCGAGTCGCATATAACTCAGTCCACAGTGCGTGCAAAAAGTAGGCAACAGCAACAACAACAGCAGCAACAACAACAGCAGCAGCAGCAGCAAAAACAACAACATGTGTGGGGTGCGAGAGGTTGGAGGGTTCTGGTCAGGCAGCTGCATACAAGGAAATCTACTTACTCATCAGCCTCAGAGTCCGACCACGCCAGACATCACAATTAATGCCGACCGACACACACACACACACACACACACACACATGCACATACGCTGCGAGTGTGAGCGTTTGTGGGTGGTTGGGAGGCCAGTTAATGCCACCCACTTTGAGGCGCGTTCTCGCAATAATTTTAACGACTGACAGCAACAAAAATTGCATTTTATTTTTACGTGGCAAAAGCGAGTTTTTGCTATTCGTTTTCATTTTTCTTTTTTCTCTATTTTGTTGTTGTTGTTGCTGCTGCTGCAACAAATCACTCATACAGCGCGTACGCATAATGTGCCGTTAGTCAATGCATTAGGCGCGAAGGGCAGGGCGCAGGGCCGCACGGCCGCACAGCTGCACTGGCAAATGCAAATGCGTAAATTGTGTGGAGAGCCAAAAGTAGGCAAATGTGTTGGCAGCAAGTAGGCGGATTTTTTTTCATTTCTGAATTGTGTGCGTGAAGTAGGGCGTGGCAGGGCTTGCTGGCAATAGCTATGATTAGTGCATAAGCTGTTTTTGATTTGCTGGCAAGCAGAATGTAATATCGAGCTGAGAAATGTTTTCTTAAGAGAAATCTCACTATAGAAGAGTCAAAAGTAAGATTTTTAATTTAAATTTTATCTTTTTCAATAAGGTTAAAATTATTAATCAATATTATTTAATTGATGTTTTAATATTTTTTTTATTATTAATTTTTATTTAATTTTTTCAGTCTTTTTTTTTTTTTGTTTTTTTTTCGATTCTTTCTCACTCAATACAAAACGAACTTTGTTATTTTAAATTTTTGTATTTGAAACTTTTGTATATTTTTTTTTTAAATTATAACAAATTCTTTTTGTACTTTTATAAGCAAAATATAGAAAAATGATTAAATAATATGTGATAAAGGAAAATTTGTTTGTAAATATTTCTTTTTAAATATTTTAAAATTTTATTATCATTATCATTTTTAAATTCAAATTATTATATAATATAATATTATTTTGACTAAGTTTTTTGTTTTTTTAATTTAAAAAATATACAGAAGCAATAGGTATAACGCTCTCTAAGCACAGCCAAGAGTAAACCTGGATGATTTATTAACGCAACTCAAACAAGCTTTGGTATCAAGCAAAAAAGGGTATCTTTTGCAGTATGCCGCAAATATTATAATCACACATTATAGAGCTGATTGTTTACACTCAAAATCAAGTCAAACATTAAAAAAAAAAACAGCATAAGATGTCTAAGCCACAAAATTTGGTTTAAACGCTCAGACTAGGGCAAAAGCTGCGCATTATGATAAAGAGGCGCACAAAATGGGAACAGCTTTACATATACAAATGCATAGACACACACACACACACACACCACACACACACACACACACATAGAGTGGTAGATGAGGCACAAAGTGCAGTTGATCGCATAGCTGTTGCTGCAACATTGCATTTTGGCTCGTGCCAGAGCCCAACACCCGAATGTCTAGCTGATGCTGTTGCTGCTGTTGTCTGCCTGTTCACGCCTAAAGTGTGATGATATTTTCGCAAGCTCAGAACGACGGCACGCACACACGGCGAATGCCTAATGCCTTGCTGGTCAAGTGTAATAGGGTGAAACTGGGTAGAAGAGGGAACGGCAGGAGTTGGAGCTACCATGGTGCCATAGATTTCAGTTAACTGTGCAGTGCAATGTCGTCAGTAACAACAACATCATCTACATCAAACTTCATGATGAGAATTCATATGCAAATCCAAAACGCAAATCAGCGTTAGAGACTCCACGAGGAGTCCGAGTACGCCAAGTACTGGTAGCATGTCCTGCATGTTCTGCTCGCCCTGCCGGCCCCAAAGTGCTGACAGATGAGACGCAAAACGAGCGACTGACAAGCAGCGTAGCAAGTGACTGCCAAGTGTCTCAACAATAAGCGCCCAGTTTATGCCGGCCACAAAACCTCATCTTCTACAGCTTCATTTAATAAGCGCGCCATGCTATGCCTCATGTTATATGGGGAACAGAAACCCATTCGAAAAATGCGCATTTCGCCTGTGAAGTATTTAATAAAAATATTTAATTGCCAAAAGTTTACTTTGTAAAAAAAATCATAGTTTTTGTTAAAAAAAAAAATTAAAAAAAGGCACACTTAGAGAAAAGATAGAGTTAGTTTTAAACTGATTAAAATAAAATTCTTATTTCGAAAATGTCTTGGTTTGTGTGTAATAATAATTTCCTTTAATTTTTGAAAAATTAAATAAATACAAAAAATGTAAAAGGAAGATGACATAAATCAGAATCTTTGAAAATATTTAAAAAATATTTAGAACGAAATGATTTTTGGTAAGTCTTTATCCAAGGTTTTTAAATTGAAGATTATGTTAAAAAATGTGCAGAAAAGAAATAATTGCAACATTTCTCGTTATTTCCTTGGAATATTGGAATATGTGTAAATTAAAAAAAAAAAAAAAAAAAAAAAAAATTCGGTAAAGTAAAAGTTATAAGCAAGTCTTTTTTTAGGCATTAAAAATATTTTGAATTAAACATATTCTATACATTTGTAAAGCTTTTCTGCGGAAATTTAAAGGAAACAAGTTAGATTTGCACATAAGTCAAGCATGGCTTTTAGTTCAAAATTATTCAAATAGTAATCAAATATTAAATATTTATACTATATATCTCCCCATTAGCTCAATTATTTCGTTCAGTGTACAATTCCTGTGCATTCGATAAACATGGCAAAAAATTGCATATTTGTTATTTAAATAAAATGCGAATTTTTATAAAATATCTGAAAAAAATAAATACATATACCCGTAAATAAATATATAAAAAAGACTTAATTGAAATAGAATATGGCTCAGGGCGTGGCGCTGATTTTTCTATGCCCCCTGCCACACAAATATGTTTTATGCAAACTTTATGTGTGCGCGTACGTCGCGTATACGCAATGTGTGCAATAGTATTTCGGATATTTTCTTTGATTTTTTACATGGTATACCTATTTGATAAAATATGTATATATATTTGTGTGTATAAAAAATTATTTGAATATGCAAATACTGCAAATACAGCAAAAAGAAAGTTTTTTTCACTATATATACATACATATATATATTTTTAATTTTTTAAATTCATTTCTATTGTGCTTACTCCACTTTTTTCATTACATGTAAATTTTGAAAGGATTTGCAAAAAGCAAAAAATATGAATGCGCACGCTGCTTTATGAAGCTGACTGTATTGCACAGCGAATGTGTGCTATCAAATATTTAACGCTTGAAATATTAAACAAACTAAAAATTTGCATCCAAAAAATCATAACAAATACGTCAGCGAAATTAAACAAAAATCTAAAAAAAAAAAATGATTAAAAAAATATATATAAAAAATATATTTGTGTTTATAATTTGTTTTGTTTTGTTCGGGTTAATTTTTTTTTTAATTTTTGTACTGTTTTGGATCTCGCATTTGCTGCCGCTGATTGATGCGTTGCGCTGCCTTTGACAGTTTTTTGCCAGCCCGTGTACCAATAAATGTTTTTCATAAAAACTAAACAATAGCTAACAAAATATATATATATATATATATATAAAATAAAATATGTATGCGGTATGTTACGCAGAAAACAGGTATTAAATCATGGAAATCTACCAAATATTTATGCTCGTAAAAAATAACATAAATTAAATAATAATAAAATGTCTTTAGAGAAAATATTGGCAAATGAAACATTTGTATTTTTATTAAGGAAAAACGACAAAAAATAGACAAGTACTGAAGGGCGGAAAAATCACAGCGTTTTTAGAGCAGGTGCTAAGCTCAAACAGGATTAGGGATACTCCTGCTATTTAGTTGGGTATTGAAAGTGCATTTTTCCCCAAAAAAAATATAAGCAAAAAGTAAATATTAGAAACAAATGGAAAACTAAATAGAACTAGAATAAGAAATTTAAAAAGAATTTCAATTCACAAACATTTGTATCCCACTAAGATTGCAAAACAATATATTAAAAAATGTGAATATAATATATAAATATGAATATAATATATAAATATAAACATAATATCAAATATAATATGTAAAAATATTATATTATTTTATTTTATTATTGTTATAAGTAAAATTTATTTTATTATTATTAGAATTAAAATTGTTTAATAAAAATTGTTTTAATATTCTATTTATATTTTTTATATAAATAAAATATTTAATAAACTTGTACTAAGACAAATTTTATTTGAAATAAAATTTATTTGTTTTGTTAACTATTCTGTTCCTAAGCTAACAGCAAAAGGTAGTTTATATTTAATAAAAATACTTATATATAATATATGTAAGTATATCTTCAAACACTTTTTATTTTCAACGCATTTTCAGCCCCATTCCCCAGAGTAAGAGTAGAAAAAATGTCGTTAGAAAATCCCATTAAATGATGGGTTCTTCGTCTTGCCAAGCAATGCGAAAAATCAAATTCAACTTTCGCAGCAAGAGTCATGGACTCCAACTCATTGCAATCTGGAGCTAGGACTGGGTTAGAAATATCCGCCAGCTACGACTCTCCTTCACCACCTCACCCTTCATCCCACCATCAAGCTCCAATCGAAACAAATCATAATCAAATCGAATTTCAGTTGATTTTCACTCCGAAAGACAGCGAGAGAGAGAGTCACAGCGAGTGGCCTCTAGTTGCGGCAACGGATGGAAGGAAGGGGGCAGACTACTCATTGCCAGAGCTCAAGATAACTCTGTGCAGAGCCAAAGCCCCCTGGTCAGGTGAGGAGAGCAAGGAGCGAAAAAGGGACTAAAAGCAAAGCGCAAACAGAGAAAAAAACAGAGAGGAAATAAAAGAAAAATCACACATAAAATTGATGATAAACCGTTCCAAATAATATTTTTTTCTTCCTTTTGCCCGCTGGGGCAGTTTTTGAGGCGTGGCAGGCGCTGGGTGGGGTTAGGGTCCTCGACTGTTCGCTGGGCCAAGTTTAGGCGCACATCTTAGCTAAAGCTGCGTGGCAGAGCCAACTGGGTTGAGGCACAGGAAATGCTCAGCCAAGGTCTGAAGGCAAAATGATGAATTATTTGCTGCCTCTTTCGTTAGGCGTCAAAGTTGCGATTGCAAGCGCCGGAGAAAAAGGGGCGACTTACTGCGCAAAAACATAAAAATAAAGTGGGCCGGGCCAGAGCTGACTGACTGCCAAACAAACGTTTCAGAGGTGGACCCCAAAAAAAAAAAAAAAAAAAAAAAAAAAAAATAAAACCCCCGTTACCAAACCATCCCCATTCCCCAAAGCCAAACGTTTTTGACACAATTTATGCCACTGTCTGTGGGTGTTGCTGTCTCTCTGAGTATGTGTGTGTGTGTGTGTGCGCGTGTGTGTGTGTGTGCGCGTGTGTGTGTGTGTGCGCGTGTGTGTGTGTGTGTATGGACAGAGTTAGGTTGTGTCTGCTCTGCTGCTTGAATGATTTTTAAACGAGGCAAGAAATCCCAAAAGATGCGGCAACCGTTTTGTTGTTGGCATCGCTTCACGTGGGTTTGCCTCTTTGCTTTGCTCATATTCGTTCACATTTTTTATACTTCTTCCGTTCTTCTTGGTTTTTTTTTTTTTTTTTTGTGGAAAATGTGCGGCCCCTTTTTTTGTAAAGCCCAGCTAGATAATACAACAAACATTTTTGGGAGGGCGAGCAAACTTTTTATTTGGCTAACAAAGCGCAGCAGCCGTAGAGGCAAGCTGCAAAGGGTTGGGCTGGGTTGGGATGTCCCTCTTTAGATGGGAGGTTTATCAGCGAATTGAACTTTTTTCTTTTTTTTTTTGTGAAGTGGTGGACGTTACCAAAATGTTATGAAATTTTATGAATGCTCATTTCAAAGGCTTGCAAAGGAAATGGGCTGGAAAAGAAATTGTAAGATTTCGATGGACTTAGATTGAGAGCGAAAAATGCGAAGAGAAGCAGAACTATTTTTGAGGATGCGCAGCGAGAATTCCAAAGAGAGCAGCTATGCTATATAGAGAGTGTATATGAAATAATGATACATTGATCGAGGCTATATCGAGCTAACTCTGTAATTAACATATATGTGCCTTTACTTAACTCTCCTATCAACCCTCAAAACTACTTTATAAGCTCTTAAATTCTTACATATAAACATATATATAATTTGTTATTTTTTTTTTTTAGATATTATAGCTCGTGTAGGACATCATTTGCTCTGCCCTAATCCAATTTATTTTCCAGTCATTTTCAAATGCAATTTACGCCCGATGCTGAGTCAACTGCTCTCTTGACTAACTCGATGTCCGCACCGAAATAAAGCCAAGCCAAGCGGAGCCAAGCCAAGCCAAGCCAGGCCAGCCCAGGCCAGGCCAGGCCAAAAGGCAAGCCCAAAGTCCACATCCTTGCTGCTGTCTCCCCCCGTTCGCAATTTGATGGCCGGTGCCATCATAATCAACAACGCCTCAGACCCGGCCACACCTCCTGCACCGCCAACGCCTCAGATCCCCAACCCCTTTGGCACAACAAACACGCGTCCCCGAAGCGCACTTGAGTTTTGCAAGCGCGCGCGCCAGAAAGTTGCCAGAGCACAAAATGCTCGAAACGGCTCCATTTCCCATTTTCCCTTCAAATTTCCACCATTTTCCTCACATTTTCCTACCATTTCCCATGTCGTCGCTGGCGGTTTTACAACCTTCGCCGAGGCGAAAGTTGCGTTCGCTGGTCCCTTTTCATATTTTTTCCCTCTTTCTTCTTCTTCTCCTTTTTTTCCAGCTCCCTCGAGGTGAGGGGGGCTTGGGTTAACACACCTTCATAATATGCCTGGCAGGGTCGTCGACGTTGGCGTCGGCTGCGTCTAGCGTTGGCGTTGGCGGCAACCTTCACAAACGGTAACAATTTCAATTTCTCTGACGCCTTATCGCGCCCTCGCACATATGTGTGTGGGTGTGTGTGCGTGTGTGTGTATGTGTGGAACCCTGCACCGAAACCCAAGCTAAAAACCCGCCAAAACTTTCCAGCTAAAAAGTTGCCGATTTGCGCTTGGGTGCAACAGCAGCAGAAAGACAGAGAGAGTGAGAGAGGCATGGAGTGAGCGGTCGGTGGAAAGTGGGCAAAAAAAAAATAAACAGCGAAATTATTACAAAGTGGGAGTGGGAAGTGGGCGCTGAGCCGGGTTTGTGGCAGGGTCTGCGGCATGGCAAAAATGCGTAGCAGATTAGCGATTTAGGGATGTGGAAAATTCATACGTCTGCCAGCCCAACAGCCAAACAGCCGAACAGCCCACAGCAAATGAGTGAAAAGGGTTCCCGGCTTCTGTTGCCGTTTCTGTTTCTGTAAAACCTCCGACTTGAAATACCCAACAACGGAATTGTTTTTCGAGAACTTCCAACGAGGCACGAAAAATGTTAAGCTGCAACTTCAACGCAACATTTCGACGCATTTAAATGGGCAAGACGAGCGATCCGCTGCAGACTACCCGCCACACACCTCTGGCTGAGTACCTGCTCCTCATGAAATGACGCTAAATTACACTGTGCAACAGACCTCCGTTTGGGTGTAGACGGTTGTTAAAAGAGGTCTACCAGTTAGAGACGATATGCGGAAATTAAGGGTATATGTTAAGCTGAAAGACTCTAGGGGCAGAGCCCAATTAACTTAAAGATGAACTTGAAGATATGAACCTAAGAACTTAAAGATATGCTCGGATATGCTTAAAATGATCTGAAGAATTTGAAGTTTATACAAAACTCAGAGGCAACTGAGGCTGATAATGAAAGAAGAGTTTGCAAATCTATAGCTCCAACTCAAATTTGTTTACAGAGATCTCTTTTAAATTAAAAAGATTCTAATTCTAAAAATCTGGCTCAAATTAAACTAATAAGTGGAGTTTTGGACAATGAGAAACAATTGAGAAGTATTTGAAATATATTTGTAAAGACTTGAAGAAAAAGAGTGAGATATTTCGAAAAGCAGAAAGATCGAGAAGGAAGGTAGAGTCAGTGAGAGGGAGAGAGAGAGAGAGAGAGAGGGAGAGGTAACCCTAACATCATATAAAAATGTTTGAAGATGATTACGCTTTGTAGCTTGTTGTTGAAAAAGTAATTTGATTTTTTTGTAGAGCTCAAGGAAAACATTGCTTAAAATAATACAATAACATATTATATAATAATAAAATATATCAAACAAACATTCAAGAGAATATATTTTATAAGTTGTGCGAAAAAAATTTATTAATATTTATATTTCTACAATTTTACCTAATCTTTTTCTTTTAAATTGCATAAAGCCGATTTAAAAAACTACAAACATTTCATCGGGTAAAAGCAACAACAACAAAGTCTCTTTTTATATATCAAAATTAAGTCGTAACAACACAATTGGGTTTTATGCAAAACATTTAATATCGCTTCACTTAAATATGTATATTATTTAAAAAGAAGTTTACATGTAATATATATATGTATTTACACCCAAATTATGTAGCACTGTGTTAAGCGCCCTATCTGCGGCTGCATTTGCGTCTGCATCTGTGAGCTCTTAATGCCGCTTTGATTAAAAAATGCAGCACTTTTTTAATTTGTGGCAACTACAACGGCCCCTTTCGCCCATCATCCTCAGGCAACACCTAACACTCAGCTGAAAGCGTTTCTCTCCCCGCTCTCCCCCTCTTTGGCCCATCACATGGCCTCACACTAACTAGAGACAAAGGCAGCCAATGATTGAAGTACGAGTATATCCCACATTTCAATTGCCTCCTGCCTAACGCTCCAGCCTGATGGACTGACGGACTGACTGACTGACAGACGCTGTTTACAGGGTGCAGCAGCAGTACTGCCCCACACTCTCACTGGCAGCCCTTAATGCTGCTGCACTCGACTATAATTTTTATGTTACCATGCACTCGCCTACCAATTAAAATGTCTGCGCCCAGCTTCGGATGTGCTTATGTCGCTAATAAACCGTATTATTAAGTGCGTGGGTGGGTGGGTGCAATGGTTGGGATCGGGACTTAGGTGGTATGCTGACCACCCCTCTAACCTATGTGTGTGTGTGTCTGTGTGTGCGGGTGTGTGTGTGTGTGTGTGTGTGTGTGTGTGTGTGTGTGTGTGTGTGTGTGTAACGCGACAGCCACTTTCAACTTCCGCCGGCAAATGTATAATTCTATGCCACTGCAACTGGATATTTTTTCGTGCCTCCCCGAGCCTAGAAACCAACTACACCCAACTCATGGCCGTTCCTTTCGCACTCTCGCTCTCCCCCATCTCTAACACTCGCTACTCTGCCAGTTGCATGTAAATTAATTTTAAGCTGCTTACGCTAAGAGAGAGAACATTTTTCATTTCATTTTGTGCGCCTTTATGCGTTTATAAAGTGCGCCGCGTACCAAGTTTTTGTGAGCATTTTTCAGCGTGACGCCATAAATAGGCCAGAAAAACAGAAACAAAAACCGGTGGCAAAGAAACAGTTAGTAACACAAACTGCCCCCAAAATATTTATTGTACTTACAGCGAGGGAAATTCAAGGAAATTGTATATATTTTATACGGAACTAATGTCAGTGCTTACCTGAAATGAGATTAAAAGTAATTGAACTGGGTTAGTCGAGTTATACCAAAAATTGTTATAAAATCAATTTTAAGTAGCTAAAGGTGTATTGTGGATAAGTATTATATGTATATAGGTTTAAATATATGTATATGTTCTAGCTATTTAAGTACTTAGCCCAAAGCATTAAGAAACCACAGTGACATAAATACGTTTATATTTAATATGTATATTTATATATTTGTATGTACTTAAGAGAAATACATGAATGTGAATATGCAGAGAACTATTTTGTGAAATTAGTTTAGAAAAGCAAATATTATAAAATATAAAACAGTTTGATACATACGGAAGGAGATTGTTGGCTTAGAGTCCTGAGTAGATATATTGTGCTTCATTTTGTACTTAATTATTCAGGCATATTTCAAATTACGTTGGAATAAATATAATATTTATATAAGATACGATTGAAATTTATTTATACTTTAATATTCATATTTCAGAAATCAACTAGAAACATATAAGAAGGCTATAGTCGCGCTTTTCTGACTAGGGGATATTTGAGTGGAGCTGATATAACAATCATTCTAAGCGTGCTTCATACATATCAAACAAGACATGCACACACTCTGAAAATCCATTTTCAATGGGTTTAGGGCATAAAAAAATATTATATATGCACAGGAAATATATAAAAATATTTCAGTATGTATTTTACAATATATATACTTAGTTCTAAAGCTCAATACTTTTTTAATCAGACAATAAAACAATTTATTGCAGGAAGTGCTTATATTCATATAGAAGTAAAAACACTTTTGTGGGTTCATTGACGACAAATAAGAAAACATTTTAATAATAAATAAATATTGTGTCTAGTTGTATATTATTTAGCTGTAGAAATTAAATGTGATTTAATTTAAATCTAAAAGTTAAAATAATATATGAGTATATATTAAAAAGTCCAAAAGATTTTCTTTATCAAATATATAAAATAAATTATAGATTATATATAAATTAAATATATATATATATTTAATTTAAATTTATTAATATTAAATAGACTTCATATGTATTTTTTATTAGCATATAGGTTTTACATCAGTAAAATATCAGCCCTTTTTACATCACTTTGGCAACTGAGGCTAAGGCAATCTTCCTTCATACGCTTCCCTCAGACTCTAGCAAAATGTCTCAAATCACATTTCTTAACAGGGAATAATTATATAAACAATTGTCATTATTCAATATTTAAATTATAATTATTCATTAAAATAAATAACAAATTTCCTGTGTGAAGAACTATTAATAATAAATCAGCCACAGGCAATTAGATCCCTTAACTCTATTCTTCTCAGGCACTCCTTGTATTATACGCTGCAAACACTAGTCAAGTTCATTACAAGAGCACTGTTTATAGTTTATCCAGCTGATCTCTATGTGCACCCGCATGCACTTGATATAATTCTGGCTTGCAGCTTTTTGCCTCTTTTCTAATTCATTATTATCGGCTGCTGCACCAGCGCCTCCGCCGGCGCCACGTTTATAGAGGTCAAAAGTAAGACAAACAAGCGGTCGGGGTCGGTGCAGCACTCGCTGGCTGTAGGGTTGCGGATTGAGCACGGCGCTCACACTGATAAACTTTACCAGCCAGGCCGTAGTGAGCGGGAGGGAGGGAGGTAGGGAGAGAGAGGGGCACAGAATTTATGTTGACTGTAGGCGAAACTTTTGCATTGAATTCGAGCGGGCCAAACAGATTCTGTTTTTCTTTTTTTTTGCGAAGCCCCCGCAGTCTCGTTTTTTATTTGTTTTTTTTACGTTCTTTTTTTTTGGCGACTAGTTTTTAGGGTTTTTATTCGAGCAGGCGGCGAGCGAGGAGATGGCAAAACAAAAGGATTTTGCAGCTAAAGCGTACGGATTTTTAGTTAGTTGTTATTATTTTATATGCGCCCTCCAACCGGGCTGGGCCCAAGTCCGAGTTGGAGTCCGAGTCTGAGTCTGAGTCCGAGTCTCGGACATGCAACTTTTGCCGCGCTGGGTACAGTAGCCAGGCAACGGAGGGGTTAAATAATGGTTGGGGTTGGGGCTGGGGCTTGGGACGGGGGTTTAGGTTGCTGCAGCGGTACAAAAGTTTTATATTTTTTTTTATTTTTTTCGCTCTGTGTTGGAATGTGCGCCAAAGCATAATAATAAAAGCGAAAGGCAACGAAAGGAGTAACATGCTCGTTAGCCCAGGCCAGGATGATAACAGAACAGCAGGAATGGAAAAAAAGAAGAAGAACGAAATATCGTTGAACGGAGCGAGTGGCAAGGAATAATCTAAAAAATGAAAACCCAAACGGAACGCAAGACAAACTTTGCCTGGCAGGCGTGGGTGCAAAATAAATGAGGAGCCAGCACGGCGCATGGCGGGGCCGGTAGCTATATAAGGATGGAGACGGGCACTGGCTACAGTACGGCTGAAGGACTCGACGCTGCCGGATGAGTGCCACGGGCTGAGCTCAAACTTAAAATGGACAAACGTGCAAAGGCAGCTCGCAAGGCAGGCAGGCAGGCAGGAGGCGGACAACCCATGAGCAACACTGATGAGCAAGGACTACGTTGGCCCAGAACAGCAGGGGGCTGGGAGTGACAGGCAGCGTGTGGGAGCGGAGTGGATAGAACAGCAGCAGCAGCAGCGCGAAGCATTTGAAATATACTAATAAAAAGCGTTGCGGACGACGTCCGCGTGAACTAGTCCTTTAGTCCTTTCGGTACCCTAGTACTCTAGTCGCCAGCTTGCAACCCCTGCCCCAAACACCCCACAGCCAAGTGACTCTTCGCGAGGGTGCCCTTCCGCTACGTTCCGTTCCGTTCCGTTTCTTGCCTTGCCCCGTCCCTGTCCCTGGCGTTGCTACTGCTTCTGCTCCTGCTTTTCATCCACACCCCAAAAAATTATGCGCCGAGTGGCAGGAGCTGTTGGTGGGCAAGAAAATTTTTGTATAAAAATTGCGCTGGCAAAGTAAGCAAAACGGGGCAGACAGTGACCGTACCAAGGGTAACCAACCACTGGGGGCGGGGATTTGAGGGGTTTTGGGTTGGGCAGCTGCTGAAGGGTTAGGTTAGCTCACGCTGCTTTTCGCTTGGCAGGGAACTCGCAGCAATCCCAACTGTCATCTGTGTGTGGGTAACAACAATGGGACAAGGCAAAAGCTTCAACAGGAGGATGACAAAATGGTGGTAAAGTAATAGAAGGGAGACGAAAAAAAGAGAGAGAGGGTGGGAGAGGGAGAGAGAGTGTGAAGTGGGGTGTGTAAAGCAGGCGTGGGCGAAGGGCAGCTGGCAGCATCAAAGAAAACAGACAAAGTTGGCGAGTTGGCAATACAGTGGTCAGAAAGATAAATATACAGAGCAGTTATCGATAATATATCGATAAAGTAGATGAAAACAAATTAGAAATTAACTATGGTGGAATTTAATGGAACAATATAAGCAAATATATGCAAGATCTTCCTTAAGAGATTTCACGTATGTTAAGGTATGTAATTTATAATATAATAATATAATATAACTATGGTGGAATTTAATGGAACAATATAAGCAAATATATGCAAGATCTTCCTTAAGAGATTTCACGTATGTTAAGGTATGTATTTTATAATATAATATTAATAATATTTATCAATTGATCGATAGCTGAATAATATGTATTATGATTACAGTATAGATCTATTATAGTATTATATACAATATAAATAAATTATTATCGATTTTGTTAATGGATATAAGTGAAATGTAATTGGAGAGAAAGATACCATAAATTGTGAATATTCATCGATAAGCAGTAGAACTATATTAAGTATAATACAAATTTTCTAAATTTCCTTTAGCAAAGAAAATATAATATTATTTCTAATATCATTTATCTCAGAAATAATCAAATAAAATATGAGATGAATAAGATAATCTTAAAAATCAATATAAAAGATAAAAAATTTAAATAAAATTCATTTGAATTTACAACTACAACGAGAACATTTGCTGATCTGCTTCTACTGCTCATATGGACATATCCATATCAGCCACATATTAATATTTAAACTATAAATATTTGCCAATTCATTCCATTGTTTGTCTCCAATGGCAACCACCTTGGCCGCTGGCAACCGGCAGCAGGCAGCGGTCCGATAGCCGACTTCATAGTAGAAAATAAAGCGCATATTCTTGTTAAAGCGCCTGCAGAATAAAAAAATTCCTTCCATTTTCTTCCTATTTTATTCTGTTTTCTTGCTTGTTTTTTTTTCTTTTTTTTTTTTTTTGGTGCGCTCTAAAAAGGGGACTGTCAGCTGGGTGTGAGTGTGGTCTACGCCCATGATTCACAAGAGCGTTGAAAGGGTACAAGACAGCGTCCTCGCTGAAATGTTGCTGACTTGAGCTAGTTGCCAGAGCTGGGGTCCGATGAGTACAGCGTTGAGAACGTAGACGACGCCGTCGAGGCTGACTACTGCGATGCTTGAGTAATTCAATAGCAGGGCGTAGGAATCCAACAGCAACAACTACCCCTAGAGTCAGGGAAAAGTTGCTGGCGCACGCTACGTGGCGTATTTCATTAGCAGTTTGCTGATAGTGGGAGCAAGTAGATTGAAGTGGCCATGGAAGGTACTGGGGTACTTAGATAGCGAGCTTTGGGGGAGGCGGGGGAAGGAACTACAGCTCTAGCGTGCGCACTCAATAGCTAATTTAGCTGTAGGCCGAACTCGAGCTGGGAATATAACAGCAGACCCTTACCGTCTGTAGGTGTGACTTAAGTGTTAAAGCAAAAGTAAATTGTATATTTGATGAGACGCGACATGTTCTGATTGAGTTTTAATATATTTCGAATGGTATTCTATGAAAATAGGCTACAGAAGTGTTTCTATATGGTAAATGAACCAGAATTACTCATGCTGAATAAATGCTCTGCAGTCCTCGAGCTATTTTTATAAGTCTAAGTAGGTAGTTTTTTCTTTCGTTGGAGTTTCTTTATATAAGGAAATGTATATGGGTATACTTAAGTATATATAAGTCCTAAAAGAACTTTTACTTCAAGAGATCTCTGCAATATACCAAGTGCCTCTGTTTATATATATTTAAAAAGAAGTTGCTGGAAGGCTATCGTGGGAGCTTCGTGCTCGTTTCTCCTTTTACTTTTCTTTCGATGAATTATGCAAAAGTTTCTTGGGACCCTTTCGCAATCACTTCTATTTTTAACGATCCTAAAAAACCTTCACTTATACAAGCAATATTGCTCATTAGCTATGTCAAATGCTATCATAGTCGAAGCGTTGTACCATAGTCCAAGTGTTGTAGTGAAGGCATGATATTTCTGCAACCCTTCAGCTGCTTCATGCTCTTCATTATCTCACTTACTCCTCTATATATATGTCTACATAAATAATATAATTTCTTTTTTTTCCAATATTTTTTGCCTTGCCAGAGTCCTCGAGGAATGTTGCTTGCAAAGTTCTCTAATTTGTGTGTGGAGCTTCTGGTGTCCGAGCGGACAAGCTGTAAGAGGCGGGCACCAGTGCGCTGTAGTCGAAAAGGAAGTCGCAACCGGAAACCTTTTTTTCTGTGTTGCTGCTGCTGCTGCTGTTGCCAGCTATCCAGGGACTGTAAGGCAAGACGATGTGGCTGGTTGGAGGTGGGAAACAGGCATCAGGCATCGCTGTGAATCAGCATCAGGCAACATTGAAGACGTTGCTCAAGCCCCAAAGATAAGGCCTCTAGCCAAAAACTCAGCCAAAGGAATAGGGAGAAAGTAAAAAGGAAAAAAAGAGGAAAAGGAAAAGCCAGGCAAGAGGCAAAAAAAAAACCGTAGCTTCAACAATGAAGGCCAACGTTTTAGCTAAGCGAAAAGTTGGCTCCAACGGCTGGCTGTGGCTCGGTTTGGGATTGAAAGCACAAGAAGATGAATCGTTTTGTGTTGGCGTTTTGAGCATTCGAGTGGGCGACCATTACTTGGAGGTGGGGCCAGGGAGAATGTTTGTGCTAGGGGTTTAGATTGGGTTTGGGGTTTAGCTTGCTTTTGTGTGCCAAGAAAAAGCGACGGAAGGTTGGGCGACAACGTCCGCGCACTGTCGCTGGCAATAAGCTTCAGATGAGGCAAGAAGTTGAGAATTGAGGTTTGGGGTAGAAAGCGAAGGACAGCCGGGCTGGTGACGCCTTCAAGTGTGTGCACCAGCAGTAGCAGCAGTAGCTACACATCAATCGTGTGGCCAAGGCTGGACTCTCTTTATATATACTTATATATATATATATATATACCTTAGCTTTTAGCTGGGCGTTGCTCTGGGGATAAGGCTTTAGAGGAAGGGATTCTTCGTTTTCATTAAGCCAAAAAAAAAGAGAAGAAGTTGTGAACTGGGTTCCTGGTTGAGCGACGTAATAAAAGTAAAATGCGTCTGATGAACAGCGCACAAAGGCAGAAAGCATAAAAATTTGTTGGCTTTGGCCTACGCTTTGGGCCCGTAGCTCATCAGCTAAATCCTGCAACGCCCCCGCACCGCACAACAAAAAAAAAAACGAACATATAATGAAGGGTAAGCAGCACAGGCAAAAGAAAGTGGTTTGAGAAGCTGAACAAGGGCGGGGGGCCTCGAAGCAGCCGAGCAGTGCAGGGTACAACTTGCTACAAAACTGACATGGGTTTCATTTGTATGCTGCCTGCTGCTGCTGGCGACAGTGGCAAACGGCAGGGGCAGAGGATAAAGAGCGGGGTAAGACAGGGCAGAACTTGAGCCCGACCCTGCTGGCACATGTGTGTGCCGGCACCCCTTTAAGATGTCTCGTACGCTGGCTGGCACTAAAAAGCATCACAAACTAACTAAATGCGAAAGCGAATGTGTGTGAGTGTGTGCTGGGTGTGCGGGTGTGTGTGTGTGTGTGTGTATTGTTGGTGTGGTGGCTTTTAAGCAAACGTCTTTCACAAGTGAAAGGCCTGGAGGGCATGGCAGTGGATTGAATGTGGGTAGAGGCTGTGGCAGCCATCATTGGGGGAAAAGCCAAAAATGTAACCTAAAACTGCAAGAAAATTAACCAAAAATACTAAGCCAAAGTCGAAGACACTTACACACACACACATACACAGAGAGAGATACACACATGTGTGGCTGAGGTTGTGCCTATGAAAAGTGTAGCATAGAATTTGGAAGCGAACTGTGGGAAAGGCGGGCAGCGCCCAAGTGCATGGAGCCTTTGACTTGGCAACATGGCAAGACAGCCAACAAACTTGGCAGCAAGGTGAGGCGCCTGTAGCTAACCCCCTCCTCTACTCAAACCCTAATGCATGCTCCCTGGCCTGCCCTGCCTTGCCCTGTCTCTCTCTCTCTCTCTCTTCCTCTGTCTCTCTGTAGAAACTTTTGGCATTGTTTTTGTATGTGCCTCTGAAAGAGTATGAGAGCTGTGTATGCGTGTGTGTGTGTATTGGAGGCGGCGTCGCTTGTCGGGCTTGCTTTTTGTGATGTGGGATTTCAGAATGTGTGCCTGTGTGCGTGTGTGTGGATGTGTGTGCGTATTAAGACTGGGGCTGAGCTAAGTCTGTGCCCGCCTCTAACTCAGTTTTCGCAGCAACTTTGATTGTGGCTGTAGCTGAAATTCATTTCTGCTTGCCACAGCTGCAGCTCCTTCATTTTGGCCAAGATGGAGTTCAGTTTAGCTGCCAATGTGTGTGTGTGTGTGTGTGTGTGGATGTGGGTGGGTGTGCTGGGCCACCTAGGTTTGTCTGTTTTGCGCTTGACAGTACGTAAAGACGTTCCTTGGCAGGTTTTTCGTGAGCATGGACTCTGATGCTACGTTTTCTATATGAAAGTGGGAATATGTTTCGAGGGCCAAAGAGTGGGAAGGACTTTGAGCTGATGGCTGCTATTTATATGGATGTATGTGTTTCGCTGTGTGTGTATGTGTGAATGGCCGTGGGCGCATTTGGGAGCTTCTATGGTAAGCCCAGAAGCAACTGATGAGCTACACCAAGAGAAATGGGTAACGATTTGTGCTGGTTGAAAATAAGAAATAATACTATTGATAAATTGCTAGTTTGTATTTGCTACCAGAAGAGTATTTTATCGATATATAAACATTTATCGACACAGTGTGTTATCGATATGTAAACATTAATCGATGTATATAGTTATCGACATATATGTTTATATATAATATGCGAAGCAAGTGAAATATCAGTATAAATGCTGAGAGTAAATAATCAAAATATAAATATTTATCGATTTATTCAGTTATCGATACATATTTACTAATTTATAGTATGCTAAAATTGAAGGAAGTGCTATATCAGGGTATATGCTAACAGTAAATGATCGATATATGCAAATTTACCGATATGTGATAACTACATTTATCGATAACTATATATTACTATGTATTTTGCTGAATGTGATAGACATTTACGCATTCATCGGATCATGTAACTGACAATGGGCGATCTATGCAAAATTCTCGATACATGCAGTTAAAAGTTATCGATCTATCTCAGCTTATGGACATATGTGCCAATGAAGCAACACATTCTCACCCAAATATGTGAAAATAAACACACAAACATAGAATTCTTTAATAACCAAATAATATTATTATGGTATAGAATAAATTCTTATACCACAGAAGATTATCCTTATCACTAAATTATGACACTGCATTAAAAACTTCTATGCCGCATAATTTTAATGTATGGGAAAAGCAAAGTTCAAAAAATTCAAAGACGTATCGAAGTATTTACTTAGTTGGTTAAATTTCCAAACTTTTAAACTCAAGATTTGCTATTTTTAGTGAATTTAAGTTTGAAAAGTTGGAAAGTTAATCACAGACTTCCGAATTGATGCCATAATTATAGGGCTATCATGTCTAACTGCTACCTCCTATGCCCCAAGAAACAAAGTCTCAACCCTCAAGCGCCCTACCCCTACCCTCAACCCCGCCCTTCATCAACTGTATCAACTCATTCTCTCAGTGTCTGTGGCATCAGCCAAAATGTAACCCGTCGAGCTTGTCGCTTGCCCTTAGCCAAAGTCGTCCTCATCTTTGGTAGGGGATATTGTATTCCTCTTCCTCGACGCCCATTCCCATTCCCTGGGAGGTAACTCAGAAAATGTCTTCGTCGGTTTTCTTGTCATCTATTTCTATTTTCGATGCTTTGGATGAGCAGATGAGGGTCTTGGGCTGTCTAACTTGCCTGTTTGTATGATGTGATACTCGCAGCAGCCTTCCAGCCCCATGTCCCTGATCTATTCATGTGTGGAAGACATGTATGTATGAATGTGTGTGTGTATGTGGGTATTGGTGTGTGCAAAAAACCGTAAGCAATTTTCCGTAACATCTATCCAAACTAGAGAAAGGAAGATGGAGAATGGCCCAAGACAGCCAAGTCGAAAGACGTTGTCGCAAAACCTGCAGCTTCTTCTATCTCTCCTTCCACTGCTGCGACTTCGATTCAATACCCGCCCACTTCCTGGCTACGCTGCCCGTGCCCGTGCCTGTGCCCATGTCCTGGTCCTGGTCCGGGTATTAGTGCCTGGTCTTGGTCCTGGTCCTGGCTCCTGTCGACGACATTGACTGGTTCCCTCGTCTGCTTCGATTCGCCTGGCACGTTGTTGTCTGCCTGCTTGCTAGCCTGCTTGCCTGCCTGCCAGCCTGCCTGGCTGCGACACTAATGCTGAGATGTGTAACCATCAGGCTGCAGCTCGCATCTAAAGTTTGTGTGAGCCGTCCCACCCCAACCCTAAATTGATGAGCTGGGGTGCTCGAGCAAGCCCAACCCTAAACCCAATCGCCTGGCAACGTCAGCGTCACCAAAATCATGTTTGATTACAGCTGAGCAGCATAACAAGATACACTCGTAAAAACGAAAACAAAATTGGGAAATATTCACATTGGTCTAGGTGAAGAACGAAATTCCTACAGCAGACTTAGAACGCTAAAGAAACGACATAGCTAAAAGTTCAGAAATCAACCAGTTTCAGGAGAGTTTCAAATTTTTTGATGAAAGAATCAAATGCAAACTTTTCGGGATATTTTATATTAAGCTAGCAAATGCTTGTTAGAAGATTTTTACACTTCAATTATGTTCGATTATGATTTATGAAATGATTTATATTTGTTAGATTTATATATATCTTTAGATATATTTGAAATTGCCAAAAACAAACTTGGATCCTGCTGCAAATGCAACACAACTTCTTTTTTTTTCAGTGTATGCTTAATACTTTGACTCTATTTGTGAGTTACGCAAAGTTATTTTGCGGCAACTCTTCTTCTGTCTTTAAGTTTTGTGTAGATTTTGCTAGGTACAAATTAAACCGAAAGACGCTTTCGACACGATGTCCTGCGGCGGCTTATGTGCGCTTAAGCACAAAGCTTGACCATACACACACACACTCACACACATTCATACTCCATTTCTCATACACACTCCCTCAACACATCCCTTCACATATATAGCGTCACAGTTCCTGCCCTCGTTTGGCTTGAAGTTGCCTTTGACACACACACACACATACACACACCCCAACACACACACACACACACACCACTATTTATATACAAATGCCGCTGACTATATACAAAATTCGATGCTTTTGTTGCTTGACGGGTTTGGGGGCTCGTCTTGGCAGCCCCTGCATAGCCGGCCCCCACCCCAGGCTGACCCACCCATATTTGCAATAAACAAACAAGCGCAACATTTTTTCATAGGTGTTACGCATTTCAAATGCCCTAACTATTAATCCATTTATTTTATTATTCTGATGGTAAAAAGAACTAAATAAAATATTTTGAAATTCTATTTGTAAGAAATTTATAAAAATTCGTTTTAGCAATGTGAAGTTTAGCTTTTAAGAATTGTTTTAAACTAATGTAGAATAAATATATATTTTTTTTAAAGATTTTTTTTTCAGTGATTTGCATTTAGAAAATGTGGCTATAAATTATCCGAAAACAGTTTGTGATATTTATTTAATTTATTTTAGTATTACAAACTAAATAATATCATTTCATATATATTTTATTCTTGATTCAAATATAGAATGTAAATAGAAGACAAAATGACAAAGCAAAAAAAAAAAATTAAACTCAAATCATAAAAATAAGTTTGATTAGACTTATTTTTCTACATGAAAAACAATAAAAAATTGTTTTGAAAACACCCAATCTTTGAGTAAAATAAAAAAATAATATTAGGTTATTATTTATCAACTATAAAAGAATTTATTATGTTTTCTCTTGTATGATCTTCATTATTTGATGTTTCCTTAATTTGCTTTCAAATTTCTTTTACTCCTGCAAAGTTCATAATAGCCTTTAATTAGCAAAGGTCTTATCTTAATTCTTGACTTAGATCCATAAACGGATTTTAAGCTTATCTATAATGCTTAAGATTTTTAATGTGCAGCAATATTTTTATTTTAATCCAACTCTTTCTCCTTTTCTCTTCAACTTTTTTTTACAACTCCTCATTCTATACCCTATCCCATCGAAAACTTTCACATTCACAAACCATCTAGAATAGTTGGTATACCCTTGCTTAAGCTTAGCGCATAAGCAGCCCCATAGAAACTTGACTGGGTGCTGGACAGTCTTTGGACTTTGCGGGTGTGTGTGTGTGTGTGTGTGTGTATGAGTGTGTGTGTGGGTTACATATATCGTTTGCGGGAGATTTTTGGGTGAGCGTGGCGGAGTCGGGGGCGGGCACATAGCGCGGCATTTGGCTCAAGAAGCTTTACTTCTTTTGTGGCGGCAACGCTGGCGCCCAAGTTCCAACAGCAGCAGCAGCAGCAGCAACAACAACAACAGCAACACCCACTCTTTGCAATAGCAACCCGTCGGGCATTTGGCGTTGGCAGCGCCTTTGCCTTCGTCCCATCGTACCCGCGTCTTCGTCATTTGATGAATTACCGTGCAGGGCAAAATGTGCGCCCTTTGGAGAATGGGCCGGTTTCTCTCTGTGTATGTGTATGTGTATGTGCGTCTATGAGGTGTGAGTGTTTGTGTCTGTGTGTTGCGTTTCATTTTGGGCTGCAGACACCCATTGCCACAACCATCACACACACTCACATCCGCCAACTCATTTCGCGCTTCTATATACTCAATACACACACTCACACATACAAACAGTCGTATATCATTAGTGCAAGTGTGTGTGTGTGCCCCCATGTCTAGGCGCCATTTCATCCAAATCGGCATTATGAGCAGGTTTTCTTATGCGGCTGCTGCCTCCGCCTATGCGATGTCTTAGTAATATTTTGTGCAACTGTCTGCGATGATTTCTTTTCGATATCATTTTTTTCTCTTGGTATACGACAGGTAGGCAGAGGCAGCTACAAAACTAGCGAATGGGTTTTTTTGTGTGGCCTAAATTGATTTTATATATGTATGTCTAAAAGTAAAGGCAGCTGTGAGAGGGATGATGAGCTGTGGGGCGGGGGTGGTTGTGATGCGTGTTGCCAGCTTAAGTAGCAATACTATAGATAATAATACATAAGGTGACAAGATATGATAATGCTAAAGAAAACATAACCTTATATTTCTATAGCATCATCATATCTTCTGGCGTAGAGTATTCAAATAGTTGTTTATTTATCTGAAATAATATGATTATCTAATATTGTGGGGAAATCAAGCGAAAGTGGAAATGTTGGCTAATGAAGTTCCACGAAAAATTAAACTTCAAAGTGAGTTGTTTGTGGGCAAGAAGTGTGCGTAGCAGCTAAAGGGTTCCAAGTGACCCAGTGAACTTTGAGAGTTGCCAATGCGAGTGGAGTGGGAGCTAGGCATGAGCTCTGTAGACGATTAGTGGAGACTATGGTTAATTTAAAGAAAATATTTGTCTAGGTATTATGAGGAATAATATGAAGTAAAAATAATTTAAATTCAATTTCGTGATACAAGGAAATTAAATTTGTAGTATGAAAATTTTAATATATTCCATATTAAATTAGAATATATTATTTATTTTTAATATATTATTAAAAGTATTTCATAAATATGTATGAAATGCAGAGAATTATTTAGTTGTGCGAATTAACCAATCTTTGACTATTGAGTCAGTTTATGGAAGCTAAACTGAGGCAGGGGGACGCAGGTGGCAGCTGATAATATCTAATTAAAAAGTTAAGCTTCATATTTTTTAGAGCTTAGCTTATATATCATTATAAATGAAAGATAATAAATTGCTACAAATATAGCTTGATATTCAAAATATTCATTTCGAACTCGTATTTCGTGTAGTTTATAAGTGTAAACTACTTGTTCCTGTTAAGTCACAAGATTAATACCAAATGTGCAACATAAATTATATATTTGCACTATAAGAATATTTATAAATTGAACAGAGAACATATATACATATATAAATATATATCAACTGACAAATGATAGCAACAAATCTAAGAATCATTAGCAAAAAGGACATGTTGCGCGTCAGGCTTAAAAGGTAAATTCTTTTGCGCCTTTGAAGGCTTCAAGTTTTCAGAGTAAAGCAATTGCATTTCGTACGAAATTATTAGTATTTATAAATAGATGTGAAAGATAAATATATATACCAAGAATCGTGCGACTAATATTGATATTCCACTATCCACTATTCTCAGTATTGTATTGAACAGCAAATTTCAGCGAAAAAGTCATTAAAATATTCGAAAGTTTCGCTGGAATATGCAAAGCAAGTGGTAAAATTTTGAATTTATTTCCGAGATTCATTTATTTATATTTTTCTCAGATAATATCAACTGATTGAACAGGTCCCATTTGCAGTTGGCAGAACTCACCTTGTGCAGCAACACCGAGGCTTTTCTTTTAGATGCCATCTTTGTGCTGGTGGTGGCACCGCCGCCAGCACCTCCGCCACCGCCACCGGTTGCCGATGCGGTACGTGTCGATGTTTTTGGTGTTTTTCTCGGATTTTTCGGAATTTTGGCAAATTTTTTGATTGCCTGCTGTGTGTAAGGAAATTGACCAAAAACTAAATAATCGAATTGACGCAAACGTTGCCAAAACTCGACGATATCAAAGTTGCAATGCAGCAGGCAACTATTATTATTATCGTTAGCACTAAACACTTTACACCTTTATTGCAATTTTACGGCTGAAAAGTGTATCAAAATATCCAAAACTGTAAATTTTGTATTTTTGGCGCAATTTTTCTTTTTGGCGTTTTCTTCTTGAACTTTTGCTTGACACTTTATGCAAATTGTTTTAGATATATTTATATCCGTTTCTCTTTCTCTTTTGTTTTTGTTTGTATTTTTATTTATTTTTTTGCTGTTTTGTTGTTTCTCCTTTTTGTTTTTGGTTCGCGGCGAATGCAACAAGCGAACGCTTTTTGGCACACTAAACGCTAACGGCTGTTCTGTGACAATTCTGTTTGAGATTTGTTCTCAGGAGTTTAGAGCGCTCTACCAGAGGCGAACCAAACACGACGAAAGCCAACTGCTGACTGACCAAAACAGAGACAGACAAATGCGTTTTCTAGCGCTAGCGCCAGCGACGCCGACAGCGACAGCATGAGAGAGCGAGAGCTTGAGCCTCAGTCTGAGAGCAAAGACAGAGAGAGTGCGAGTCAGAGTGACAGAGCGAGAGAGAGAGAGAGAGCGAGCAAGAGAGAGAGAAAGAGAGAGAGAGAGCGCTTGGAACATGCGCTTATGCGAGGCGAATTGAATGTGGGACGCCGCCAAAAAGCACATGGAGAACGCGGAACGTGCGTGTGGAAGGCAAATGCCAAAAAGTGTGCAACACAATGTGCTCGAACGGGCAACCTGGCAATGGGCAATGGGCGAGCATACAGTGCGTGGTCGAGTCGAGGGATATGAGTACAAAAACAGAGAAACGCCGATAACGGCAACTGCGGCGTCAACGAACCAACGCGACGGCTGAACAGCATTGAGGCATAGGGACGCAGAGAAGCAGAGAGCGGTTTGGTTTGGTTTTGGAGTAACAGCGGATGGCGACGGCAGATGAGTTGACAAACAGCTGAGTGCCGAGTTTTGTGAATGGTTTGGGTGGCTATTGGGCCAGCGGAGTGAGGCTACGGGATTGAGGTTGTTGCAGGGTGTGAGGTGTTGCTGCTGAATGGGATATAGAGGAATGGTGTTTGGTATTTTTTTTTTTTGCTATCGTGTGGAACGGGCCGAAGCGGGGGAAATGGCAATTATTTTTGTTGCTTTTTTTGCGCGTCGCCAACAAAAATGCAACAGCAACAACTAGAGAGCGAGAGAGAGAGAGAGACAGAGAGGATAAAGAGACAGAGAGAGAGAGAGAGAGCGCGCACATTGGCTTTGTTGGTGTGGGTCGGATTGTAAGCACTGTGGTGTGAGTAAGAGTCGCTGTTGTTGTAGTTGTTGTCGTTGTTGTTGTTGCTTTTGTCTTTCGCCGGCATGGCGAAAAAAAGGCCCGTTGGGATCGGTCGGTTCGTCGTTTGGTTTACGGACGGCGCGGTTTGTGGAGGTCGCTCTGTGTGTGAGTGTGAATGAGTGTGAGTGTGAGTGGGCAAGTGGAAAGTGGAAAGTGGAAAGGGGTGCGGGTGCTCGTCGGCGTTTCGGATATGAAAAACGCACAAAAAATAAAGCATGCTTTGCGGCATTTTGGGCTGGGTTTGAGTTGGGAGGGTGGTGTTCGGTTGGGTGTTTGGTAAAGTTGGCAGACCAGAGTTGGGAGCTTGAAAAATAAATGAGAAAAATATACGACGAGCCGGCAACGTTGTTGCTGTACCGTCATACCGTTGGCAGGGACAACCCAACCATGGGTGTGTGGGCCGGGGGCGGCAGTGCGACTCTGTGCTCTGTGCGTGTGCCGTGAGCATGGGGCAGTGAAGAGTGCGAGCGAGCGAATGAGAGCGAGAGGGAGGCAGTGAAGGTTGGTGCGAAAGTGGACAACGTTGTTGTCGCTTGTCTGCCGTGTGTGCGCGCGCGAGGGCAGGACGGGGCGGGGGCGTAGAGCGAGAGCGGGGGCTATGCGTTGGCCAGCGTAAAGTTTTTGAAAAGGAATAAAGCGAAAAAAAAGCGACGGGCAAATTCAGTCTCTTTGTTTTTCTTCTTTTATATTTTTTCATTCTTTGTTTTTTTTTTGCTATTGGTATGAGTGCAAAAAGGGTCAAGAGCGCTTGGGCTACGGCTACCTTTAGCCAAAGAAATTGTTTAGCTAGAGGCTTGAGGTTGGGCATTTGGGTGAATCGGGCGTTGTGCGTGCTTATTGAGCGTGCCCCCTCCTCACTCAAGTTCAATATTGCAGCCCCGTCGCTGTTTCAACATTTTTTGAGGTTTGCCTTCAGAGTGAGACATCGTTCTCGTCGTCGTCATCGTCGCCGCTGATCATAAAACTCGACAGATTTTTGTTTTTCTTCAACAAGAGTGGACAGGTGGGGGTTTGGAGGGTTGTGTGTCATCGTTTGTTGTTTCTTAGGGTTTGGGCACTGTCTGGGGTGGCTAGTCAAAAAAAAAAAAGGAATACGTGGCGGCATCTTCATCCTGTTGGCTCTTGATTTGCGTTCAGTTTATTGCCTTTATCATTGCGATTTATGCAACGCATTCCTCACAACTTTTGGATTTGTTGAGGGTACGAAATAGAAATGAAAGGAACAGCTAAATTGGGAGAAGGTATACTTTCTCCCATCTAAAGGACTTTAAACATTTATAGTACCTTTAATCTAATTTAAAGACTTGCAAAAAGAAAATTATATATACAAATTTTTGCTATATAAGTATATTCAAATACAAAGGATATAAAATCCAGAATATATTTATATAACTACAGATATTATTTATAAATCCATAATTCATATTCATTTCTAATGGATATATATTCTTAGCAGCAATTTTTTTTGGCAATTTGTTTTTCTGCTTATATATATATTTTTTTAAATTTTTTATCCATTTTTTAACAAATTTTTATTAATTATTATTATTTTTTTATTGAATTCTTTTTTTTGTGCTTTTTACTTATTTTAGTAAAAATGTTACCAAAATTTCCAACAACAAAATATTTTTACTTAAAAATAAAAAGAAAAACTCCCCTAAAATTATTCAGATCTGAATTTTTCCTATATTATCATAATAAAAATAATAAAACAAGATCAAAAACTGGCTTCTATGGCAAATATTTTAAAAATTCCTTAGGTACTTTTTAGTTTTTCCACTCTTTGATTCTGTCTATGGATTTTCGGGTTTCATCTTCAGCTAAAGAGCCAACTCGCTCAGACCGCAATGCAAACTTTCTCGCTCCAATTCCCAAAAATGTTCCCCAAACGCATGAGCCACAACAGTACACCCACACCAAAGACAAAAAAATAGAAAAGGAGCAGCCGAAACCGAACACAATTCAACTCCCAAAAATGGGGAACGAGAAACGATTTCAAGCGTCGATTGGACTGTCAGTTATTTGATGATTGTCTACGGAGTTTTTCTGCTTCTTCGCTTTCATGGTTTTTGTCTTCGTCACGCCAAACTGACCAAAACAGCTAAAGGGAGAGGCAGAGGGCTTGCTAGTACAGGCTAACTAAAATTAGAAGGAAATCGGTTGGGGCGCAATCAAAAAATGTTAAAAGCGGAAAAAACGAAAATCGTTAAGTGGATGGGTCGAAGCCAAACGAGAGCTTTATATAGTTGGCTGCAGGGGGGTTGACTAGTTTGTGGAGTGGTAATATGATTCGCATCTTTAACGTTCAATATGTCAATGGCTCTGGCGACTGCAAATTGCCTGCACAGGCAGCGTCCAAAACATCCTGTCAGTGGCAATTTAAGCTTGACGCTGCCTTTGTTTAGCATTTCGTTGAGCAGCGAGGGATGGAGTCAAGGCTTAGCTGATTCTTATAGTTATAATGGCCATCTACACGATGTATGTGTGTCAACAATGATTCGCACAGCATTCAACACGTGCCAGCCCGCAAAAGGCGGCCACAACAACAACAACAGCAGCAGCAGCAACAAGAACAACAACAACAACAACACAGACCGCAAGGACAATATGATGTGTGGATGACGAGGCCTCCAGACGATGTCTACAACTTGCCAGCCAAATTGACGGCGCCCAACGAACTGCCAAGTTTCAAATAACAATTGAATGGAATGTATATATACATATTATAAATGCACTTGAAGAAATATTTCGGGGTTGAAATTGTGTGAGAAATCCTATTGACTAGATCCTTGAGACATTGAAGAAAACAAATTGATTTTGATAGCGAAGACGAAAACACATTTTAAAAGAATTTATCTTCTTGAATTAACAATATTTAAAAGATTTCTTTTACCTTTATATTTGAAAAAAATATATAAAATAATTTTTCAAGCATCTTAAAATATTTTTGCTGTTTTATAATGAGGATAATTATGCTAAGATACGGTAAGAAATCATTTCTTGATAATAATTTCTCAACCAGGAAGAGCAAGTCACTGTTAGATTTTCATTTAAAATATTCATAAGCTCATTATGAAAAATTTCACCATAGATGAAAGAAAAATAAATTAACAGATAATATATATTGAATGAAAATAACAAACTTAAATTAAAAACTTTTTATTTCAAGCTGATTTGAATTTATAAAACATGAAAAATTAAAAAATTTAACTTTAATAAACTATTAAGTATCTTTAAACAAGATTTAACATACTTGAATTATTAAGATATTAATATGAGTTTATTTAAGTTAAAAAAAAATATGAGATGAAACTAATGAAATAACTTGATATAAGAATAATATCTTTCACAATGGGCATAAATCTATAAGAATAAAATGAGAGAATTTACCTACTGAATATAATCCTCAAGAATTTTCAATTAACATATATTGCCAAGAGTTCATACTCTGCACAAAATAGTTATACTTAAGAAACTCGCAGCTTACATTGCTTGAAACTTAACTGTGCCAATGCAAAGTTCAAATTACAGCAAAGTTTCGCTCAGTGTATTGCATATTAATATAGCATACAGATGAGTGTGTGTGTGTGTTGTCGTGGTTGTTTGTGTTTAGCATTTGCAAGTCAAAGTGTTTAAGCCGAGAAGGCCAATTGACTAATATATAATTAAAGCTCGCTAAGTTGACTCCGCAACGCCACTTGGCCACTGGCCTAAGACACAAAACTGTTGCATTGGGCGTCAAGTGTATTAATATACAATAGATAATATATATATATATATATATATATATATATATATATATATATATATATATATATATATACATATATATATATATATATAATATAGATATATACAATTATATTTATATATATGTACACGCATCTTGTGGCATTCGCAAGTGGCATTCGCCATAATTAGGTTAATGAATATGCTCAGTGGCTAATGAGCCAGACAATTGATTTGTTAAGATAATATTATGCATTTAAACGCCAAATGGAAACGTTTGGTAAACGGAAACTCACAAAATGTGAAAACGTTTGCTGTGCACTTAATAGATATTCTTGTTAATTGTCGATTAACTATGAAACAGCTTAAAGTAACTGCTTTGATTGGTGTTATGAAAGCGTTATTCAATTACGCAATTGAAAGTGAAACGATAATTTGAACTTGAATGGATTTTGCAAGTTGGTATTAAGCATAGCTTTAGCTCTGATATGCAGCTTAAGTTTGCATAATATATGTCTTTATGGTGTATACTGTAGAATTTGAATGGCTTCTTAGCTGAATAGATTTATATATTGAGGCTTATATTAACTGCTATCATATACTATTCCAACATTAAATTGATGTGAAACTTTATGCAATTTAAGAATCAGGTTTCTCTGTTCCATCGCAAATTTCATATGAAAGCAAAAACAAAGTTTCGCAGTTTACATGACCTGTTCTAAACTGAAGCAGGCTAACTAAATTACATGAAATTTCATGAAACAGACAACTGTTTTAAAGTTACTGAATTGGACTATATATTGTTGACAAATAATAAATATTTTTAATAATTTTAAAAGTAATTTTTGTTGGGAAAAACAGCTACTTTCAGAGGCCATTTTTTAGATTTTGGTGTAACAGCACTTTAAATAGAACAAACAAGCATTATGAATCTCAGGCAGGCAGATGTGAAAGCTCTATTCTGATATCATAATCAGAAGCAGTAAGTCAAATTCATAGTACGTTTATTGGATGTTAATTTTTGTTTTTACTGTAATTTATGCCCAGGCTTCGGTATTTAAAATTTATTACGAAATAAAACTTTGCGTATAAATTTTTCAAGATAAATTCAGTATTCAAAGCTGAAAATCAAAACTTTTTGAATTTTCTTGTCAAATTCATTTATCTATTTTTGATTAATATTTTTAACTATTTCTTTATACATCTACCTGTCTGTTTGTATATATATATATATATATATCTATATATGTATTTATCCATTAATCTTTCTATTATGCGTTATGCATTATATTCTATCTTTTCTATCTATTTTATATATATTATATTTCATTCTGTTTAGCATAACGTAGATACCCTAACAGGCCCCGAAGCCCACAGCTAGATATATGTGGGTTTTCTTTTTGCATTAATTCAAACACCATGTAAGACCTTGCTACAAGGTAAAAGGTATTAAAATAATGAAAATACTAAGAAGCTGCTGAAAATTTGAGTTTTAATAAATGTCAATTTTGCCATACCGATATTTATTTTATATTATTTATTAAATCAAATTTCGTAAAAATGATGTTCTGCCCATTTCTTAATTAAACATTCACAAAGCAAAATGTAAAGAAAATCAATTTTTGTAAAAAGCACATATAAATTATATCGGAAACTTATTAAACAAATGTACGCTTCAATTGACTGTTATGTCAAATTGATTTTACGTGCAAAGAATCGTTGAAAAAATAATAAACCCACGTCCCAGAATCGCAATGTAAACATCGTAAATCTTGCAAAGCTATATATATGGATATATATATATATATATATATATATACATATATGTTCTTCTTGATATATGCAATATAAATTCAAGCGATTTTTTGTTGCAATAAAATTAGTTGCATAAAATCCAAAAACTATTTCATCAAAAATGCATAAATGCGAACACGCAAAACGTCGCAGAAAAATAAAATTAATGCAATATTTATAGAGCATAAAAAATACATAAAATATATACGATATATATATATATATATATATATATAGGTATGTATGTATGCATTATGTGTAAAATAAATAATATATAAAATATTTATATAAATTTGCAAAAATGCGCAGCTGAAGTGTAGGAAAAAGAGGCGCATAAAATGCGCAGCCGCCTCTATTTTCAAATATCAGCGAAGGGGGCCAACTACACACTTCGCCCCCGCCCCTTACCACCCACGCATATATGCCTCTATATATATAGAAATATGTATATATAAAATGTCAGACATTTGCAGTATATGTAAGTTGTTTTTTTTTTTATTGCTGTAGGCGGCCAAAACTAATGCAAAAACAAAAACAAAATGGTTAGTAATATGGCAAAAAAATTCAAATGTGACAAGCCCAAAGCGTGGCTGTGGCGTGGGTGGGAGCGGCGTAGGTGGTGGGCATGTGGTTAGAGTCAAAGGGTGTTGCGAGTGCAACAACTGCAACTGCAACTGCAACTGCAGCCAATTCAATTAAAAATCTGCCACTTAAGCTTTAAAGGGTATGAGTGGCAGCGGCATGGAGGCTGCAGGCCTGGCGCATGGTGCCACATGGCAACCAAAAATGACAAAGCAACCAGGGCATGGCAAATAGAATGCAAAATGTTACAAATTACAAGGCCTTTCTATAGAGTATATAAGCATTTGTATAACAATGAATGCTATACCCTCATTAGTTAAAAGTTGTTAGACACAAAGGTAGAGGACATGTGGAGAAAGGCTGCATATTTAGGGCATAACTGGGGTAAGAGGAAGATAAGTTTTATGTTCAAAATCAAGTAGAAAATATATCGAAATATAATTATAGTTGTCTAAGTGAAAAATATAGTTAACTAAGTAGAAATTGCAGTCGAGACAGCGTCTTTTTCACGTCTGTATAATTATCTAAAGCAAATTATCTTTCTCTTTCAATTTGAAGTATATATATTTCTTTTTTTTTGGTGCTATGAAAAATAATTCTTTGAATGAAAATACTTATTCACATTTCAGTTATGCAAGTTTTTAATACAACATTAAAAACTTTGCGCATTCGCTTGAAAGACATAGATGAGTCCAAGAGCTCATAAAATCATAAAATTCATGAATATAATATAGATATAGTTTCCAACATAAATTATGGCTCAATATTAAAGCGTTTTTTATATAAGAATATTATTAATTCTTATATATACAGATAAAAAAAAATCTTATAAATTATATTCAACAAAAATTTTTGTTTGAAAGCTTCAAATATTGATACCGACTCTTGGTTTTGAATCAAATAATTGCTAATATTTTATTATATATAATATAATGTCATAAGATTCAGTGAAAGGCAGAAAAAACAATATTTTTTTATGGTAAGTTAATTTTCTGCATTCGCCCTAAGCGAACGACAAGCGAAACATTGGCAGTAGTTAATAAAAAAGTTTTGGAAGTAGAATCACAATAAAGAATAAGCACAATGAGAAATTACAGCTAATTTTATGGGCGACTAGATAATACATCACACAGTCAATAATACTTCAGAGCGAAGTGTAAGCAAAATAAAACGCAAATTTAAACAAACCTTCAACCCCAAGGATAATACTTTAAGTATTGATATAGCTCAAATTGAATATTTGAAAATAAATATTAACATGAGTCATTGAAAGTAAAATATATTATAAATAGTTCTCATTGCATGAACATTATAAATTTAGCCTAAACACAAGCAAAGTTGAGCCTGAAGTCAAAAAGAAAACTTTTGATTTATAAAGATGGCACAACAATCAGTATATATAAATCTATTTTGAATTGGGTAACTATAAAAGTATATGGATATGATATACATATATACATATATATACTCCATTTCTATGATATATATAATATATATAAATATATGTATATATACATATATATATACTCAATATCTGACCATTAAAAAAAGCTGTTGCAGTTCTGTTTGTCAGCCCTGGACGGGTGCAACTGCAGCTTAACAGGAAACTAAATAGCGCACTGCCGCACACCTACACAAATCCAAAAAAAAAGGTTGCATACCTATGCAAAACTGCATTCACACACCCTCACACACAGTTGCATTTATTGTATATAGAACATTTTATTTGAATTTTTGTCTTTTTTCGTAGCTTGCATTTTGTCTATTTTTTGCGCTTGACCAAATGCAGCGACAGCTTCAACAACATGTGTGCCTGTGAGGGTGTGTGTGAGTGTGTGTGTGTGTGTGTGTATGCCTGTGTGTGAGTGTGTGTTTATAATAAATAATAAAGTATACACACCCACGCATATGCATGCCACCCCGGCAGCCCCGTGCCCCTTTGTTTTTTGATGTTGCACAAAAAACTCTCGTTGAATTTTGCGCACATTTTACGCCTGATCGAAATATTTTGCGCCAGCGGCTAGTTCCCTACAGAAAAAAGCCAAAGACACCCACACACAACACACACACCCCACTCACACACAACACACACACACACACACATACACACACACACACACCAAATCCCTATGCAACACCCGTTTAGCTAGACCCCATGCCCGTCTATTCAAAAACTTTTATTGTGTCCCAATGTTTTTTCTGCTTTGACGCGCGCTCCAAAAATTGGCAACGCTTTACGGCTGCACATGGCCCATAAACTGCAGCCGTTTAGGGGAGGGGGAGGTGGAGGTGGTTGGCTACAAGGGGGGTATGGTAGCTTTGCCGTATATGCGGGGCATGCAGCTTAGTGCACTGTTATGGTTATGACTGTGGCATGATAGCTCATAGCGCTTGCCCGTGTTTTCCTATTGGCTGCATTTGTTTGTTTTGGCCGCTTGTGCCGCCACGCCCCCTGGCCGCTGACCACCCCCTCGCCCGCCCACAATTTGTAGCTCATTGAGGTAGGTTAAGCTAGTGAAAAACCAGTAAAAATGTGTTCGTGTGAGAGTCTCTGTGTGTGTGTGTGTGTGTGTGTATTATATATTTGCTATACCTCATAGATTTGGTTAATCAGCTATAGTTCGCTCTATGGGTGTGGTCTATAATCGGGTTGTTTTTTCTTTTATTTTTTTTCGGGGGGTTTTTGTTTTAACAGAGAGCTTAATTTTTGATATTGCTGCTCTTAAAGTAAAGTTCAGAATTCAAATTGTTTCTCAAACCAAATTTGTCAACTTTAACTTAACAGTAACTAAATATGCTTAGGTAAATCAAGCTTTAAAAATTTATATAACTTTTAAGTCAAATAGCTTGTAAAATATATTCAAAAATTTAAATTAGTTAGAAGTTGACAGCTGATTTAGAATTGGGTTTTTGATGTATAGCTCTTTCTGATGCGGATTATAGATCACGGCAGTTTTCTAATTCAAATTATTAAAGATATTTGATATGAGAAAAACTTTGTAAGTCTATATAAGGGATTTCAAGCCCAATCGTGTTTTGGAATTTATTAATTGATTTAACATATTTACATATGCAATTCTTTATCTCAGTTAAGTTCCATATATAAGAAATTAGGTATGCGAAACAGTTTGAATTCTGCTCCTATTAAAATTATAATTAAAATTTTTGAAAATATTTTACATGAAAATTTTACAATAATAAAAAGACTGAGATTGGAAATATTTTATATTATATTTCATATTTTTGAGCACTGCAGTAAAAGTTTCACAATAATTTGTTTTACACTAATTTTTAAAAACAAAATGGATTCAAAACTTAAAAGCTTCGATAGAAATATTTAATCAGTAATAACTGTGGGATATGATAAAAAAAGAGCATAAATAAATAAAATTCCTCTAAAGCTCATTGGTAAATTTAAAGAATCAATTATTTTGTAATTTGAAGAAAGTTTTTAATAAAAATGACCAAAACCTGAAGGAAATGAGAATGGATTTAAAAATTTGCTTGAGCCAAGATAAAATTATGAAACAATAATGGTAGGCTCTAAATATGTAAATGAACTCTGCTCAAGCATGAATATGTGGACGACTCAACATAAGGAAAAAGGGATAAGATTCTTGAAGCGATATTTCCGCCTGAGAGGAAAGTATTTAGCTAAGAACGCAATAGTTTACTCATTTGAATACAGCATCGATCGCTGTTCTTATTCAACTTAATAATAATAGTTGAATTAGGCAGTTCAATTATGAATGAACTTTAGAAAATTGAAGTTAGTTCATTATCTTGAAATCTTTATATATAGAGGATTTATGCAACGTCATTCCAGATGGATATAGATATATTCTGGCCATATTCCACCTTTAATATTACTCACATTGATAATAGCAAAACTAATCAGTTAAAAAAAAAAACAAAGAATGTTTCCCTAGTGCTACAATCCCTAGAGTATTCCAAGAATAATATCTCAGCATTTCTCAAACATAATACTGTTTTTTTCTTCTGCTTCTTCTGCTTCTCATGCCCCGCTGCTAAATGCATTTTGAGTACATTGAACTTTGTGCAAGTTTAAAATGATAATACCATGCTGTGATTTGCATGTTGACCGCAACACATATGCCCATACATGGTTTCAGCTTGATTTGCTTCACCCACTGCAATTTTCTTAATAAATTATTATAAATTCTCAACTTTTGCCATATGTGTGTGACTCGATTTTGATTATGTGTGTTTCCATATATGTGTAGCTATATGTACATACATATTTATATTTATCAATGTGTGTTGTGTTGAGTTGAGCATTGGCATTGTATCGTATTAGCTGCTTATTTGCTGATATGTATATGTCTAATGTGCATGAATTAGTAGGAGTTCGTTTTTACTGCTCAACGGCAATTGCAATTTTAATGCAGCCAAACAGTGCCTGCCAAAAGTATACAATCAATGGCCAATCAAAAGTTGCAGAGCCGCAGCCGAGTCCCCAAGCCCCTTTGGCTACTTAGGAGCACTTTAATAACACATATATTAAAATTTTAGTTATTCATGTAAGTCTCCGAACGGGTTGACAAAAGGCAGCATGAAAATTGCAAAATATACGAGCCAGCAAAAATCTATATATAAACCTAAATATATACATACATAAATATATAAATACACATATAGTTTCATATACATAGGCTGAGACGAGCTCACATATTTGCAGAAAATTTTAAGAAAATGCAGCAGCAACAAATTTCTGGCCAAGACAACGCAAGGCACACTCTCAACAGGTGCGAGCGAGAGCCAAAGAGTGTGGGAGCAGTGCAGAAATCTTAAGAAAATTGCACAAGAAGTTGCTGCAGCTGCAGTTGCAGCATCGGCAGCAGCATCGGCAGCCGCATCAGCAGCAGCAGCAGCAGCAGTTGCAGTTGGAGTTGCATTCAACATCCAGTGTGGGCTGTGGGCTGTGGGTGGGGCCTCGGTGCGTATGCGTAATGCGCTGCTCAAAAACTATGAAGCAGAGCACCCCAATGCCTGGCCCTAGACGAAAACCAACTAAGCAGCTCAAAATGCCCGTTGCAGTAGAGAGCTCGGTACACTTAGAAAAAAGTTAACAAATGTGCATAGTGGAATTTACATTATTAAAGAGCAGGTCTACTTTGATCTAGTAACAATTAAGTATAAAATCTTAGATGTATATACATTTTCATCTATTAACAAGTGACTATAATCTCTATTCTTTTATAAGATACACACTTAGTCACATTTTCTCCAAGTGCCTTTGCTCGAGTTGCACCTCCGAGTGCCTCATGAAAGTGTGGGTTAGCAGAGACGGGGAACTACTGAGAGTGTTGTGTTGGGAGTTGGCTCTCTGTTTACTTGACATTAAGTGCACAGAAAACTTATTATTGCAGGCTCTGACAAGTACAAAAAACAACAACAACAACAGCAACAACAATAAGAGCAATAGAAACAACAAGTACAGCAGATAAGCAAGCAGAAGCATATAAATAGATATGTATATAGATTTTTGGGCATATAATAATGAAGTATGAGGGCAGACAATGTGCACTTTTTGAGAGTGTGTGTGCATGGGTGTGTGTGTGTGTGAGTGTGTAAGCTGCAGATTTTCATTAAATTTTAAGATGCCTGAGCAGGCGATGCAGGCGACGCCTGTAAGTATGCAATGCATTTTTGTTGTGCACCCGAGAGCTCTTATATAAAGTAAAAGAGAGAGTGAGAGATAGAGAGAGAGAGAGAGAGAGAGAGAGGAATATATGCCTCGATACTGGTCAAAGGCCCAAGAAAACTCACACTAGGCATTTTGCAAGTATCATAAATTTTGTTGGGATAGGCTGCAGACGCCAGGCCAGGCCAGGCCAGACCAGATGCAGTGCCAGGGGCAGGGGCAGGGGCAGGGGCAGGAGCTGTAGATGGGTTTGGGTGCATAAAATGCATTTTGTAACGCACAGCAGGCAGGTTGACTGCAATGTCAGAGCACTGAGTACGTGGCTATTGTATGGTCGGGGGCTTTCTATTTGTCTCGCTTTTCGCAGGGGTTGCAGACGACGATGACGATGACGACGACTTAGTGCCTCAGTTTAGCCTCCCACACATATGCCCCCTCGCAGCACTCGTCGACGCAGCTGTTGATGCTGCTGTTGCTGCTTCTGCTGCTGCTTCTGTCGTCTTCCTTGTCGTCTTTAATGCATTATTTTGTGTGGCAACACTCAGCGGTAATAACCCGAAGATAAAACCGCCCCGCAACCGCCCCACAAAACACACACACTTAAGGTGTGAGTAAATGTTGTGCGTGTGTGTGCCTTTGTCTAAAGCATTTTCGGTCTATAGTTCGTGTATGTGTGGGTGTGGGTGTGTGTGTGCTTTGCTTTGTAGCCAAAGTTGAGCTTGATTAAAATTGATTGAAGCAAATAAATGCAATTGGATTTTTATAATCATTGCAAAGTGTCTAAAATTATTGCGAGTGCATTCAAGCACACATTTTCACTGAGCGATCTCCTAATTGCTGCATGTGAAAATTAAGTTTCGGCTTGTGGAGGCGTAGACGGAGTGGCATGGTATAAAACCTACTTTATAATCTTATCAATTACAAAGTTTTATTTTGATAAGTTATATATTTAGAATGCTTCTTGAGAAGTAAAACAATATGCAATTTAGATTTATCCACAATCTTAATGGATAATCTAATTGGAACTGACTAAATAAAGTCAAAGTTATGACAATGGGAAATGAGAAGTCCTTAAGATATCTTAGCTTGTATCCTTTCTATACATATCCCTTTATCTAAACATAATAATCAACATTGATTTGTTCGAGTAACTGAGAATGAATGAATGAGTGAATTCATAATAGCTTGACCTCGTGAAGAGTAGTTAAACTCATTCATTAAGAAATAGTTAGAAATTAAAAAATTTCAAAGACAAATGCAAGCATTTCTATAATTTCTTCAAAGCTTTAGCCAATGCATTACGAACTCAATTTGAATATCAAATCACTTAAGTACTAGTATATTAGACCTCTGCCACATTAGATTTCTTAAGAAGCATGGGAAAATGGAGTATTTCAGTCATAGTCTGTCATCCTTCAGTCAGCACTAACAACTGAAGTTGCCCTTCTAAGCACACTGTTTCTGCATTTCCATATACAACTTAGCGCCAATACACAATACTCAAGCGGAACCACAATTTCAGCATCTAATAAAAGACATGGAATACTTTCTGTCTCATGGACATCTTGATAACCTAAGAAAGGACTGCCGTCATGGCCTATTGCTCTCAACAACAATTCATGCTCTTCAGGTAAAGTTGATCTATATATGAAAGCTATCAAGTCTAAATAATTAGACAATGTGATAGTTTCTTAAAGCAATCTGCTCTTGTCCAAGCTCTGCTTAAAGCAAAACTTCGCTCCAACTGAACAAAAAAGAAAAGAAAAGAAAGGTAAAGAAATGTGCGCTGACATGGGGGCGCAATAGATGGAGTTACATTTGCCGCAAAAAATAATATCCTAAGACATATTCCCGCACGAGAGAGCTTGAGTTTGCCAGGCGACAGGACATGAAAGCGAACACCAGGACAGGACAGGACACATGCGCTTGGTTTGTGGCAATGGCAATGGCGGCGCACCTAAAACCCATCAAATCTAATCTCCTAGCGACTGCTTATGCTGTTGCTATAGCTGGACCCGCAACTTGGTTACTAAGACCTGCCCCCCCCCCTCTTGCTCCATTCACTACTCTGCTGCTCCTTTTCAGTTCCCCCTCTTAGCACCAAAAATGAAACGGACATCTTGCCGCCAAAGCTGCGCCCTAGTCCAGAACGAAAATTGATGACCAGCCAGGGCAGCTGCCGAGGGTCCTGAACTAGGCAGTCAGGCAGGCAAGCAGGCAGGGAAGTCGACTCTGAGAGGGAGAGATGCAGAAGGGGTACTGTGCTGGGTGTTGGTCATTGGCGCTGCAGCCAAAAGAAGTAATTCATCTTATTTTTTTCCACGTTGCTTTCGCTTTGGTTGCTGCTCAAGACGCCCACATGAGTCAGTGGCTGCCAAGGATACGCCAAAAGGATAATGAAAGCAGCAGCGGCAAAAGTTTTGCAAAAAAAAAATAAAATAAAGAGAGAACTGAATGCGAAGGCGAAGGCAAGGCACAAGTAGAGGGACCAAATAACCAGGACCCAAGAACCCCAAGCGCTGAACTTAAGTGAACTCAAACAAAAGGCGCAGGCGGCGGCAGCGGTGGCGATGGCTGTGGCAGCGGCCCCCACAGAGCCCTTTGCGCAAAAAGAAAGCAGAGAGCAGAACGAACGAGCCAGGACCCCCAGTCGCTTCGCCTATCATTCGCTGATAGCACTCACACGCTAACACACTCACACTCACACTGGCACACACACTCACTCAGAGAAAAAGAGAGCGAAAGAGAGATCGGGAGTGGCGGCTGCCTCCAGGCATCATTACATCAAATGTCCTTCGCATTTCAGCAAAACAACAAGATGGCGCTGCTCAGGACGAAAGGAACCCCAAAAGCAAAAGGCAACACCCGAACTGGAATGGGCGCTAGGATAACGCCGTGGCCGCATTGGCAAGCAGCAGCAGGAGCAGCAGCAGCAGAAGAGGAAGCAGAGCAGCAGGGACAAGTTGGCGCCCGACAAAATGTCGAAAGGACTGCACAGCCAAAGCCAAGCAGCAGCGTATCAAGAGAATGGGCAGGAGTAGCAGGACTAGCTCATTGGCGCAAGCAATAAACGTTAAATTTTTTCATGCTGCTGCAGCATAATGGCCAAGGCAACGGACAGGAACAGCAACAGCAGCAGCAGCAGGAGTCGGCAAGCAAGAAGTCCTACGAGCGGACTTACGTCTGACGTGCAATAAAAGACCAAAAATCCTTTACCATTGCGCTAAGCTTGGCAAACGCTAAGACACCAAGCAAGGGGAGACGGCCGACTGGGGTTGCAGCAGGAGGTGTGGACCAAAGTAAAATCGCAAAAATTTTTTGGTAGCTGGCAAAAGTTTTTGGAAGGCGGGAGCCCGAGACGAAATCTTGGTTAGAAATGGAAGCAAAAGTGGGTGGGAAAGGATATAAAAATAATCGTCATAAAAAAGAGGGTTGGGCTTGGATCTGGGCACAATTGAGGGTGAGGGTGAGGGTGAGGGAGCACTGAAGTGCGCGTTGCTGTGAGCAACGTTGGAAGTAAATGGTGTTAAAGCCCCAAACATCCGCTGATAAACAGGAAAATAAAGCAATTTGGAATACGTTCGCAAAAGACAAGAGAGAAATGTTCTCAATAAATATAAGTGTTTGAAAAAATTGAACTTTGAAAAGTGTCATATGATGTTATTGAAATATATCAGAGATATATTATCTGCACTTAAAATAAAAGAGAGTGGAATCTAAACAGTTGAAGGGAAATCGAAAGTAAGGGGACTTTCCTACTAAGTAGTATAACTCTAATGATCGACTGTGGAAATTTGGTAAGATCCTCTATTAGGCTTAGACACATTCTATTGATTGGCTTTTGGTAACACAGCTCTTGGCAGGAACACAGCTCAGGCATAAGCTGAAAGGCTAAACCTTTTGCAATTGTGACTTAAACTGTCATCATTTATAGCATATCATATCCTATTCCAACAACAACAAACAGCTGTTGATATTTGCGTGCTCCCCTTTGCATTTTCTGCATTCCTCCACCTGGTTAGCCCCTGTTTTCCTAAATTGTTTTTAATGAATTTTGCCATTTACATTTTTTAACATTGCTCTTTATGTGTGCTTTCTCCAACTGGCTGGCCAAAACTAACCCTGGGCCATCAAATTGTCCCTCGGTGCAGGGCTCACTGTAACTGTACATAGGATGACGACCCTATCCTACACCCTGTGCCCGCCAACCCCTGCTTGCTGCCGCCTCTGGCAAATGTCAGTCTTTGTCATACACTCCACACATCAAAACTCATTTCACGTTACGCGCATTATGTTTGCCACGGCACTTGGCGTCCATCAACCGACAGTTGGGGCAGTTACGACTCGACACTGCGTGTTGGGGGCTTGGTTTGGAATTATATTAGAGTATATATGTATATATAAACGTACGTATATACATATATGACTTCTATATGTGGATTTTGGTTTTTAGAGTGTTCAGCTAGTTAGTTATTAGAGCTGTCCGCTTCAACTGGTCGCTGAACTGGTTCCCACATAAAGCAAATGCTACGACGCTCATTCGCCTGAGGCAGGGGGGGCTGCTTGAACATAAATTCCATTTATATTTCTACCAACTTCGAACGACAGCCGCGCCCCAAGGCAAACGCCCCTTGGGCCAGCGAATATAGCGGTGAGTGGATAGAGGTTGGAGGAACTGCACATACATGAGCTAAGCCACAATTTGATATGTCCATTGTGTCTTATCAGGCGACATGGTTACCGCAGCGAGCGAGCGAGCGAGCCTCCCCAGCGAATGCCCAGCCCTGCCCAGGCTCTAACTCAAACTAACACATGACGAAGTCAGACGCCCAGCCCCAACCCCCACCTCAACTCCAACTCCAACTCCGAGCCCAACCGCCATTCGGTCCCCGGGCATATCCTTGGGCATTGCCTTGCCCAAAATAAAAACCTCCAGCTATTCACAGCGCAGCCCCAAAACGAGAAACGAGAAATGCGCGCTCGTCAGTCAGTCAGCCAGCGCTCCGCAGCCACACTGTGCCACAACTCCTATTGCCTTATATGCCACAATCCAAGTCCTATGCCCATTTCGTGCTAAGGGCCTGTGCCAAACCCAGGACACATCAGACGCTGCCCTGGCTCATTCGTCTAGCTTGGCACGCCGCCTTTTTTTCACTCCCTCTCCCACTCTCGACTTGGTTTCCTGTTCAACAAATGCCAAGAAAAAGTTTTTTTTTTCGACATTTCTCCCCTAACATCTACGGGCCCCTGTCCTTCATCATTGTCGTCGTCATAGTCCTCGTCGTCGTTGTCGTCGTCGTCATCGTGGTCCTAGCTCGCTGTTGAATTTGAAACGTTGTTGCGCCACCTTCCTGGCATGGGGTTTTAGGTGGGGGTCCGCTCGTCGCGCCACATGCCAGGCCAAAGGCAACACATTTGAAGAGGGTCCCACACATTGGCACACACTTTGCTGGGGTTGGAGAGACAGGAAGAGGACTGAATGGCTGATGGGCAGCGGGGGTACGAAAGAAATGGTAAACTAAAATGAAAGAAATCCTACTGCCTGCCTGTGCTGGCTTCTCAGTATGGGCTTTGGAGGGTACATGTGTGTATTCTTGAGCCTCGCCTTCTAATACCCGTTAGCTAGCTGGCTAGCTGGCCCTTCGTTCGTCCTTCGGCTTAGCCCTTGGGTTCTGGGCCATGGGCTGTGGGCTCTGTGCTCTGGTCGTCGCCATGCTGCTTGTCTGCTCGTTTGTTCTTCGATTTAATGAAGGATATGCCGCATGGTCCGTCTCACATCTGCACATCCTCACAGCCACAGCCACTCACACTCACCCCTCTGGTACCCCAATCGATCCCTTACACGTTTTATTTTTATTTTACTTTCTTTTTATATTTTTCATAACTTTTTTTTCTCGCGCGCTGGGCAACCAAAAAGTTTATTTTCAAGCCCAAAAAAAAAGGACGAAAAAGGAAGATGGTCTTCGCTCGACCCCTGCAAACCTGGCCTCTACCCTAATGCCTTTTCATTTCGATTTCAAGGGGTTTTTCTTACGCCTTTCCTTTTGCCGCTCATCAAGTGCCTGGGCTTGCTGCTGTTTTGCATAATATGAAAGGTTTTTGCGTACAGCAAAAGGGGGTGAAATAAATAGAGTTTAACTCGGGCTCACCTTGAGCGAGGGGTATCGGAGTTCGCTTGTAAGATGCCAAAGTTATGGCAGCCAAAAGAAAAATGGAAAATTGAGGCGAATCGCTGAATTGGTGCCAGAAATAGAAGAAGAAAAAGTTGCTGAAAAAAAAGCTGGGACTAGAAATAGCTTATGGATGGAGTGAAGGCGTCAGCTGCACAACTCTTCAACTATATACCATGCGAGGCAACAGCTCGGCTTGGCACCACTGTATATCTATCAACAAATTGCACTTACACTATTTCTGCCGAAGAGACTAGTGTAGCGTGAATATCTAGGTTAAGTAACTCGTTTGTTATATAGAGACTTACTAAATAGGAATATAATAGAGCTTATAAAATACTTTTGACTACTATAACCAAAATTTATCTCTTGATTATGTATCTCTCAGGTATCTCTTGCTAATGTATCTAGTTGAGGTATCTCTAACTGAAATATCTCTATCTCTAGCTGGGGTATCTCTAGCTGAAATATCCTTAGCTAATGTATCTCTAACTAAAGTATCTCTACCTGAGGTATCTCTATCTCTAGCTGAAGTATCTTTAGCTGAGGTTTCTCTAACTGAAATATCTTCAGCTTATGTATCTCTATCTCCAGCTGAGTTTTCTCTAGCTGAAGTATCTCTAGCTGAGGTATATGTAGCTAAAGTATCTCTAGCTGAAGTCCCTCCAACTAAAGTATCTCTACCTGAGGTATTTCTAGCTGAAGTATCTCTATCTTTAGCTGAAGTATCTTTTGCCGAGGTATTTCTAGCTGAAGTATCTCTAGCTGAAGTATCTTTTGCTGAGGTATTTCTAGCTGAAGTACCTCTAGCTGCAATATCTCTAACTGAAATATCTCCAGCTGAGATGTCTGTAGTTGAGGTATATCTAACTGAAATATCTATCTATCTCTACTTGAGGTATTTCTAGCTGAAATATCTTTAGCTAATGTATCTCTATCTCAAACTGAGGTATCTTTAACTGAGGTATCTCTAGCTGAGGTAACTCCATCAACGGTATCTTCAGCTTAAATATTTCTGGCTTTACACAGACAATGGAGAATCTTTAACAAGCACCTAAAAGTAGCCTAAGCCCAAATCTAAAGGACTTTATTATAGAAAACACTTTAAACCCAAATCTTAAGGAGTCTATTATTGGAAACATGGATTTAAATTGTAAACTATGAACCTGACTAGCTTTAAGCTTAAACCAACTGTAGCCAAAGGGTAAGACGAGATTACATCCCTACATTAGCTAGAGTCTTGACCCTAGTTGTCGTTGTTCACTTGCCTAAATGTCTAACAAATCACCTTTAAATTGCATTTCGACAAAAAGCTGAACTATTTTTAAGTGGAATATATCTGTCAGCCAAAGCATACCATTCTAATATGCATCTAGCATCTTGCCTTGCCTTCAAATACCCATTTCGTAATACTGTCCAAAGTCATTCATCATAGTTTCAATTAATGACTGGCAATAATACTTTGCCAGTTGTGAAGGTATAGTCTTTCAATGAAATTGACCATACCCCTAGGAAAGCCAAAAACCAACTACCCCCATACGCCGACCCGCAAACTGGGTAGACGCAATGAAAATGAAATCAAGGGAAAAGCAAAAGAAAACTTTGTTTCCTGCGCGAACCCCACTTGATATTTTGTCAAAATAAAAATAAATAAAAGTAATTAGATTCGAGGTTATTGGATAAGCGCAAACGAGGCAACAAAAATTGTGAGTCCACATACGCGTCATTTGGCAGGAGGCAATTGCTCGGCTTCAGGTTCTTACAGTCTTACATTTTTATTTTCTATACATATTCGGCGGTACCAAAAACGTGAAACAAAGTAACAGAAAAGGACAGAGAGAGAAGGAGAGAGAGAGAAAGAGTGGGGGGTTGGGGTATGGGTTTGTCATCGTCCAAGTCCTGCTCCTTCACGTTGTCGCCGGCAACAAATTAAATGTTGAAAATAATACAAAGATGTCCTTCCAGGCGACGCTAACGACGCGAGCTCAGTTTACGCTTTACGTGGAGGATTACGGCACTGAACTGAACCGAGATGTGCCAAGGGGGATAGCTACAACTGCTCCCGGCTCAGGGTTGGGGGGTCTGCTCTGCCCGCTGTAGGGTTTGGTTTGGTTTGGATTGGGTAACGCCTGTCCAATGTCAGCGTCAAGGAAACCAGGCGCAAAATCTTCAGGACCGCCAAGTAACGCAACTCAGGACATCTCCTAGATGGGGGCGGGTTGTTGATGGCCTGAAGTTTTGATGATGATGAGCAGCAGTGCCTGGGCACATGGGTGGGCGCCGGCTGAGCCTGCACAACTGGGGTGTTCCTAATCAAAAATAAATTTCAGCTTTTCAAAGTGAAACGGGCAGAAAGCGCCCGAAAAGCAAAACAAGAAGAAGAAAAAATTCATAAAAAGGGCACACAAAGTCGTATTTTTATACGCGTTCACTTGGAATTTTCATTTTGGGTCGGAAAATTGTGTCTGATTTGCATTTACAAACGGGACAAGGGGTCGCCCGCTGGCGCAAGGGAAAGGGTTCCGGGCCCATGTGAATGAGGCACATTTTGTGAAAAGGGTTTTGGCAAAGCGTGCGCTCTGAATTAGGATTAGATGACGCTACCCAAAACACGGGGGTGACAAAGTGATTAAAAACCAAGGCAAGGCGAGGCAAGGCAAGGCAAGGCAAGGCAAGACAGGGTCTAGAGCTGGGCGTTCGCACAAGATGTGCCGAAGTTTTGCAGGTGAAATGCCGCCTTTGATGGAAGAGTAGGCAGGGGTAACGACTCTATAAGGGTTGCTACCCCCACTGTGTCTGACTGTACGCCTATTTTAATTTCAGTTAATTGTGTTTTGCATTTCAGCAAAAACATTCGTATATATTTTGATGGGAATAACAGCAGAAAATCGCTGAAAATTTTCTCCAAAAACAGGATTTTGCTTCTTTAAAAGGGGGGTTGCTAAGCTGGAATGAGGCACACAGTGAGCGAGGGAGGGCGTTTTGGGGGTGGAGACTTAAAGGGTTGTATTTAACAGCGAAAGTTGGCAAAGTTACTTCTGAGTAGTTTTTGAGCTCGCCAAACGAAAGTGAGCTGAAAATGAGATGGGTACATATGATAGACATATATATATGGTTACATATATATATATATATATATATATATATATATATATATATATATATATAATATAATATATATATATATATATATATATATATATATATATATATATATATATATATATATATATATATATATATATATATATATATATATATATATATATATATATATGAGAATTGCCAGTTTGACCTAAGATTGTTAAAAGTATAAAGATTGAAGTTCAACTTAGCAAAGCGAAATTGTCTGGACAAAAATTACTTATATGAATCAAATTTGTGCTGGTCAAGTGTTAAGAGCTGGAGTTGAATAAGAGTTGCGGTTCGTTGCTAGTTGGGCTTCAAAGACTTCAAAGGAAATTAGCTGAAATGTGTTACGCAGTGGTAGAAGAGTAATGATTATTTATCATTTTATTTTGTATATGTGTGTTAGAGCAAGTTAAGGGCAAATTAGCTGGGCAAGAGCACTATGAAGATGGACTGGAGTTGACTGATATATCAGAAGCTCTGTTCTACACAAGCATCTAGCGATCCCTAGAGTGGCTAAACTCATTAGGCAACATAACTCTAGATATGCACTCAGACTGACCGCTTAGAAACGGCAAGAAACAATTGCAGGCGAAGACTGAAAAGACAATACTCTCTGGACTGCAGTGGAATCCGTAATAGAATGGATAAGAAGAAGAACCAAATATGAGATGATGGCTCACAGTAACTAACTAGCTAAGGCTTAAAGCAACATAAGCCAGAGATGCATAAATCAAAAAAAAAATTTATCTTTCAAGAAAACAAAAATTAATTTGTTATCATTATATATATACATATATATATATATATATATATATATATATATATATATATATATATATATATATATATATATATATATATATATATATATATATATATATATATATATATATATATATATATATATATATATATATATATATATATATATATATATATATATATATATATATATATATATATATATATCTGATTTTTCCGTTTAAATCTGAATCATTTAAATTTACAGCTTACAGCTGACATTCATATAGCACTCATTTAGCTTTGGTGTTAAGCACATTTGAATGCTATCAAATTTCAATAAATTTCACGATATACAGATATATATACTATACACACTATACTATATATATATATATATATATATATAGTATAGTGTGTATAGTATATATATCTGTATATCGTATATATATATATAAATATATATATATACATAGATTGATCATAAAAATCTCGCATATTTAAAGTTAATTGAAAATCAAGTTAATGCGTTTAATTGAATGAACGCTGCATATGTTGGGCGCACAAATGTGTGTTGGGCTGGGGCGGGAGTTGGCCGTGTAGAGCGGACTAAAAACATACACTGGAATGCAATGAAAACAATTAATACAAAAAAAAAAAAGAAAAAAAGAAAACGCACACACACACACACACAGGCGCACACACAAATATAATTACTCACACACAGCGGGCAGTCTGAATGTTGAACTGCGGCACAATGTGCATATTTATATGCGGAAAATTATATACAAACACAGCACAAACACACGCACACAAACACACACACACACGCACACATGGCAAGTATATACACACATAGGTGTAGGTGTGTATTTCTGTGTGGGTGTATAGAGAAAATCATAATGATGGCGATGCATCATTGTAGAACAAAAGGCACTTTGGCAGCGACACGCACACAATAAATAGGGTTGCCACCCCACACCCACACACATGTGTGAGTTACACTATTCTGACAAGGGGACTGCTTAAAGGCATAGGTGTGTGTCTGTGTGCATGCGTGTGTGTGCGTGTGTGTGTGTGTGTGTGTGTGTGTGTGTCTGTTCTAATCAATGACTTGGCCAGACAATCGATGGCTTTGAGCTGCCTTTATGGCAATAGATGGGTTTGGGGGCAATCCATTGTTGTTGGGGTTGCCCGGCGGCCAGCTGGGCTTAAGGAGTTAGCCAGCACCTTTATTATATGCATCATAATTATTTTAGTCGTAAGAAAAAGAGATAGCTAGCAACTCTTCAAAAATTGAACAGGAAATTTAGTTTCCCACATGTTTGTGCTATTATAATTATTATTATGCCAGGTGTGTGTGTGTGTGTGCTGTGTGTGTGCGTGTGTGTGACGCCCACGTCTTGAGGCCTAAAAGTATGCAATGCTATCGATTTGCTGCAGCGCCCACCACTTTGTGCTCTATACGTCCCGCTCTAACGCACGCACTTGTCTTATGTTCATTTTCCATTTTTCTTAAGATGCACTTTGATTACAATTTTGACCAGCGCACACACACCCACACACACCTGAGATGTTTTACTTGTCGTTGTGTATATCTGTTATGTCTTTTGTTGATTTTTAGCCTAACATTTCGTATATATATATATAAATATATGTATATATATATATATATATCTAAATACATACGCAGATATGTATTCACACAGATTTATGCACAATTTTTGGGCGTTTATTGTTGAGCGGTTTGAGTAAAATGTCTTAAGAAATTGCATTTTCTTGTTGCAACATCTCAACGTCTCCAAGTTTTTGTCCAGTTTTATGCATAAATGAGCAATTTACTTTGTCATTTGTGCTTTTCTAGCATTTAGATTAATTTGCACTCTAGCTAGTTATTTATTTATATTTGCGATGCATACACATATGGAGAACGTTTTAGTTGCCCTTAGGAAATATTTTATAAATATTAAGAGCAAATGCAAATAAAATGCATGAAATGAAGTATTTCAGGTGCTAAATTATATAAATGCATAACTATAGTTATCTATTAGATAATGAATTTATAAAGAATAGATGAGGCTACAAATATTATTAAAATAAACGCGGAAAATTCTCTATTTCTCTCTCTCTCTCTCTCTTTCTTTCTTTTGAATTTTAATTTGAAATTGATTGTTTTTTATACTTTATTTTAAATTTAATGTCATAATATTTTAAATTGCATTTTTTAATTTAATTTTTAATTTTTTTTAATTTAATTTGCATTATTTATTTTAATTTTTTTTTAATTTAATTTTCATTTGTAATTTAATTTGCATTTAATTTTTAATTTAAAAATGTTATTATTTATTATTTTTTAATATTTTTTTTGTTTTTTTTTTTTTTTAAATTTATTTCTATTTATTTATTTATGTTTTGTCTATTACATTTTTAATTGAAATTATTTTGCAGTCCAAAAATCAGAATATCTTTTGTTTTAAGATAAGAATCAGATAATATGTCAGCAAACATAAATATTTTATATATAATATATTTAAACAATCTTTATAAAGCAAAAAATTTTAGAAAAACTAACATGTTCTTAAGATTTATACGTGCATGCTTGCTGGTGTCTTAAGTTGCTTTTCGAAAATTCTAGAATACTCATATTCTATTGCTTTCAATTCCAAGACCTCAATTCTAAATAGTTTCATTTCCTCAATTACTTACAATTCAGTTGCAGCTCAACTTCCATCTCTTGTGATATTATGTTTTTCTACACTTTGACATTGCTCAGCTCAAGTTTCCTTCAAGATTTTCACCCTTACATTCAGTTTTGTGCACTGGCAATTAAAATTAAATATGTGCCTATAAGAAAAAAAAAAAAATTGTAATTTTGTTGTGCCCAGTCAGCAGAGCACACACGCAGACACACACACAGACACACACACAGACACACACACAGACACACACACCCACACAGACGCATAAACAATGTGTGTTGACACCCACAAGTTGAATTTTCGGTAACCGAAACAGAAACTTAAACCACAAAACTTGCTGCACTTTCTTTGCAAATATATCGTACTCGCTTCCACACACACGGCGCTAGTGTGTGTGGCTGTGTGTGTGCGCACTAATAAGACATTTTGAAATGTAGGCGCTCTCGCTCTGGCATTGCAGTCGACTCTTTCTAGGCGGAAATGCAAAAATGTGCATTAGAAAAGCCCAAGAAAAGGCCTCGCACCACCCCAACCCCCTATCAAAAAGTTGAGAGTCTGCAGCTGCAGCTGTGTGTACGTGTGTGTGAGCCTGTGTGTGTGTGTGTGTGTGTGCTGCACATGTGCATGAGCTATGCAGTTCTGCTTGCATTTTAAGAAGCTGACCACACACTGACAGACACACACACATACACGCACACAAACAGACACGCACACACATTCTAGTCCAAAATTCTTCGAGTAAAAGTAATGCAAGGCTTGCACATATAACAATCTCTCTGTGAGGCTGTGTGTCTGTGTGGGTGTAACCGCATACATTTACCTACACACACACACACATGTATATGTAAGTATATATGTATATATTGCTGACGTATGTGCACTCTTTGGTCAGTTTTCTTCCAAGAAAATCTAATCAACACACACACACACACACAGAGAGAAGAGAGAGAGACAGTGAGAGAGAGAGAGAGCGAAAGCGAGCAGGCTGGGTCTGGGTTCAGATTTCTGGGTCCTGAGTTCGTTCTGGCCAAACGTTACGTAAACGCAATGTTGAACGAATGAAGTTTTCTGCATAATTCGTATCGAAGGTAGTTGGGGGCGTGACAAGGCGAAGGCGTAGAGTAGTTGTCGCCAAGGTTTGGGTTAATTTCTCCCAAGCGGTTGACGCAAGGCACAAAGGTATGCGCATATAAATACACTCGGCGAAAAACAAAAATAACAAATTAATTATTTGAAGAATCTAGAAATTTCTTAAGCTATTCAAAGAAATAAATTCGAATGAATAAATATTAATGAAAATAATTCATTTTTTATTATTCATAAAACAATTATCAGAGGTTTTGTTTCAATTTAAATTATTTTTTTTTTTTTAAGAAAATTCTTTCACAACAAATAATTTAAAAAATATAAATATAAAAAATAGTTATTTTTTAAATTATTTAAATACTTCATATTTTAATATTTTATAGAAAAGTAGTTGAAAAAATCTTTTTAAAATAATAATACAATTATTTTTTTCTATCGATTTTTTTTATGCTTTCAACGTAATTATAAATAGTGAAAAAAATATCAAATATCAAAATAAAAAATTTAAAAAAAAGTAAACATTTATTATTTCTATTTTTTTATTAAAAATTATTTCTTAAGAAACTTCGAAATCTTAATTATTAATTTTCTTTTTCATTTTGTATGGACATCATTTTAAAAAAAAAAGAAATAGAGAGAAAAGAGGAAAGAAACCATAAAAGCAAAGAAAATCACTTTAGACTCTCTGCAAAATGTAATGCGAATCTCTTTTCATTTTTATATTGAATACTCGCAGTTGGAGTCCTTCTTCTACCACTAAATTTCTCAAAGTGCATGCACATAAATGCTTTTAATTTGTGCAGGACACACACAAACAAACAAAAGGCACAATTTTCAAGAAAACTCTACACACAAACACACATACTAATGCACACAAAGCCCAGCAGGAGCCGCAAAGAACACACACGCACACACACACTCACACACACACACACAAACACACTCAGACACACACACACACCGAACACTATGTTTTTTTGATGGCCTGGGCAAATCTTGGGACAGTATGCGTCTGTAACTTGTGCTGCCATCTTATCTTTTTACTTGAAAGCCTCCACTTGCCACAGGACAACAACAGCAGCCGGAGCAACAGGAGTAGCAAATGGAGTAGCCGCTGCAGGAGCAAAAGGCAGCAGAAGGATTGTCAAGGAACGAGTCGTATACGTAAGATCAAAGGCAGACGCCACAACAGCAACAGCAACAGCAACAACAACAACAACAGCAACAGCAGCAACAGCATCCACAGGAGAACTAGAAATTCAGCTTTACGCATGCATAATCAATGCATTTCTTCTTCCAAAACAGAAAGAGATAGCCAGCGACAGAGACAGCAAGAGCTAGTGCGATGGCGTGCAGGTGCAAGCGAGAGGGCTGTATCATGCCATTTTCCATTTGGAATGGGTCAAACTAATGCCCCACTCGAAATTAGTTGGAAAATATAATTCAAGCTTTTGGCAAATATGTTTGCATGCTTATTGCTGCTCAGAAATACATCAACTAATACGACAACTAGTACGTTTTCTTCTGCTTCTTCTACTTCTGCTTCTTCTTTATTATGTGTAGCTGCTTAGACCTATGAAAAGTTGTTGGCAAAATGCAGCTAGAGAAATTGATGGCGCTTTCTTTTGGCAGAATTGGTTGCTTGGCGGTTAGATAAATGTAGAACGCTTGCTGGAAAGTGGAAAATGTTAATTTGAAGGGCGTTTTATGTCTGGGAATTTCAACTTAGTAGAGGCATTTCCGATAATTAGATCAATTTTGAGTGATTGCTAAATATTGGAAAAATATTCATCTAGACCCTCTCCTTGTGTTCTCCTTGCGAATATGAACTTTGCAGAGGCATTAGCTGCGCTTTATTAATTATATTATCTCTACTCTTAAATGAAAAATTCTCTGAATTCATTTAAATATTTATAATAATTTTAAATATTTATAATAATTTTTAATATTTATAATAATTTTTAATATTTATAAAAATTTTAAATATTTATAATAATTTTAAATATTTGTAATAATTTTAAATATTTATAATTTTAAATATTTATAATAATTTTAAATATTTATAATAATTTTTAATATTTATAAGAATTTTAAATATTTATAATAATTTTTAATATTTATAATTTTTAATATTTATAAAAATTTTAAATATTTGTAATAATTTAAAATATTTATAATAATTTTAAATATTTATAATAATTTTAAATATTTTTAACAATCCAATGAGAATTAAAGTGATGCGTCCAATTAGGTCGAAAATGTAATCACTATTTTAGATTTAGAAATTTTAATTTAGTCAGAGGCAGATTGATTAATATTGTAATTATTTTGGATAATCCAATAAGAATGAGAGTGACGTCTCCAATTAGATCGGAAGTGTAATCAATAGAATATAAACACTAATTTGGTCAGAGGCACATTCAGTTATATTTAAGATATTTGTAATAATTTTAGATAGTGATGGCTCCAATTGTAACGAAAAGATTAAGTTAAATTTTCAAAATCATTTTCGCGCTCAAAAATATGCAATAAAAAATCGAAAATTCACAGTGCAAAACTCACAGCTCATCCAATAGGAACAGCCCTACGCACTTATCCAATAAGAACTTTCATTTGATCAAAATTCACTTTACACTCCTTTTAATTTGCATCGTTTTGCATGATAAAAAAATCTTTATAGCTCTGCTTAATTGCAAATGCATTAAGTAAAGCAAACAGTGAAAGAAAAGGTTTTCCAACAACAAGTTGCGACTCAATTCCCATAAAAAGCAATTACAAATCAATCAAACGACGCATCTATTACAACAAAAGCTCAACCGCAAACAGTTATTGAATGCCCCAAAGATACCGAGTAGTCCAGCAAAGCTCACTCTCCCTCTCCCTCTCCCTCTCTCTCTCTCTCTCTCACTCCGACCATTTCGCTTCAGTGATAAAGCAAAAAATTCGACAATCCTTTGTCACAAATAACAAGGGAGAGCAACAAGGAAAACAAAAGAAGCAAAAAAAATCTTCACAGTTAGCATGCATCAAAAAGCATCAAAAATCATTCGAATTACACATTGCGCGTGTGAGTGAGTGGGCCAGCAAGCGAGTTGTTGCATCTCTTTTCTGTGCCACTTTTCAATTGATTTCGCAAAAGTCGTAAATTCCTTTGGCTCTGGGCAACAACTTTCGCTTGTCGTTGAGTTTTTATTTTTGTTTTGTTTTGCATTTTGAGCGCATTTTTTTTTCGTTGTTTGTTTTGCTTTGTTTTATTTGTAAAAAGTGTTAAAAGTAAAAGGCGAAATTCTCATAATGTTATTCAAAGCCAGCGCGCTCGCGTGTGTGTGTGTATGAATGTGTGTGCGTGTCGCCATACAATGAAAGGCAACCATAGTTGAGCACGACGCGAGTTGCTGCTGTTGTTTCTCTGCCTCTGCCTCTGTCTCTGTCTCTGTCTCGTTCTACTGCTCGCCTCGTCTCGTCTCGCAGCGCCTCGTGTTTGTTTATTTGCATTTCCGCTTGAGTTGCAGGCTACTCTGTATGTGTGTGTGCACGAGGCTCAACAGGTTGTTGTCTCCGGCTCGGCTGTTGTTGTTGTTGTTATTGCTGGCATTGTCATTGAGTTTTTTTGCTCGTTTTCTAGTTTCGTCTTTTTTGTTGCTTTCAAACACTTTTGCCTGCGCATTTCTTTATGTGTGTGCGTGCGTCGTCGTTGTCGTCGTCATCATCGTCATCATCATCATCATCATCATCATCATCATCATCATTGTCATCTTCTCTTTTGTGCGCTCTTTGCTCTCTCACGACATGAGCGCTGCCGCTCTCAGCAGCATTTTGACGGCGACTGCGACGCCGACATGCCGCTCGTTTTGTGTTGTTTGTTCGCCTTGTTTGTTTATTTGTTTGTTTTGCTTCACTTTTTGTGAGCTTCGAGTTGTTGCTGCGGCTGCGGCTGCTGCGACTGCTGCTTCTACTTCTGCTTCCACTTTTCTGCATAATTTCTTCGTTTGCTTTTTGTACTTTTATATATGGGCGAAACTCAAGTTTTTCTTTTACTGCAGCAGCCGAAAAAAAATAAACGAAAATAAAAAGCATTTGCCAAGGACGTTAATTGTTTTGCTTCTATTTTCTTCTTTTTTTATATGCGACTCGCTGCATATGAGTGCGAGTGAGTGAGACCGCGAGTGTGCGTGTCTCTTTTGACTTTTATTTTTGGCATGTTTATGCTTGCTTGTTGTTGTTTTTCTTTTTTTTTCGGTTATTTCCGCTTCAATTTGCGTGCACTTTGTGGTCGTTTTTTCTTCCTCTTCTTGTTGTTGCTGTACTGTGCGTGGCCTTGCCGTTATTTTGATTTCTTTATTTCTTTTATACGCCGGCAGGCAGCACGTTCTCGCTCTCTCGCTCTTATTGTTTACTTCACTTTGCGGCATAAGTGGCGCTTAATTTATCAATTTGCGTTGCGCCAAAGGAATTCATTATTTGCCAGCTCGCTCTCACCGTCACTCTCTTTGCTTATTTGCTGCCTTCTCCTGCTATGTTTAGTTGCTTTTCGTGCTGTGTTTAGCATTGTCTGGCTTAAGTCCGTTGTTTATTTGTCATCATCATCATCGTCATCATTGACATCGTTATTTTTAGCTGTTGCTGTCGCTGCTTTAACGGTAGCTCAAGCGGTTGCAATGCAGTTCTTTTTGCTTGCTTCTGCTTAGCCTTCCGCTCATAAACGTAGTCAAATTGCTTGTTATGAGTGATTTCTTTGAGTAAATGTGTGTGTGAGTGCCAATCAGCAATCACTGGCAATGCTAAGAGATTACAGCAGTGTCGAGTGTGAGCAATGAAGCTCGTACTGTAAATGCTATCGCTATCTCTGTCGAACACATATCTAGCAGTTTTGAGTGCTTAAGTTGGGGTCATTCAATAAGCTATTTGTTCAAATATTTATAACTAAATAACAAAAAAAGAAAACTAAAATTTAAGAAAAATAAACAGTGTAACAGATCCATTCTCTATCTCTATCATTCTCAATCACTGTAAAATGCCCAATAACACATAACCTCAACCAAATGTGTTAAGTTGCATGTAAATCCCTGGCTAACGCTAAACATCGCAAGTAATTAAAAAGGCGAATCGCTGCAAAGCCGAAATAAGTAATTGCCACCTTGTTTGGCAACTTTCAGAGCTCATCAGCAAACAGAACAATAACAACAACAACAACAACAACAACAACAAACGCAACGCAACGCAACAAATTGACAAATTAAAAGCAAGTGAAAACCAGAAAAAAACACATAGATGAAGGACAGCGCTATCCAAAAGGAAAACAAGCCGGGCACACAATTAAGCAGAGCAAAAGCAAAGCAAGGCACAAAAAAAAGAAGAAATTAACGGGAATACCGGCTCAACAATTAGAAAGAAAAAAGGGGTTCAAGAAACAATCGACAAGTCGAGCGTCGAGCAGTGCGGGTGGGGGTGGGGGTGGGGGTTGGGGGGCAGTTGGGCGCTTTGCGTTTCGGGCTGCGCAATTATGATTATGGGTGCGTCTGCCTTCACCTCATTTCCTTCCCGCCCCTCTATTTGCCCAAACACCCCTCGTAAGCACACTTTAATTGTTTTTTATTTCAACTTTTTTTTTGTGTGCTTTCTTTTGAGGGTTGTTGCCCAGTTGCCTGGACGGAAATTCATTAGAGCATTTCGCTAAAGATGCCGAGACTGAGACTGAGATGAGGCCCGAGACAGAGCCAGCAAATGCGGCTGCGGCTGCGGCCGGGCAGCATGTCAAAGCAGTTGCCAAGACGTTTTCTCTTGGCTCTTTCTTCGGCGCAAAAATTGCAATTCTAACAAAAACCGAACAGCCCCCAACTCCAGCCGCGGCGGCCCTCAGCTCAGTGGACAATTGTCTCTGCCAGTCGTCCATTTGGACGTATCGTGGCGGGGCTGAGCGCAGAAAAAAAAGGGCTTCGCATCCTGGGCTGGCGATAAAAAATAAGGACCGCTAGCCAGGCGAGCAAACATAAAAATGCGTTCGCCCTGAAACGGCTTGGGCGGTGGGGCCCTGCTGGACTGGTGGGCGTGGACGGACAGGCACCTAAAACAGAAAGTAATCAACCCACACAGACGCACACTCAAACTCTCTACACACACACACACACACACATAGACAGACAGCGTATGAAGGACAGCGCATAGCTCGCTCTAACCCGACCCCAATCTCCCAGCCCACAAGCCACCCCATTCGCTAGACTCTCCATCTCCATCTCCATTTCCATCCCCAGCTCCAGCTCCTGCTCCAGCTCCACCTTCACTCATTTGCACAAAACACACCCACCGCTTGGCAGCAGGAGTAACTTTTCCATACACTTAGCGAAAAGAAGCCATAGACTTCAATTGAGTATAGAGAAATTATTAGATCTTTCTTAAGGAAAATCTTTTTCAGGAATAAAGAGAAGTTTAGAAAGCTTTCTTGAGGAAAGTCTGTCTTAGGAATAAGGCTAAATTTATAGATCCTTTTTAAGGAATTTTTTCTCAGCAGCAAAGGACAATTAATAGATCTTTTTTAAAGTAAAATTTTTGTCAGGAATAAAAAGAAATTTAGAGATTTTTCTTCAGGAAATCAAGATAAATTTATAGATCTTTTCTAACGAAAATCTTTCTCAGGAATAAAGAAAAAAATATAAAGACGTTTCTTAAGACAAAATCGTTCTGAGGAATAAAAGGAAATTCAGAGATCTTTCCTAACAAAAATCTCTGTTAAGGAAATTTCATCTTTCGTATATGGAAAAATTGTTCAAAAATTGTTTATGGCAATTATTTGGTGGTTAGGCAATCTAGAAGAATGCTAAGAAAGCTTTCAAAAAAAAAAAAGAATATTCAATTATTATTTTTAATATTTTTGCTCTAATTATTTAAAGCATAAAAATTGCTTAAATTTTTATATTTTTTATTCCGTATGATATTTAATTCCATATGGTAACTATTGATTTCTCTTCTTCTAGCACTCAAGAATAAGCATCTACAATAAATATAATTCATACTCGAGTCAACTAGACAGCAACAATTCGCTTTTCGTCGAGTGTTGCTTGCGTTTTTCTTCCATTTTTTTTTCCATCATTTCTGTTTTCTACGTTTTCATATTGGAGCTTTTTGTGGAGCGCAGGCGAGGGGTAGTGGGCGTCAGTTGGGCCCGGCCCTGGGTCTAGTGGGAGAGTGGGGGGAGGGGGTGTTCGTCGTTGCGAGCATTGTTCTTGTGCCGCCATGAAAATTAATGAAGAAGTGCCCGACCCATGTACCAAACGGTCCTAAAACTCCGCTCGGTCCGCACAGTCTGACTGACATGCCCGAATCCCCCGACGCGGTCAAGAGCGGGGCGTGTTGGTAGTTGGCAGAGCGGGGCTGTTGGTGGGGCAAGGCACCCTAAGCTCCATTTGTCGTTTTATTTTTCTGCCTTCAACTTCTAAGGGTGCGTGCCGTATTCTTGGCCAACTCCTGTGCGCTCCTCTCAAACAAGCCAAGAAATGTTTTTCTTTAGTTTTTCTTCTTCTGCTTGGTACTTTTTTTTGCTTAGTTTTTATTTTTTATTTTTTTTTTTTTTTTTTTGGAGCAGACCAACATTTATGCGGACTCTTTAATTATTGCGAGCGCACAAAACAATTTTAATTAAGCTACTCATTAAAGACCCGATTCTATGTGCTCTTTAAAGGATTAGAAATCAATTTTGAACTGAGGAAATATTTTCGAAATTCAATTTGCTGTTGAAGTTGAAATATTTATTGGAGTCTATAATCATAGTGGAGCCTAGAAATGAAGCCTTGAGCATTAGCAGAGTTTTTCTCTTTTCTAAAGAGATGTTATCATTGTGAAATTGAATAGGAATTGTTTATAGCAAAGGAAGGTTTTGTAAATGTTTAAAAATGATTTCGGCTTAGAAAATTTACTTTAAACATAAATTTTAATTTAATATAAAATAAAATTGCTTTAGAAGACCTTGCATAAAACATAATCTTCAATAGATATATAATATAATAATAATAATATGTCATAAATTGTTGATTCAACTGCTTCTTGCTTGCGATCTGCCTATAAAACTAAAATATCTTTTCATAATCTGAATATTTGGAAAGAAAAGAAAACTCTGCAGAATTCAACTTTCTAACTTTTTCTTCAATTCTACATACATAATATATAATCTTTGACAACTCGAAAGTAAATCTGATTTAAATATATAAAATATTTTATATATCAAATATTAAAATAGTTTCAGACAAATATTTGGGATTCTTCTAAAAACAATGATTTATTTTAAAATATTAAAATATTTTCAGATATACATTTGGGATGCTTCTGAAAGATCTAAATGACTTTACTTCACATGATCATTTCTGTAGTCAGTCTTCACTGACTGTCGCACAATATTTCATAACTAATCACTTAACAACTCTTTGTTCTTCTGCTTCTGATCGCCTTAGATGCCAGCTAAATAATCAAATCTTTTATAGCAAATATTGCATTTTGGATAGACTTTAATTTAGACTCGATGGGTCACCAAAAAAATATAAAGGCAGATAGAAAATAAAGGGTGCTGTCCACTTTTTTTTCTCTTTTTCTTTTTTGTGGGGCCACAGACAATGTCTACGAACGAGACAGATAAAATGGCAAACGTGGAATGGCAAAAGGCAAGAGCAAAACCAAAAAAAGAAGAGAGAAAAAAAAACAAAAGGCGAATGTTTAAAACGAGAAACGATTTGAGCAAACAAACGTCGCATTGGTTAAGCCAAACCCGGCGGATAGAATAGTCGCAAAAAAGGACACACACATGCTCTAGAGGGAGTGGGTGGGAGTGTGTGTAAGTACGTGTGTGTGGGCGTGTGCGGGGGTGTGTGCAGGTGTGAGTGTCTGTGTGTGTGTGGGCCGAGAACTGTCCACGTTTAGAGGTGCTTGCCGTTCCGTTGCCAGTTGCTTTCTTCTTTTTTTTTCGGCTGGCATACACATGCAACGGCCGCTAGATGGCGCCAGACGTGACGCGAGTGGGTGTGTGGCTGTACGGGAGGCACTGATGACGACGCCTTTGCTTTTAGCTTGATTGCCAAGCCTAGTTAACTGTAAAGTTTTATAACTTTGCCCAGCTACCAAGGACTACCCGACACCCTATGCCCTACCCAGTGCACCCTGAAGCCCGCCGCCTCCGTGCGGGTGTTAAAATCGCTTGGTTTATTACACGCGCCATCGCAGCCCTTGGTAGAGCTCCCACAGCTGTGCGGCCCACACACACACACACATTGTCCCGTCCTTAACGGCAGCAGCGACGTCACTCGACCCTTTTAAAAAGTCGTCAATACTTGGCATGTACACCCTACTCTCAGCGTACCCTTACCCTTACCCTTACCTTTACCCACACGCTACCCTACCCCAACCCCATCTTGCACCCACGTCCGAGCCCTGCGTGTACCTCTGGTCGCCACCCACTTAGCGATTCCTGTGTACCGTGCAACGGCCTCTGAACTTTGCCAGCAACAACGAGGACAGTCGAAGGACGAGTCACAGACCGACGCCCAGGCGTCTATCAAATTCCAATTTCGGTCCGTTTTTTCTATACCCTGTATGCGCTGGCCAGCTGGGTATGTTGGTGAAAGGAGGAGTGCTTAGAGTATATCAAATACGACTCGATGATGTTGTTTATACTCTTTAATAATCAGGGCATCTGTTAGTCGTGCATGCTCACTTGCCGCTTAAAGGTTTCTATTTTTTTTTTGTGCCTTCACCGGCATTCAAAGTTTATGGCGTCTTTTTAGCGTAAATCCTGCATGGGTAACCGGAAACCCGTAACCCCTGCAGCTAACGCAACTGCGTTCCTCGCCTTTCCCCCTTCTCGAGCTACCCTATGAACAACCTTTTTTCTGGGACCTTAGACTAAGGACTAAGGACCGCCTTCCTAAAGCACAGACAGCATCTTCTATATTTTTTTTTTTGTTTTATAGATCGACGGGTAAGGGATTTCGAGATTGCGGATGGTTAGGCTGAGCCCGTTTCCTGTTTAACTCTCATCCAAATTAAGCTCAAATTTTCAATTAGATTTTTTTTTGTCATATTTTCGACACCTAAAAATGTTGATGTATAATTTGTATGAGTTGAGTAATTATCAATATATTATGTACAGCTGTGTTCATTAGAATAGTAGTGCCACGGATACTTTGGACAGCAAAATTTTGTGATAAACATAAAAAAATCTGAGTGTATATATATAAAATGTATAATATAATTATATAATTATATAATTTATATATATATATATATATATATATATATATATATATATATATATATATATATATATATATATATATATATATATATATTTATACCTATATATATTTTTATAAAATATATATTTATATAAAATGTTCGACTTTTCAGTCGCACTACTATTTTTATGAACACAGCTGCACACACATATTATTATTATTATTATTATTATTATTATTATTATTATTATTATTATTATTATTATTATTATTATTATTATTATTATTATTATTATTATTATTATTATTATTATTATTATTATTATTATTATTATTATTATTATTATTATTATTATTATTATTATTATTATTATTATTATTATTATTATTATTATTATTATTATTATTATTATTATTATTATTATTATTATTATTATAATTATTATAATTATTATTATTATTATTATTATTATTATTATTATTATTATTATTATTATTATTATTATTATTATTATTATTATTATTATTATTATTATTATTATTATTATTATTATTATTATTATTATTATTATTATTATTATTATTATTATTATTATTATTATTGTTATTATTCTTTGTTCATTTTTAAATTATTTATCTTGAATTTGTTGTAAATTATACAGAATATAATAAAGGAAGTTTAATTTTTGGTGAGATATATAGATTTCTATCGCCTTTCTATCGAGTTTTCGATTCGCATTTAATTTTTATGAGACATACGAAAATGACAGAAGAAACGGAAATATAAATAAATACTTCTGATATTTATGTAATTTCAAGTTTTCAGACCAACTTTTATTTAAGGTGCTTTACTTCCTTAAAAAGTTGATCTGAAAATTTTATAGGCTAAGACTCAGATGCTAGTTGACTCAAAACACATAACCTGAATATATAAATATAATAATTTTATAGCTGTCACATTATTAGTTTGTGAAATATAGCATTTTGAGTGAATCAACTTAGGTTGAAGAAAGAGCAAAAACAGGAGTTTCCTGTGTTAATAAAAAGGCATTGCTTTTTGGCGAAAATCAATGATGTTCCAGCCAAATCTTGATCTGACAAACATTATTCGGATTTTGCAGCAGGAATATCAATCAATGAGAAGTCGTTTGCTTAGTTTGAATACGGCGAAATGAGCATCGAGCACGATGCAAGTAGTGGGAAAGGCTTTTGCCGACGAAAGCATCAAAAAAAGTTAACAAAATAAATTTCAGTGACCACAAAGTGAAGTTGATCGAGACAGCTGCGACTCTAAAGATACCAAAGAAATGTGTAGGATATATAATTTTATATAAAGCAGATGTAGCATTTCCCAATTTGCCGCAAACCTAGTCGGTGTATCGGAAAAATCTGAAATACTTTTATTAGACGAGTGTACCAAGGAGTAACTAACACATGTGTGTCAAGTGTCCCAAGTCTCTAGCCAATATACTCCTGTCACTTGAGGAATAAGTAATATATATTATACATACATAAGTATTTATATATAATATATATAAAAATAATATATATTCTTGCCATATTACACTTGCTTTTCCATATAGAGTAGATTTTTCCAGAAAATTCATTTTAATGCTTAGTCAAGCCGAACACATTTCAATGGAATGGAATATAAAGCAGAATAAATATATAAAATATATATTAAATATTTATTTTGGGTATTCAAATATATATATATATATATATATATATATATATATATATATATATATATATATATATATATATATATAAATATGTATATGTACATATACCTATATGTATATTCCAATCAGTTGTGAAGTGCGCTACTGAGATAACCTCGCGAGAACAACTTGACGCTCAACTGACAAGAATAATATATATATATATATAAATTGTATATATATATATATTTCATATATATTCACTCGCTCATCTAGCACTTATATAGCTTTTATATAGTATTTTAGTGATTTCTAAACTGAAGTCTATTTAGTGGCCACCCGCTCAAGTGCTGATCTCAGTTTCGTTTCAACACTCGCAGCATGAAAGGTGCAAATTATTTTCTGGTCTGCAGCAGCCTGTTGTGCCTGTTGGCGCTGGCCCTGGAGGTAGGTCAGTTTGTATTGAATTGAGTGCGCAATGACGTCATCCTGCTTATCTCAGCTAAGCAGCGCAACGAGCAGCAGCGGGACTAATGATACACCCAGCGTTGCTTTGACCCGCCAAGCCATCGAGCTGGGCATGGAGCCAGCGGCATTGGGTGAATTGTGGAGAACCAAACAGCCGGTGATAATCAGCCAGCCGGACGAACAGGGTCAGATGCAAACGACAACCTACACGCTCTCGCCGGATGGTCAAAAGCTAAGCAAGACTTCCAGTAAGCAGGAGCTGCCGACAACTACGCCCCCAGCATTGCCAACAGCCAAACCCTCGGGAAATCCTCAAACGGATTGGGAATACTTGCCAACGAGTGGGGTCAATCGACGCACTTTCACCTTGAGCAGCAATTCGCCATTTGACGAGAATTGGCCAGGTTTTCGTAGCTGGCCCAGCTTCGACTTTCCAGCTGGCGTAACGCCACAGACAAGCACCAAAACGGAGAAGGACGATCAAGGACGCACTGTGACGACGACGATCAAGACATATAATGGACCGGTGGGCAGCACCAGCTGGTCAACGGGCACAGAGCTAAAGCCGAATTGGCCAAATTTTGAATTTCCAGCGGGCGTTGCTCCACAGACAACCACCAAAACGGAAAAGGACGATCAGGGCGGGACGATTATAACAAGAACTCGCACCTATAACGGACCAGTCTTTCGCACTTGGTCAACATTTGGAGGAGATGTCGGAGGAACTTTGCCCACCAGCTGGCAACGATCCACTCCTCCCTTATTTCAACATGACTTGCCATCATGGTTTAAGAATCCACAATTCGCTACTGGACTAGATGATGCTGCACCTGAAGCTGCAGCTGGAGAGGTGCCCAGTTTGGTGCCCACGACCACAGTGAAATCCGTACCCGTGTTCATGCCCACGCTCAATTCTTATCCAACCAGACAACCGGACAGCAGTTATCCACCATTGCCCACAGCCCCACCCAAGCCGTTGCCCAACCCCGAGGATACCCTCCGGCCCGTAACCAACATCAATTTGGATGAGCTGCCTGCGACAAAAGTTACCTATCGAAGCAATTTCAACTCGGTTGAACCACCAAAAACTGCCGAAATGGAGCCAAATGTAAGGGAACTGCTGAATCGTGGCGGCATCACCGACAACGACATACAACAGGCCAAGGAGCTGGGCAACGATGTGGTACGCACGCGAGTCTTGCCCGATGGCAGAACAATCAAGACAACGGTGCGTGTTAACAATTGGACAGCGGCTGCACCACCTGCACCACCTGCACCGCCTTCACCACCAGCACAACTCGTACCGCCGCCGCAACGCGACAGCGCCATCGAGAACTTTTTGTCCCAAGTGCATCTATCGCCAACGGACATCAGCAATCAAAATGGGGAACTGGTCAAAACGATTGTCGACCAAAATGGACGCGTCTTGAGCGTCAAATTTGTGCTGAGCGATGTGAAGGGAGAGGAGGGTCAGCGACCAGCTCAAGAGCAGCCAACCAAATAGAAGCGGCAAATAGATTAGAAATAATAAAGGAATTATAAGAAATGTAAAATAAAATATTTAATATATATCAATGAGTATATATATATATATATATATATATATATATATACGCTTAAAGTTGTCAACAATAAATATGTCCATGTGAACTTGTATCAATAAATCAATCAATAAATGCTTATCAGCGCGTGTTTAACCCAGAGCAAGTCGAGCAGTGTTTGAATATTTTCGTAAAAGCTATAAATGTGATCAAGATTGCCAGACTAGGAAATGCCCTATATACTGCTTAGAGTTTACAGTATATATACTGTATATATTACAGTATGTATAGTTCAGCCGCACTACTATTTCAATGGTCACTATTATTTTTGTGACTACAATATACGATATAGTAGTAGTCATAAAAATAGTAGTGATCATTAAAATAGTAGTGTAGTGTGTCTTGGACAGAAAAGTTTTATTTTGAAAGTAATCTGCGTAAATAATATAAATCTTAATATTCATTTCAAATTCTTTTCAAAATATTATTTTAATCAGAAAATATTGCTGCCAAACATTTCAGCTGCACTACTATTTTTATGACCACAGCTGTATATATATATATATATGCATACATATATTTTCTGTGATAATTTTAAAGATTATTAATCCGCATTAAAATCATTTATAAGGAAAATAAATTATCAGAACAAACATCATCTTTAACTCCATCTATATCTCTCTATCTATATAGCACATATTTTATTATATTAGCTATAATCTTTGAACTGATTGATGCTGATGTCAATATCAATAATATCCATCTAAAGACAGTTTCTATATCTACAACAATTTTGAATATGAAGCTAGGAACAAAATAATATGAAAAGTTTTCTTCTTTTCTATTGCTAAAAATATTATTTGAGATGTTAACTGAATGCAAATTAACCAATTTGCTTTGTCGAATTCGAAAAAAATATATTTTTTATTGCGTAGGAACGAACTGTTCTTTTATTAAACTCCAAACTAGAACTAAAGTACAAATGTGCTCGTATGCTGCCAGTCAGCTATGTTTATGGTAAAGCTTCTTATGATAAAGCTTTAAAGCTTGAAAGCTCATGAGAGTGGCTTACGTGATCGGGATCAGAAGTGTGAAAAAATTATGTTTATATTAAAGCTGGAATTGCTTATGCTGCGTTTCTGGGAAGATTGCGCATAGAAGACTTTTTGTTCATATTTTGTGTTTATATTGAAGCTATAGTTAAGTGGCTTGAAAACGGATGCTGAGTGTTTTATGCTATGATTACTAAAGCTATGTTTACAGCTAGAAAGAGTTAAGTTAAGCAATTTGAAACTTGTTTGTATTCTTAATAAGTTTCACTTAAGTGGCTGGGTGATAACTTGCATATGTTGAGTTTATGATTGAAAACAGATTTGCACTTGATCTTGACAGAGATAGCAGAGATAAGCAGAGAGACGTTGTTGACGCTGTTTAATATATTGTAAATAGACTGAATTGATTGACTACTGTCCGAAGATAGAGGAATAAATTCTTGGATTTTCCATAGTTATCTCAGAGTTAACTTTATATAACTTCCGGGAAATGTTTAAGTCAAATTCACAAATTTTTGCAATTAGCTAAAATTTTCACTTTGGCATTTTTCATGACACAAAATATTATCTCAGAGAATGGTTTTTTTATTTTGTGACAAATTTCAGAATAATTGAAATTTGAAAGTTAAATAAAATAAAATAAAATTCAATAATTGTAATAAAAATGGGAATTTCGGCATATACGAGGGCTGTTCAAAAGATATGGCATCTTTTTTAATTTTGACGGGTAAGGTATCTATATAGTGCTCATAAGTTCTTAGAGAGATTTTTAAGCTGGAATCGGATTTTCCTCTGATAAATTGTTTGGCATTATAACATATATCTATATAAGTATAATATATAATAATATAATTATATTATATATTTATATATATATTATAAATAATCCAAAAAAAACAACCAAAATTAGTAATCGGAAAATTCATCAAAAAATATGAAAATTGCAAACTGCAATGTTAAAACAAACTTAGCCATAAATTAAACACTTAAACGTTATAAAGGGGCTAAATAAAATATAAATTAATAAAAATTATGTATATTTATATATGCATTAATATATGCATAACTCTAAAATTTATTGTACTATACGTAGTCGAGATAATTACTTACCGCACCTGTAAAAAAAAAACAAGAGCACCTGCAACAAATACTATGCAACTACAAAAAGCAGTCTAAAATAAACTAAGCGCATGGAATTTTCAATTTAAATAAGCATTCTAATTTATTACATACATATGTCTTCTTCTTCCTCTTCCTCTTTCTCATATTGTTCTAAATGCAAAAAGCCGAAAAATGCGTTTTACACACAAAATAAAATAAGCATTAAAATTTGTGTTTTACTAATTTATTTTTTTTTGGTTTGCTGGACTTGCGCTAATAACTGAGCTGGAAAATAACAAAAAAAAAAAGAGAAAAAAGAAAGAAAACAAAATAAAATAAAATATAAAATACAATACGATGATAAAAAACAATTAAATACTAAATAAAAAATAAACAAAATACAACAAAAGCATTGCATTAAGCGTGTTAACAGCGTTATTAAAGTATAAAAAAAAGATTGCATCAAAACAAATTATAAAAAATAGATAAATTAATAAAAAAAACAAATGAAATGGAATTCAATTTAAATTCCAAAAAACAAACAAATTTAAGTAAGTAAAAAAAAACTATTGCGTAATTTTGCATTTGTTGGTGGCCGAAAATTGTTGTTGTAGTTGTAGTTGTTGTTGGTGTTTTTTGTTTCGATTTTGTTTTTTGGGGTTTTCTGTCTCGCTCTCTCATTAGCTCATTTACATTGCGATAGATGCGTTAGATTTATAAGCCAAGCATGTCATAGAAAAAAGAAACTAAATTAGTAAAAAATTTGTTGTCGATCAATTGTGAATTACAAAAATCGCTTAGGCTATAAAATTTGTAAAATTAAAACTAATTATCGAAATATAATATAAAATGAATATTTTATAGGTAAAGAAATAACTTCGAAGCGCCCGAAGTTAAATACCCTTGCAGAGTAAGCAGCGATAAAGTCTAAAATTTTGCCAAGTGTATGAAATAATTAAAAGATTTTCTAACAAACACTTACTTTTCATAGCCTTTCTTTCCCTTTCTATTCGTTGGGCCATGTGGATAATGTGGATCACATTTGCCGTTTTCTTCACTTTTTTTCATTTGACAGAAATTTCGATTGTAATTTTCAGCACGGATGGTAGTTGGATTTAGAATTGGAATTAGAATTATATGAAACACATGACACAAACTGATAATCTTTAACTTAAAAAAAAAACCCAAGCAAAATAGGTATGCCACCCGCAGCCGTACAACACAACCGATCTAAGTGACAGACGCGCACAGACTAAATCTTCTTACTAAACTGACGCCCGCAACAGTTTCTCCTGCTCACACCACTCAAATTATACTCCACACTCCTTTCCTAAAAAGCGCTTAACTAACGACCCACGTTAAGATCAAAAGCAAGAGCAATTAGCAGCTTAGGATAAATCTTGCACTCACACATAGACAATGACCAATGCGGATAATCGGTTTCTGCTCGTACGGGAATTAGCGATACTTGCACTCACATATTATCCGTACGTCTTACTATTGAGTGCAAAAACGCAAAAATAACTTACGTTATCTTTTACTCTCTCAACAGCAATCGGCAATTTTCGGTTAGGTTTAGTCCGCCGCGCCGTTATTTATGCTTTGCAGCTCACTCACTCGCACTCACAAACAAACAGATAAAATCAGATCAAAACCAAAAGCGCCACCTTGTGCCTCAGCACACTGCCAGCGTTGCCCATAACTAATCTAGCTCTCCCATGTAAAGATTTTCTAATAATCACTCACTTTTCATAGCCTTTCTTTCCCCTTCTATTCGTTGGGCCACGTGGATCATGTGAATTATATTCGCCGCCATTTTCTTCACTTTTTTTCATTTCACAGAAATTTCTATTGTAATTTTATTTTAAGCACGGACGGTAGTTGCATTTAGAATTGGAATTAGAATTCTAAAAAAAAACACATTACACAAACTAATGAGCTTTAACTTCAAAAAAAAAAAAACCAAGCAAAATAGGTATGCCACCCGCAGCCGCACTACACAACCGATCTAAGTGATAGACGCGCACAGACTAAATCTTCTTACTAAACTGACGCCCGCAACAGCTTCTCCTGCTCACACCACTCAAATTATACTCCACACTCCTTTCCTAAAAAGCGCTCAGTTAACTAGCTGCGTTTACGCTCACTTTTTCTACACCCGTTTTAAATAAGATCAAAAGCCAGAGCGCAATTAGCGCTTAGGATAAATCTCGCACTCACACATAGACAGTGACCAATGCGGATAATCGGTCTCTGCTCGCACGGCAATTACCGATACTCGCACTCACATATTATCCAAACGTCTTACTATTGGGTGCAAAAACGCAAATGTATGAGTGAGTTATCTTTCACTCTCTCAACAGCAATCGGCAATCTTCGGTTAGGTTTAGTCCGCCGCGCCGTAATTTATGCTTTGCGGCTCATTCACTCGCACTCACAAACAAACAGATAAAATCAGATCAAAACCAAAAGCGCCACCTTGTGCCTCAGCACACTCTGCCAGCGGTGCACATAACTAATCTAGCTCTCCGGCTCACACGACGTTAAAGTCTTATGCCTTATTCCTAGAAAGCGCTCAGCTTGTCTTCGTCTTTGACATGAATGAAATTTCCGTACGGGTGCAGTTTATCCGCTGCAATTATCCATTTCAAGTACACTCATTTAAGACGAGATCAAAAATAAGAGCACTAATGACTACTTATGCTAAATCTCTCACTCACTCACTACAGCAATGGCCCGTTTGCCACTTACACAAGCATTTTATCCATATGTCTTGCTCTAGAGTGCACAAATGCAAAATGAGATCAAAACAAACAAAGAGCGTGCATGAGCGAGTGCGCTATCTTCACACACTCAACAGCAATGGCCACTCAGCACCTAGCAGCTCACCCGCTCACGCTTGTTTGTTCGCCCCACTACTTATTCTGCAGACTAAATGCACCATCTCCCTTACTCTTAACAGCAGTTCTCACTCTGTGCATAAACACATTCTGCCAGTGATGAGATCCCATACTAAACAAACACACTAATATACATATTGAGTGTAACGGATAAACTCAAGAAAAAACAACTCTTCACACACATACACATTGAGTATTGTGCACTCTGCAAGGGCATGCAAAAAAGGTAACACTAAATGCGTTCAACTAATTAAAAAGCTTTGCCTACGAGTACTTCAAAAAAAGCTGAGCATAAAAAATATTATTATTATTAAACAATTACAAAGGACATAAATATTTGAAAATTTTGCTTGCATATTTGATTTTGCTTAATTCTGCGCATTTCATTGTTTTATCGCTCAACAATGCTCAAAAAATAGTAAAAATGATGTATGTATAAATAAATATATATAAATTTTTTTTGTTGTTATTAATAAATATTAATGTGCGCCGAAGGCATTTAAATTGAATAAAAATTTAATATATAATGGGAAAAAAGTGCAAATTGAATATTGCATAGAATAAAAAGTGATTTGCAATTTGTTGTTTATGCGTTAATATTATAAAAATTAAGCTAAATTCAGGAAAAAAGTGGGTAATTGTGAAATTCAATAAATAATTATAAAAAAAAACAAACATTAAGTATCAATTGTCATGGTAATAATTATATAAAAATTGTATTAATAATATTTGAAAATGTATAAAAATATAGAATATATGATATTAAATCATATATTAACTTTGAATAAATATGCTTAACTGTGACGTCACGTGGCGGCTATCCACACTCTTATATAAGTAAAACATATTGAAATTGTATAAGCACAAATATGTTATAAATGAGAAAAATGAACACAATATAAGAGATCATATATGTCTACCAATTAAACTTCTTATATGTAGAAATAATTGCATGTTATCCGAGCTCTTTTATATACTTGCTGTATAACACTCTTATAAAACAGCACTTATAATTGTATATAATCTGCTCTGCTGCTGTCTTACTCTAACCTCATACATCTTAAGTGCATAAAGTTGAGTTCCAACTCTTACACTTATATTTGCCTCCCTCCCTCTCTCTCTCTCTCTCTATCAGTAAGTTATCTAAAGCGTATATTTAAAATCTTTACTCACCAGATTATCAAAGCGCAGCGCATCCTCGTCACTCAGACCCATGCTGCGAGTGAGCTGCAAATATGTGGATGTTATTGGCTTAAGGCGCTCCAAGTCGAGCGGCGGCAACGGCTGCTGCGTTGAGCCGCTGCCGGCGCCGACGCCGACGCCACCGCGCAGCATCACCTGCGGTATACGCAGATCAGCTGACTGTGGCAGCGGCAGCGACAGAGGCAGCGGCAGCGTCTTTGGCGGACTGAGCAGCTCCAGTTTGAGCGGTGCAGCAGCAAGGGGCGTGGATGTGGTTGGGGGCTGGCCATTGCTGGAGCTGGAAAATGAAGATTTCGTTAGATTGATGGGCGTATGAGGTGCTGTCACTGTGGCTGGGCCGGTGGGCGTGGCAGTTGGCGAGCGTGCAGAAGACGCAGTCGATCGGAGAGGGGAGGAGCCGCCGTCAGCAGGCGTTGCCTTGCTGGCAGTGGTGGTGCTAGTGGTGGTTGTTGTTGGATAGCTGAGACTCTGCAGCAGGCTGCTGCCGTAGAGGGGCGGTGCTAGGACCGGTTGACTCAAGAGTGAGCCGCCGCCGCCGCCGCCGCCGCCAGCATAGAAGCGTCTCATGAAATCGTAATAGCGGACAAGATTATCCCGTGACTTGAGCAGCTGCAGATCAAGGCTGGGCAGCTGAGCTTGTGGCTCCACCGACGGCGGACTTAACGGACGCTGCAATTGGGGCTTGACTCTGATCTTGGGCACGCCCACCTCTGCCGACGCCTCGCCAGCCGCAGCCGCAGCCTCAGCGAGCGGCACAGGGGCTGTGGGACTTGTGGATGCTGGTGCTGGTGCTGCTGGGGGTGCAATAGCATCCAATTGGGTGGCACTGGCGCTGCTGGCCAGCGTGGCCAGCGTTGCGTGCGCCTTGAGATCGGCGCTCGAGTGACGCCGACGCTTGGCCGTCGGACCCGCCTCCAGCGAGCTCTCCGTATGCGAGGAATAGTTCAAATAGGCTTCCACCTCCGAGGAGCTCTCGTTGCCAGCCAGGTCGTCCTTGGTGGCAGCCGAGGGCGACGAGGGGCGCAGATTCTTCTTGCACTCAGGGCAGATGGTCAGGAAGCGAGTGACTGCCTCGCGGGGCAGAAATGCATAAGTTTCGGTTATCTGCAGTAAGAGAGAGGGAAAGAGGAGGGAGGGAGAGAGAGAGCGAGAGAGAGAGATGAAAATAAAATATATATATATATATAATATATAATAATAATTATAATGATAATTATAATGATAAATTAAAATTTTTTAAATAAATTCTTTATCATAGTTTCTAATTATTATAATCAATAACTAGATCTTAATCTAATTGATAATTACCTAAGTAATCATTATCATAATGAGCATTACACTAGTGAATACTCATGTAATGATCAATAGTGCTCAATCATTATTATCGTTTACTTAATGATCGTTAACATAATATTCATTACAATTATTATTAAATGCTAATGCTAATGATAATGTTAATGCAAATGCTAATGCTAATGCTAATGCTAATGGTAATGGTAATGCTAATGGTATTCCTAATACGACTACTTATACATAATCTAATATTAATACTAATAATCATGATAATGCTTCGTCTTATGCAAATGCTAATGTTGATGCTAGTATTAATGCTTAAACTCTAACACTGATACTAATACTCATACTAATTGCTAATTCTAATGCTAATGGCAATGCCAATGCCAATGCTAATGCTAATGATAATACTTATGCTTATGCTAATACTCATGATAATTCTTCTTCTTATGGGAATGCTAAAGCTGATGCTAGTGCTAATGCTTATTCTAATACTAATGATTTTGCTTATACTTATGCTAATGATAATGTTCATGCTACTGGCAATGATAATGCCAATGTTTATACTTCTGCATCAGCTACTGCTTCTGCTAATGCTAATACTAATACACATATTAATGCTAATACTAATACTAATGCTTATGCTTTTGCTAAGACTTAAAATAATGCTGATGTTCATGCTAATGCTAATGCTCATACTTCTGCTTCGGCTCTGCTTCAGCTAATGCTAATGCTTATGCTTATTCCAAGGCTTATACTTATACTATTGCTAATATGTATGCCAATGCCAATGCCAATGCCAATGCTAATGCTAATAGTTATGATTGTGACTCATACGCTACACTCACAATGCGATAGGTGCGTTTCTGTCCCGCGTGCATGCCACTGCGTCCGCCCAGCTCCATGTGCACGTTGTAAATGATGTCGAAGAACTCCTCAACGCAGGCCACCTTGCGGTAGATGCGACGCCCGAAATCTTTGCTCTTGGAGGCGGCGAACAGATCCACAGCGCCGGGATTGTCAGAGAGCACAGCCGTGCTGGACAAGGGCTCGAAACGACGTCGACTACCAGGCGCTTCCTCGAAGCCATCTGGACGCTTGGTCGTAAAGCCTGCAGGAAAGAGAGCGACAGATTAAGCTAGGACTGCGCTACTGAGGCTGAGGCTGAGGCTGATGAGCAATTTCAGCTTAAGAACTTACCCTTTGTCTTCACCCAGAAGCGAAACTTGGAGCTATCTGGACGGCTGTGCTCTTTGCCCTCGAGCGCCTTCAGGATGCGCACCTTTTTGCGCAACGTTATCGTCTTGGTCTTTGCCTGATCCCCGTAGGTCTTGAGCGCCCATGGCTGGAACAGCTCGTAGATCACCTCCCGTTCGCTGGCCAATTTGCCCAGCGACAGGGGTTGCTCCGGCAGCTGCTCAACCACCTCATCGACATCCGCATCGTAAGCCGTCTCCGGCTCAGGCTCCGTCCGTGCAGAACGCTCCTCCTGCTCGTCTATCGCATAGAGTTTGTGCTTATGGCCACCAATCTCCGACAGACCGAGCGCCGAAGACTCTGCGAACGAAGCCTGATCGAGACTGTGCTTACGATGTTTGCCATTGGACTGATCCATGGGAGCAACAAGACTCAGAGAACGTTTTACTTCAACAAAAAACTCTTTCGATCAGCGCAAAGTCCAAGCGATAAAGCAGCGCATTGAGTGAACTGAGAATTTTGTAATAGATTTTGGGATATGTTTTCTAGAATATTGAGCTAAGCGGAAAATAATATTTCTTCATGGAGCTGCAAAGAGGGCAAAATATATTGATTAAGTGTATATAAAGGTTAAGTTTGTCTAAGTATAAAAGTTGAATTAATAATAGATTTTATTAAGATTTAGTTTAAAGTTTCGATTTACTTTCATATGACATTCCAAAGTTAAGCTAAGAGATGTTTTATCTAAATTGAATGTATAGTCGGTTCGAATGGCTGTTATTTATTTAAATATTTCGCTGAAACTTAGCTAATTCCTATTTGAAATTCAAATAATAATCTTGCAAATGTATTTAGTTGAAAATCCATATTAGTGGAGCATGATTCTACTCCAAATTAGTCAAGCTCAAACTAAATTGAAATCTAGCATATTTAGTATTTAGTTTAACCTAATCATAGTTTAATCTTTAAGACAATTGTTTCCTAACAATTTTACATAAATATTTAAATAATGAACCAAAGTTCTAATCTCAATTAATCAGAGTTCAGCTGCATGTGAAAGGAAGTTTTTAAACAAATTTTAAGTTTGGCTTCTAGCTGAGTCATAATACTTATGAGTATGGCCTAAATAATATATAACTTTTCAATTATATTTATTTTTTTTTACAAGTTTTACTGGTTTTTATTTTTTAATCATTTCATTTTAAAGGAACTCCAAACACTGCTGTGGCCTTCTGTGACTGTAAAATGCATAACTCTCTAAAAATTTATTTTTAATTTTTCAGTATAATGGACCATGGTCGTAATCCCTCTTATTTAACCCTTAAAACTGCAGCTAAATTAAAATTATAGCAAAAATCTTGTTTTTGATTCAAAATTATACTCAAGCGACTTGATTTAGGATTCTAGTATAATATATCAACGTTCTATTCACTATTTTCATATTCAGCTTGTACATGATTTATGCTCATATTGAAAATGACTTTGAAACAAATTTTTTTTTTTTATAAAATTCAATTTACTAGGATAAGGCTCTAAACACTTTTATACGGCAATATGAACTCTGTAATATTTTTGTTTAATTTTAGCTATGACCAAATGATACTTTTGACTCAAAAGTCTTAGAACTGATTTTGTGTTTATGTCTTAGCACAGGCACATATTGGGTACAGGCTATTGCCTTCGTTCGATGTATATAAGTTGTATTTAAGCACAGATTCGAACGTGTTTTGTATTGAAACATTACTAAAAGTTAAGCAAAAATCTTGTTTTTGATTCAAAATTTTACTCAAGCGACTTGATTTAGGATTCTAGTATAATATATCAACGTTCTAATCACTATTTATGGCACTTCACTGCACGAGATCACATTTAATAATTTAATAATAATTTTTTGTTTTTTAATTTTGTACAAAATTTATTTATCTTAAATTAAATTTTTTTTCAATGTACAAAACTCAAAGTTCTTCTTGAAACTTTCAATTTCATAAATAGTTTTATATATAATCCAGCCTCACTCCCACTTTTCACTTACTTTAACGAAAACTCTTGAGAAAACAATTTTTTTTTTTTAACAATTAATGCAAAATTAACAGAGAATTTAAAAAAACGAAATTGATTCGAAAAAACAGAACAAAACGCGACGAATCGATCGTCCTTCAACAGCAAAACAAACAACAACAATAAAAAAGTGCGCGACGCGACCGAAATGAAGTTTCAAACACAACTGATCGGCATTGATGGGCCAGCCGAAAGTCCAGTCCAGTCCAGTCCAGTTCAGTTCAATTCAGTTGCTCAAGGATGCTGAGTGGATCAGACAGAATCGGGTGCAGTCGAAGACAGGCTGCAAACCGGTTCAACAGTTGACCGCTCATCTTTGAACTGCCCAAGTCAAGTTAAAGAAGGGTAGCTCTGCCAGCAATGCCAATAGTACAGGGTATGCGCCTAACCCTTAAGCCTACCTCAATAATTGCGCAATTGCTAAGGGCCAACCCAGTGAGCGCACAATATAAAACGTCTTTTGCGCTTTTTAAGAAATGCTCACCCTCTCACTCTCTATATCTTGCGCTCTCCCTGTCTCTCTCTCTCTCTCTCTCCCTCTCTCTCTCTATCTGTGTGTTTCTCCAAACCCACCCTCGTTTAGGTGGGCATATTTTGCATTTTTTCATAGCATACTTTTCGCTGCGAGTATCTCATATTTCTTTGCATTGAAATATTTGACGCTCTTTTTTTTTTTGCTTTTCTGAGACACCCGCACATGTTATTCCCGCCGCCGCCCTGCCACACCCCCTTGCTATGACGCCTGTTGAGCCTTTTTGTTAACCTTGAAGCAGGCATTGTATTGTCCTTGCTTTGCTTTTTTCTGTTTTGTTTACTTTGAAAGTCACGAAGAAGTTGGGGTATTTTGTATGTGAAGTATGTTGAAGTTGGCTGATTTGATAGAGAGACAAGTTGAAGCTCTTAAATAGTTAAGTTCATAAATTCATATAAATATTAATAATTTATTTTTTTAGTTTCTATAATTTTCAGAAATTTCTTTTTTATTATTATTTATATATTCAATTTTGGAAATATCTAAAATATTTATAAGCATTTCATGAAGTAAATGCTTTATGAATAAATCACTATTAAGTTATTCACATTACTTTTATTTTTATCTTTTACAAAACTAATTTAATGTTTACGTTTTCTTTCAGTTAAACTCATTTAATGCTTTCACATAGCTAATTAAATAAGGTTAACAGATAATTTATATCTGTCATATTTACATTGTCAAATAAAATTATTTAATTCCCTGTTTTATATGAAAAAAGAACTTTTAAATTTTACACATCAAACAAATAGCGAAAAACTTATTAACCAAGTTTCAAATAAACACATTTTGACTTGCTGAATATCGAGCTGATATTAGAATTGTTAGTAAATGTAATTTTGAAACTAGGCATACTAGTTATACCTTGCTCAACCACGTCAAATTTTCAATATATGCCAAGCAAAAAACTGTTTTTCTTCATACATTAAACTTTCAATATTTCAAGAGCATGTCATGATACAGCAATACTTAGAATGGCCCTATGTCCGTAGTTTTGCCTAGTTTCAAATTTAGATTTACAATTTGAAGCCTCTATGAAAATCAAAACACTTTGAAATACTTAGTTTCAATCGTAGAAGTACATAAAATATTATGAAAAACTTTCACATGTTTCCTGTTTACTGAAACCTGTTGGCCAGTGTCGCCATTTAAAATAAAAAATTAAATTACTAAAAAAAAATTGGTAACAGTTCTTTGCAATTATTTATATAAATTCAAATCACTTCCTAAATGATTATTTAATTATTTTTATATTATTAACTTTTAATTACAATTTTCTATTATTTCAACCATTATTATTATTATTATTCATCTTCTGGAACATCTCTTTCCTTTAATTCCCGCTCAACACTTTTTGTCATTTTTGCTCGCGCTTAAAAGTATGCTACGCTTTTATTAAAAAGAATTTGCGCTCATCTTCTGCTGGGACGGACCTACGTCTTACACTATATATATAAATATATATGTTTGGGGTGAGTTGTCTTGCTTGGTTTATCTCTTTAAGGGTTAGGCTATTTGTTTTCATTATCCTAAGTGTGTGTGTGTGTGTGTGTGTGTGTGTGTGCATTGAAGTCTTGACTGCTGATTGGTTGTCACTGTCCCAGTCCAAGCAAAGCCAACCAACTACCCAGCCACAGCCCCTGTCGGCCCTGTTCGTCTTGTTTATGTGACTTCTGTCTGCAGCTCAGCATCGGGCCAAGCCGAAGTTCAACTTAATTGCTGGACCCGTTTAAAGGCAGCAACAAAAACAGGATGTTTTTGCATAAAATCGAGTTGTTTTGTGCCGCCAAAATATGTCAGCATCAAATGCATCAGCTCTTCAACTTCAACCGGTTTTTTGTAACGTTCGTTTTGGAATATTTTTTACTTTGCATAAAATATCTAGGAAAATCTTTGTAACGTTCAGTTAAGTTGATCGCAAATAAGCCACAGCAGTCAGTGGTTTCTGTTTTTGATGGGATTAGCCAGAGGAAAGTGCCCTGGGTCATATATCCATGAGTACGAGCTGAGAAGTCAGCGTACCAGCACAGAAACTGAATCTCAATAGAATTTGTTTGGGTGTGAAATTAATAATGAATTTGATTAAGAAATTTGTTGCTTAAGAAATTTTTTTGAATTATTGTTCAAAGTTTAACTTGAAGCTATGAACTTTTTAATAGGTCGTGTCATGAGAGAAACTTAATTTTTGATCGCCCTAAAAGCAAGGTCGATATTCAATAATATTTGAAAAAAATATATTTACGATTATTTTTTTAAGAATTAAAAAAAAATAAATTTATGTTAAACTCAAAAATAAATTGATTAAATTTATTGAAAGAAAATTTATTTAATTTTTTATGAATTTCAAATAAATTTTATATGTTGAGAAAAGATTTGTTTATTAAACAAGATACAGCAAAATAAATTTGATACATTTTTTGCTTTAGTAAAATGAATCTCTAATTAAATAATTTTTTTTTTAAATTCGTAAAAAAAATCATAGATAAATTGTTTTTAAATGCATTAAATGCATAAAAATAAAAAACTTGTTTTAAAATTAACTTGAAATAAATCATAAATATTATTCATTTCTATATATTATAATTTTCTTTATTTAGTTGTATTTTTATTAATTATTCTTTGTTCTCTTTAATTTTTTTTTATATTTGCAATTTCATCCCAAGAAAGTCTACTCTTTTGCTGACTAAAACATAGATTTCTATTAGTATTTCTTTAGTATTAATGAAAGTTTTAGACTTGTTGGACTTGTTGCCTTCATAGCTAAATCAATATAGGAATGCCAATCAGAATGTTTGTCCGACGTTTCCAAACTTTTGTGATTAACTTTAGAAACAAAATCTTTTTAAGACAGACATCTACAGAGATTCTTTTCAAAAATGTGCCCCTGCTTGCTCTGTCTTTAATTCATTATATTAAAAGCTCCGACTATAAACATAAATTATGTGAATACTAAAAATATAGTCGAAATGAAGACTAAATTATACTGCTTTATGATAAATTCACTTATATATTATCAAGATATGCCTAATGGCAGACACCATATGAGTCTATATATAGTCTATATATCTATATTTATAGAGCAGTTCTACAGTAATCTAACTGTAAACTTATTGAGTATATAAAAAATCATGTGATAGATGTAGTTGCAGCCAAACTAATAAGCCTCCAATGAGCATAGTCATATTCTTTAGACAAAACTAATACAGATCTCCCCACTTCAGAAATATATACAAAAAGATATACTATATATATAAGATGCAGAGATATATAATAACATTTAAGTATATAAGTGGAGATGACCTAAGAGTAACATTTACATAAGATACAGAGACACATAATAACATTAAAATATATATGTGAAGATGACCTAAGAGTAACATTCACTTACCTTTTGATACCAGCCCCCACATACGTAAGCGTTGACCGCAGAACTTTGCAATTCCCGTAGCTAAACATGAGCTGATGTTTCAGCTCATTAAGGACTGCATCTAATCGTTTATGCATTGAAATTGGCAGTCACTTGTGAAAAAATCAATGCATGTCTGAGTAATCGATGCCGCCTAATGGAATACCTAAGCTAATAGGGCCGCCAACATGGGGCAACACAATCTGCAACCTGCAGCCAGGACGTCGGGCAGGCAGAAAGGACTGTGAAGGCGTGCTCCTTGGAGGACAATTAGTGTTGGCCGAGCTACGAGGCAAACAATGCAGCCGAGGCCGTTGGCCATTTGGTGAGCTAATGTTTGGCAGAAGACGTCTTTTGGCATTTGGTTAGCAATTAGCCAACTGGCCAAATAGCATGAATAAATCGCTGGCTAAGTGGCCCAAGACATTGCCTCTTGCCTCAGCAGCTTCTACGGGTTGAGGCGGCGCAGCGACTGCAATGCGGGACATTTTTTTTCGGGAAACAAGTTTTCGTGTGGATTTTCTGTATTTTTTTCTGGGAAACTTTCTCACGCTCAGCATCCGTGGCAGGACATGAAACTTTTATAAAAATCTTCTGAACTTTCACATCAAAATTTCAACAGATTTTGTTTTTTTTTTTTTTCATTTCGTTTCCTTTAGCCCAGAAACATATATAGCAAAGAGATCTGTGATCCATGGCCAGGCCGGTTTTTTAAACTGGACACAGCATCGCATCAGACGTTGAACTTTGACATCCATTCCGGCCAAGATGCTACACAACCCCTTTGCCTTGCTCTATTCTATTTTGGTCAACCAGTTTGGCAATCTGGACGCTGGTCACTCTTCGGGGTGGGTTTCCGAGATGAGATGCTGTCGCTTTGATCCGCAACCTTTTGCTTGGCCCGCATGCTCTGCTCGGCTGTGCTGTGTTCTGCTCTGCTCTTTTGAGATATATCTTCCTTCTTTTTATTTATTATTTTCGGCAGAGATAATGTCCAGTTTGTTGTGTTTGTGTGAAAAAGAATGGTCCAGAATTGTACACGCAATTTGAATGCTTAGTTTCCAATGGGCTGATCTTGCTTTGGCTTTTCCAGTTGTTGTTGCTCAAGTTCTGGTTGCTGTCGTTGGTCGATGATGCTGCAGTGCCAAAGGACACCCATAAAAAGTCCACACATCCTTTGAATCTAAGCGACTTTTCGGTTAATGAACAACCAGTTTTATATTTTATGGCAATGAAATGATTTGAAATAAATGCAGAAAAAGAGATTTGGTGTGAATTCTTATGAAATTATTAATTATACGATGTATTTTTTTTATAATTTTTTTTAATTTGTATTTACTTTTTTTAATTTTTAAAATATTTTTAGTTTTCAGTGTAGTTATGTATCTGATAGTTATTTTTTGTCCATAAGCAAATTCATGCTAGTACTTAAATTTAATTACATAACGCAAGCCTAAGCCTAAGCCTAAGATACTTTTGCATCTCATAGATATTATTGTATCTTACCTACAGCTATTATAATTCATAGTTATATTTGTATTTCACTCACAATTTTGTGTTCTCTAACAACTTTAGTAGTTTTTAAACTCGTTTACAAAGTGAAAAGAGTTAATTGGTTTTGTGAAATGCGAATTTGGCAGTTTCGTTCGTTATTTGATACTGTTGCGGGTGTGGCAAAGTGAATAAAGCTGTATCTTTTACAGTAATTTAAGCAAGAACCCCAGAAAAAACTTTACCATTGACATGGTCTACACTTCGAACAAATCATATTAAATTAAATCATATTAAACTCACATCGAGGCCTATTAGGGAAGTGGATAATAAGGAGTTAATGCATAGCGATTAATATAAATTCCATTGAATATTAAATAGTCCTGTTAACATTCGTTTTACGTATACATATCATATATTGAATCAAAATTTAAAAACAGAAATCTTTCTACATCAGAACTGCCTAATTTTGTTATATAACAAAATTTGTTTCATTTAAATCAGAGTCTTCGTTGAAGAGATATAACACTTCAAATTATGGAGAAGTGTCAAACCTATTCAGTTTACCGGTTTGTATTTAAATATATATGCATCCGATTTCCATTCTCCTCAGGTATGTCTATTTTATCGGACATGGTATATATACATATTATATGTTATATAAAGAAAAACGTATCATATTAGGAATGTACAGATGTATAGACGGAGAATAGCAAATCGAAAAAATCTATATATTCCCCAGTTTTAAAGCTAGGATTATCAAGTTTAGCAGCTAAATCACTTTTTATCGATAAAAACTCATTTCAAATAGTACAGCTTTGGGCATTAACCTACATACATATACACATTTCGATATAATATACATCTAGAACACAAGTTCGATCAAACTTATGTTTATAGTGGGGGCAGCATCAACATCTGCAGAGAAGCCCTCTGATAGAAAACTTAATAAATCTGCTTGCACCCGGGTGCACCCGATATACGTTTAAATTAGTAGTAATTAATCTAAGCCTGTTAATCTATGCGATGTTAGTATAATATACAAAATTGATAATAGAGCAAAAAGAAGCTCTGAGTGCTTCCTAATAAATAAATAAATAAAAAACCCCCGATTGCAACATTCTTAATTCTTTCATCTGAACTTCATAAATACTTTTGTAGTAACTATATACTTGTTTTATGTGTATATCATAGAAACTTTTATCTACAATTTTGGAAGTTCTGCATTGAAAACATATTATAATTTGGTATCTTACAGATGCATTTGTAACTTAAAGGCAACTATATTTCTAACTGGTTTATATATGTTGCAGAGGCACTTTTTGATAAGTAAATAGACTGGAGCGAATTGGATCGCTAGGAACTCTGTTCTACACAAGTATCTAGTGATCCCCACAGGGGCGGAACTCGTTGGGTGACAACGCTCTAGATAAGCGCGCAGACTTTCAGCACATTCAAACCAATTCGCATCTCAACTAGGAAGAAACAATTGCTGACAAAGACTGAAAAAGTAATCCCGCTGGAACACATAGAAATCCATAGCAGAACAGATTGGAAGAAGCCAACAAATGTAAGATCAATATACTGGTTTACATGCGCTAACTAGTTAAGGTTTACTGCAACATGCGCTAAAGCGACACTTGAGCTGCATAAAATAAACATTATATTAAAAATAAATAAAAAGAACTATCAGATATGGATGAGTTTTCAGACCACTCAATTGTACATACGTTCTCTTAGCGAACCTGCTCTGATAAATAAACTCACACATGCAATTGCATCTCATGATCTTTAAATAATGTTCCATTATCCAGCGCAAAGCTATGGAAGCTCTACATGAATTGTTAATGTAAATTTTGTATGTCTGTGAATAAGTTTTTATATGTTGTCTACTTTTAGCTTTGTAGTAAACTTTTAAATATATTTCAGATTGATAAAATATTTGAATGCGAAAATCAATAAAAATTTAATGAATTATTCCAGTTACTTTAAGATTTTCTAGCCTCTATTTGGATGCATTCGCTAAAAGCAACTTTTAATCCTTACATAATTTAATATTTCACAGTTGACATTTGCAACTCTGAGCCGCAGGCAAATAGTTTTTAAAGCTTGAAATATAATTGTCAACAAACTCAATTCCCCTGGGTCAAGTTTTTTTTTTGGTTTGTTTTCAATAATTTTAAACGCATTTCTTTGAACCGTTTGCAATTTTCTTTGTTTTCTATTTTTTATGCGCGTTCGACTTTTCAAATGCGTTCGATTCATTTGTCGCTTTTTATGTTTGTCTCTGGGGACGCTTGTGTGTGTGTGTGTGTGTGTATCTGTGTGTGTGTGTGTGTGCGTGGCAGCAGTTCGATAAATTTCAATTACTAACCCAATTAAAAAATGTTGTGCACTTTTAGGCGCCCGAAAAATAAAACGCGACAGCAAATAAAACAAAAAATTGAAGAAAAAAATAACAAAATATATGAAAAAAAAAACAAATATATATATTTTCAATATATTTGTGCAGCTTAACAACAACAATGCGAACAGCGGCTCAAACCTATTTTAATTTATTTGCATTTCGTTGTTGTTGTTATTGTTGTTGTCGCCGTGACACATACGCACCATTGGCCCCGCCGGCTGTGCGAGGGTATTTATTTTTTGTTTTTTTTTTGTTGTTGCTTTTTTTCATTTATTTTATTTCATTTCTTTTTTTTTTGTTGTTTTTCGCTGCAAACCGTACTACGCCCTGCCCTATGCCATATGGCCCCGTCGATATGCGCTATGCAATCAGTGCACCTATATATATATACATATATATATATATATATATACTTAAACAGATATATGTATGTGTGTGTGTATTATATAGCTGCGCTGTGATCCTGGGTGGCCAGGACTATCGCTTCGGCCCGTTTGCTTGCACGCAGTTTCGCATTTGGGCATCTCTTTTGCGTTTTGTTCATTTTTTGATGCTGGGGCCGCCCGCCATGGAGTTTGGGCGGCGGCGGTGGCGGCAGCGGCGGCGAGGCCAATGTGCGTATGCGGCGACTGTTGGAGCGGTACCGTTATATGTATTTTTATACATTTTATTTTTCATTCGCGCACGCACACAATAAAACGCATAAAAAACGGACGAGCTGCGCTGCAACAACAACAACGACACACACAAAAAAAACAGCAGCAGCAGCAGCGCCAGAAAAACGAAGAAGAGGTAAATAATGTACAGCGCGTGCATGGTGCGAGCGGGCGCTAGGCTGCAGGATGCAGGATGCAGCCTGACAGATAGGCAGCCAATGCGTTGCATACTTTTAGGCGCGGCGACAGCTCTTTACAGCACAGCAAGTGTATGCGTGTGTGCGAGTGTGCGTGTGCCTCATAGGGGCGTTGTCTGTTTTATTCATTTTTTGTGCGTTCCGCAGCAGCAGCGGCAGCAGCAGCGACAACAACAACAACAACAACAATAACAACGGCAAACAGTCATTGCGCTGTGCTGGCACTTTTGACAACAACAACAATGTTAATGATAACAACAACAACAACAACAACAATAACAAAAACAACAGCATATAATTGAAACGTTGGCGTCGCAGCTGGACATCGACGGCGACGTAGACGTCGGCGTCAGCGCTTTGCTGTCGACTGCAGCAGCGGCAGCGGCAGCCTTTCGCTCTTTGTGCGTTTTTAAATTGCAACTGAAATATGCGTTAATTTATGTTGTGTTGTTAAGCCGCACACACACACACACACACACACACACAAGCACACATACACTGGCACACACCAACATCTCAAACCACTCGCTTTGGTGTGTGTGTATTTTTTTCGCCGCTCATTATCTGCCCACTCGTAGCAGCCCGCTCCATACCCATACATGCCTGCACAATACTTGCTATTTATTTTTAACCCCTGCTACCTAGCACCCCTATCTCTCTCTCTCTCTCTCTCTCTCTCTCTCTCTCTCTTGCTATCTGTCTCATTCTCTCTTCCACTTCCAAGCAGCGGCCCCATCAATTCGTTTGTTTGTTTGGCTCGCCAACAGCCAAAGAATTACACAAAATGCCATTCAGCTTCAAAACTATGTGATATCCTCCAACGATCCATCCATTTGATTGTTAATTTGTTCTCTTTTTTCTTTCGTTCATTTTCGATTGTAATTTAAATGCATTTTACAATGAGCTTGACAACGCGTTAATGATCGTATTTGCTGCGGCTATCAAGGGTATTCGATCTCCGAGTGTGTGCGTGCACAAAGAATATTTTAAATAAATTAACAAATAAAGAAAAAAGATTTATTTTTGTTGAGGGCTAAGGGAAAGGCGATAATATATAAATAAATTTAATTTAAAACATTTTTTTTTTAAAATTCAGATTGATTATATGAAAGCCGTAAGAAATAGAAAGAGACAAGCAAGAATTTAATAAAAATAGTTCATAAAACAAGGAAACACATTTTTAGAATTTTAAGGCAAGATTTTTGTAAAATGATTTTTTAAAAGTTTGTTGAAAAGGGAAAAAAGGGGGTTTGGGGAAGGGGGGGTGTTTTTTTTTTTTTTGGTTTTTTTTTTTGGGAGGAGAAAATTTGTTTTTTTTTTTTTTGGTTGGAAGTTTTGGTTTTTAAAAAAATTTTTTTTGAAAAAATTTTAAAAAATTTAGGAGGGGTGGTGTTTTTTTTTTTTTTTTTTTTTTTGGTATAAAAAAAGTTTTTTTTAAAAAAAAAAAAGTGTTTTGGGGGGTTTGTTTTTATTTAAATTTTTGGGAAAGTCTAAAAGAGTAAATTTATAATTTGTTGTGGATTGCGACAATTCTTTCGCATTGTAAAGGCTCACTCGTTCTCTCAGTGCATCATCGGCTTGATCTTGCGAAGCTGAAGCTCGTAGTTTGAGTATAATTAGAATTGGAATATCGTTGAAGTAGTGCAGCTGCTTGTGTGTCGAGAGCTCCGCACTTTCTCTACATATTATCAACATACATACATTGAGTGGCGGACTGCAGGACAGTCAAAGTCACCAGCAGTTGATATCAACTTTGTTAAGCTAAGTAGACGAAAACACAGTGAAAATACATAGCCTTGAAAATATTTGTATTTGAGCTTAGGCTACGTAAACAATATACGTAACTCAATAGACACAAAAAAAAAAAAAAACAAATAAATTAAGTAAATTGATAATATTTAAACTTCATAACGCAAAAGACTTTTACTACAAGGTTAGGCTAAGGACTTGCCAAAAAACGATTTTCTTATTACCCATTTAATTGAGAATAAAGTTTTCTAGTGGCAAAGGAGAGGGATGAATTGGGTCAGAAACCAGAATAGAAATCTATTAATATACTTTAAGCAAAGTGCGAGAAGTTCTTAATATTTTTCATTAAACTCGTTAATAAGCTGCTTGGCAAAATTGATAGTTGTTACTGCAGACTTCCCCTTGAGGTTTACTGTTTTAGTAAATCTAACTGTTTCATTGTTTTTGGATCGCGAACGAGCATTATGCAGTCAATAGCGAAGGACTTTTTTTATTTATTAACTAATAAAAAAGCATTATTATTTTTAGTTTGATTGATATTTTCAGGTACTTTAAGAAAAAAAAATGAAGGTAAGAAAAATTTATAGCTCAAGCATTAAAGTTTACAATTTATACTTAGGCAGCTAACGGTCGAAAGAAGTTTGCGAGAAAAGAAAATAGCTGGATCGACTCAACTCATGAGTCAACTCTCTCTCCAGCGGCAGTATAAAGTCAGAGATGTTTCCTTCTGCCGCTGGATACAGACACGAAGAAAGCTCGTCACCCTCATAACCAATATGCTTCACAAACAGATGAACACGATTAGCTAGATCTGCTCAACTCATTAAAGATATATGTATGTGTAGTAGTATGCTTGCTGTGCCTCTACAGAGAGACCAACTAAGCTCAGTCGACTTACTCTGTTTATTCTTATTTATAGAGCTGAAAATACTGTCTTTTGCAGCTGGACAGAGAGACGAACTGAGCTAGATCAACTGAGCTCATATTCTCACCCAAATATCATATACTTTAAAGGGCTGCAGATGCTGCCAGCTGCCTCTTACATAGACTTACAATATACAATACAATAATTTGTTTTTTTATTATTTATTATTTATTAAAAATGTTCATTTGTTACCTCGCTTTATGGTCAGCCCCAAGGATATATTGAACAACCCAAGCCCGCTGCGAATCAACGTGCATATATCTTGATTTCTGGCAAAAGCCAAACGGTGTAAAGCCAAAGTCCAATTATAGGGCTTCATTCATTTATTTGCAGCTTCCTCAAGGAGCTGCCAAAAAATTGCAAAGAAAAAACTAGCAACTAGAAGAGAAATAAATGGAAAATAAATTTTGCAGTCACAAAGGATGCTGGCTGTACAGCGCCTAAATGTATCCTATATAAATGCCTGCTGTGCATATTTATTAATGCAATTCAGCTCTACATATTTATACATATATAAATATATCTATATATAAGTATATGTGTGTGTGTGTCTCCAATTAGATACATAGAGCAAGAGAATGAGAGAGAAAGAGAGAGATGCCAGAGCGAGAGAGAGAGAGGGAGAGCTAGCGGTCAGGTCAACTATTTATGGGCCACATTGCCAAAGGTTTGAGTTTTCTTGAGAAAATTACCAAAATAACCCCTTAGAGAGACCAAAGGAAACAAAAACCCGTAAAGTGCAGCACGAGCAACAGCAACAACTTCAGCATCTGCAACAACAACAACAACAACGACAAACACAAAAATGCAATTACCGAAATGATAACATGGCCTATGGATTCAAAACGATTCCGTCTTCAAACTCTGCCAAGCAAACTCAAGATGTTGATATTTCAGTGCGTATATATACGTGTATGTGTGTGTGTGTGTGTGTGTGTATGTGTGTGTGTGTGAGTGTGAAGTGAAGCATAAAATATATATTAATATATATATATATATATATATATATATATAAATGCGAGTAAGAAAAACAATGACAACAAAAATATAACAAATTTGATATGCTCTAACAACAAAATTAACAAAATATTACATTTATTTATTATTTATATCTATAAACCAATTATTATATATATCTATATACATTTTCTATATATTATATATATAATAAAATAAAATAAATAAATGACAATAACAATATATATTTTATTAGAAAAAAAATATGAAACAAAATGTATAATAAAAACAAAAAATAAAATTTAGTGTACAAAATAATAATGTAATAAAATTAAAAATTGTTTAAAACTAAATTAAAGGAATAAAAAAATATTGAATAAAAAGAAAAAAAAATGAAAAAATAAAAAATAAAAAAAAAATTATTTAACAAAATCAAACCAAATATCAAAAAAATAATAAAAAAGTAATTAAAATAATAATAAAAAAAGAATAGAAAAAAGTAAAATTGTTACAAAATTGTGAATTTCGGAAAACTGAAATAAAATAAATTAAATAAAAGAAAAAAAAATGGGAGAGAAGGAAATAAATTAATTAAAATAAATTTAAAATTTAAAAATAAAACCAAACTAAATTAAAATAAGTTTAATGTTATTTTATTTTAATTTAGTTTAACTTTTATTATTATATTCGACAAACGAATAAACTTAAAAAGGTAAAAAAATACATAAATGAAATTAAGATTAAAATATTCAAATAGTAATTTAAACAGAATTGGACATAAAGAAGAATATAATTTTCTAATATTGAAAGTCTAGACATAAATGAAAAGGAGAAACAAATATACACAACAAAAGAAATATTTCATTTAGCAAATTTTAAATATGAAAAGAAACAGATAAATTAAATAAAAATACGAATGTGCACATATATATATATATTTTTTTTTTTGACTGTTTACTTTAGGTACAAAATAAGATTTATATATAATAAAATATAAAATATATATACATATTATTTTTCTGAACAGAAATATTAAAGCAAAACATTTGGAAATTGTGACAAGTAGCAAGAGCATATTATAATGTACCACAATTTAGCAAGAGCACAACAAGCTTCTGTCTTTGTACAAACACATATAAAGCATATGCATGTTGATATAATATAAATATACATATATATATATTCATTTATATATACATATATAAATGTTTGTATATATATTTTTGAGACATGCCAAAGATTTTCTATTAAATTTTAAATAATTCAATTTTACATTCTACCAAAAACATTGCAAATGAGTAAAGTAAACCAATACACAGACACAAACTGCAGTTGCATGCTGTGCGTCCGTGTGTGTGTGTGTATGTGTGTGTGTGTGTGTGTGTGTGTGTGTGTGTGTGCGTACTGCATCTTGTCAAAAATGTTGCATTATATTTGGTTTTGTCTTGCCTCATGCATTGTGCACTCTCTCTCGAAGAAAATCTTAAGCCTACTTTGGCAATCTCGGGCTGCCTGCCCGCCCCCTCCTAAAAGTGCTCAAGTGTGCTGCTGCTTTGGCCACAGCCAGCTTCAAGGGGGGTTTGAGGTTTATTTTAGGGCAGTGGTTGGTCGATTTTCAAGTGATTTTTCATAGGCACCCCGCTGCCACCCAAACCCCTGGCACACACTGTTTGTATATAATTAGATGCCAGGCGACGACGAGTACAGTTTTCTATGTACAGTAAAATTTGCCAACAGCAGGCAAAACACTTATGTATCTATCAAGTGTATATAATAATAATGTGCGTGTGTGTGTGTGTGTGAGTGGGTTATGTGTATATATGTGTGTGTGTGTGTGTGTGGGGCTAGCACTGTTGTTTGTGCATGCTGCATTTGTTCATCAGCCATTAGCCAAATTATGTAATTGCATAGTTTTTTGTTTTCACAGTTTGCATTTAGTATTAATGATGCGATTCGCAATTTTCAAATATCTGTAAAATATGAACTTTTTTGTCGATGGCCTGCTAGATAATATGACTGCTGCCTTTAGTCCATTTTTAACAGCTACTTTAAATATTAAAAACAATTTACGCTGTTTTTTGAAGAGTCAATAGAGCGAGTGATATTTAATTGCAATTTGTTTTTCTCTTTTTTGCATTCCCTTTTTTTGGGTTTTGTTAAGTTTTTAAGCTGCTTTTAAAGATAGTTTTTAAATATATTTTTGAGGCACTTGTGCATTCAGGTGTTAATATTAAAACGAAATGGCTTGATTAATATATTTCAATTTAAATATTAAACTGTTAAACTAACTTGCTTAACAATGACTTATTTAAGTATTTAAGAATTAGAAATAAAATCTGAGCAAATATATTGATTGGGCTATAAATATTCATTTGACATCGAAATAAAATCATAAAATAAATATAGTCTTAGTAAAATTTCAATTGAATCATATATCATTTAAATGCAATACAGATAGAATTAGCTGTTGCTAATAAATTGTGTCTCCAACAAGTTTGAGCTTGAATATTTATCTTAAAAAACTTAGTAAATTATTTAGATCAAGTATCTGTTAATTATTACTAATCTGCCTTTGCTCTCTTTGCATAACCTGCCGATGATAGTACCAAATGGTTCTTGAAATAGCTACACTTATAACCTTCAAGCAAACCTTTTGTATGCTAAGCCTTTTAAATTTTATATATAATAATAGATAAAAAACATTGACTTGCAAAAATATAAAAAGTTGATATATAAAAAGATTGAAGCTATTTTAATGTTTTTTATTAATATTTATTAATATATTATGTTGATTAATTTTAAAACCAATCCTCAGATTTTTTGTTATGTTGAAAAACGGCGAAATAAAACAAATTTATGTACAGCTAAGTTATAGATTGAACCAATTAAATTTTATAAATACATTATTAAAAGAGCTGAAAATCAGACAAGAAATAATAGTAAAAGCAAAAGGAAATACAACAAAAAAATGAAAATGGTGCAGTAAAAAATTGCACTCTAAAAGTTATTAACAGACAGTTATTAACAGACTTCAGTTGAGTTTTAAGTTTTTCAAACGGACTATAGAATAATAATTAAGCAATTAAATATTATAGAATATGAAGTAAAATATATAGTTCTTGTGAAGTAAAAGAGGTAAAAGAAACATACAAAAAAATTTTAAAACCTTTAAAGATATTAAATTAGATCTATGTATAAGCTATTCACTTCATGTGAAACAGAGTTCATACACTTTTTCAAATAAATTGAGCAATTTAAATGAATGTAGAAACAAATAAGTGTTAAAAAAAATTATTTCTCAAAAGGACTTAGGATTGATTATTCAGCTAAAAAACTGTCAGTAAAATAAAAGATCAATGGGCTTATATTAAAAATTGACACAATTAAAACTTGTATAAATTTTAGTTATAAAAAAGATAAAAACTATAAAAAAGAATCATAAAAAATACAAAAAAAAATCAGGAATAATATTTAAAAAATTATAAATTAATTAATTTAAATAAGAATAAATATCTTAAAGTTATCAGTTATCGAAAAAAATATAATAAAATATAATTTAAATTATTTAATTATATAATATATAGAAGATATACAGTTTTATATTAAATGCATATATGCCGAAAATATCCCAATAAATAACAATCACGTCAAATTAATAAACTCAAACAGAAACACACTATGAATTCTGTATTCTTTAGTAATAAATCATATTACGACTCACACACATGAGTGATATTCATATTTGTGAATAAATGAAAATAAAATGAAACAAATCTTGAAGACTTGTTTGATTGCGCAAACTCTTTAATCTAAGCAAACTTCACTAAACAAGCTTCAAACGAAAACTCAAAACCAAAAGCCCAAATGCAGCCAGTTAAAACTTTACATAAATTTGAACAGAAGAAATGCCAACAACAACAACAACAACAGCAGCAGCAGCAACAACAACAACAAGCTGCAGATGAACAACAACCAACACATTGACCCCCAATGGAGGCGGACAATCGAATAGCTTGAACCAAAACACCCGCACGCTAAGAACCAGTCAAATGCGTACTCGTAATTTGTGCTTATTGTGCAGTACACTGGACATGGACAATGGGAGGAGCAGGCGGAGGCGGAGAGCAGTACCTACAAGAGTTTGGAGTGTGTTCGATGAGGGGAGTGGGGCCAGCTCAAGATGGCAAGCGCCCACACGAAAGAAGCGGCCAGCGGGTGTGCACAACAGACAAACAGCATGCAGCTCAATATGTATGTGTGTGTGTGTGTGTACTAATATTGAGGTAGGCTCACAGTGGACAACAGCATTTGTGTGTGTTAGTGCGTGTGTGTGGGGGGTGTTGCTGAGCTTTGCTTGGGCTAGCGGGGGGGTTTGGTTCATTGGGGTCGACGGTTGCACTCATCAGCAACTCAAACTCAATCAGCAACAACAACAACAACAACTTCTGTGTGTGTGTGTGTGTGTGTGTGTGTGTGTGTGTATCGCTTTTGACATTTACTTTATGTATTCCGTGTAATCAGCGACAAATAGGGGGTTGGCATTGGGTTGGGTGGGATATGCGGCTTATATACGCGATACGTTTGCCCGCACATACATATGTGAAATGCCGTTAATTATATACTTTACACTAGCCTACGTGACACACACACAAACACACACGCGCGCGTACAGACATTGACAGTAAGACAGGCGGCAATTTTAATATACAACAAAAGCGCGTTACATTTTCCATTGTTGTTGTTGTTGTTCGCTGGCGCAATTGTGCGTGGGCAATGGCGTACATAGAACGCCATTTACATAAACAACAACTACAATAAATATATGCCTATATACACACTCACACTCACACACACACACACACACATAGACAATATACATAGTTTATATACCAGCTTAAACCGCGCTTGTTGTGCCTGTGTGTGTGTGTATGAGTGTGTGTAAAAAAAGCCGCATATTATTTTTTATACGCACAAAAGTTTGCACTGAAAAAAAGCAAACACTTAAGTGCAGGGGTGGAGTATGTGTAGAGGGGCTTAGGGATGTTGACCGCCCCCTATATGTTTTGGGCTTAATTATCAAACGTTGAAGCATGCCCCACAGGCGCACCACTTGCTCTGAGTATTTGCTATGCAATTTTGATCAACAACATAAAAAGATACAAAAAAAAGCACTTTGTGTATTCAATTGTTGTTGTTATTGTTGTCCGATTACAGTTGATTTGCATTCCTCATACACTCGAAAATGCAGAGTGTGTGTGCGTGTGTGTTCGTGTGTATGTGGATTATTGTTTGATCTACAAGTGCGAAAAAATCGCAACATATTTAAATAAAATGTAAATGTAAACAAAGCGGAACGGATATAGCTTTTGTGGAAGGCTTAGAAAAAAGGAGGGAGGCAGATAAGCAGATGCAGACGAAGTGGGTGCCACAAATTGATATATTATGTAATTATGTAATTGAATAATAGAGACATCAAAGAAATTATGTCGGTAGGGACCTTGAAGTAGCGAAAGAATGATGAAATGGATATAGTTGGAGCATATAAGATTATTAAAGACGGAAATCAATTATTTGATATATATTAACTACATTTTTTGCTGAAATCCTAAGTAAAGCATATATAGTACATCGATTTTTTATAATTTTTTTTAGAGATCGAGATCGCTGCGTTCGGACGGACATTCGGACAAAGCCTATTCAATTTGACTCCTGAGCCTGACGAAACATATTTATACTTTGTGATATCGACATACTGGTTGGCAAAACTGACCCTAATGAAGTCCTAAACGTACTATTCATTTAGCGAAATTGCAAAAGAAATGGAACGTTTTTTCTCCACAGAAACAAGGCTTTTGATACAGCTTAAGTTTATTGGGGTATTTTGTGCATCACTATTTTGTTATAAATATATTTCTCTTCTATTTTGAGAATAGAATAAAATAAATTGGAATAAAAATGATATTTCGACTTACAGATATTTGAAACGATATTCTCTAGCAAACGCTGATTTCTTCCCTCAAATGTTTTGCTTTATAATGGGTCGCATTCAAATTTTATATATTTAGCTTAAACCCATTTAATGTTTAACGCATTGCCAATTGTGTAATCTTAAAGACTCTGCAATAAAAATAAACTATTAAAGAAATAAGTTGAAGTAAATAATAGATAAATATATATATGTAAGGGAAAGCAAAAAAAAAAAACTGGGGATGCCCATTTTTGTATGCCATCTGTAAAACACATTTAATAGAATCTTGATGCGGAAACTTAGATCAAACTATTTCCTCGATGGCACACATACATATGCATATGCGAAAGTATATAATAATAAAATATTAATAATATAAATAGCATTTTATAAATAGTAATTTTGTCTTATAAATAGCAGTAACTTAGTATTGCATCAGCTGCTAGTCTCCAAAAAGGCAATCACAATTCAAATTGTAACAGTTGCAGCAAATACTGGGCTTGTTTCCTAACTACATATTCATCACACTGGTTTGTGTCTCTGCTGAAGCTGTCAATAGGATAAGCTACGCAGCCAACTTAACGTAGGACATCACTAGGGATGCAGCCAACTTCACGCCAGAGCCAAAAGCTGCGCTAAGTGATGTTGGCTGCGATGCTGAAAATCAACCCTTAATACCATATTGGACACCATATGCAATGCCTCCACATGAACTTGGCCGCCGTATATCGATAGTCAGCTGCGATAGTCGTGAGTGAGTGCTCCTCATCAATTGCCACTCCACACGTGACGTAATTCAAAGCAGTTATATTTTGAATTCATATGAAATAAATTGGTTTATTTCGAATTACTAAAAACACATTATTTAAAACGTTATAAAATGTATTTATTGCAGTCTACAAAGTTTTCTATTATTCTTTGTTAATATGAAACAATTCATTTAATATAATATTAGCATATTATTAGTATCCAGTTTAAGCCATCCAAGATCCTTGTAATGTTAGCATGCTGCGAGAGAGTTAATATTTGGATTAGTACATGTTTTAAATACGCAAATTAAATACTTTCATTTTATATCTAAGCTCACCTCTCGACAATCAACGCCATCAAGCATAAGAAAAATAAATTTATTATATTAGTATTGGTTTTATAATGTATTATTAATATGGCATATATAGAATATATTTGTGAGGTGATATTCGCATGCAATTTAAATGGTTATTAAATGCAATTCTAAGTGCAGAATAATGAAAAATATATATAGGCTTTTTTATTTTATTTTATTTTTTTTTTTTTGATCGAGTATTATTAGCTAATTGATAGTGGAATTGGAAGTAAGTAGCAGGAGTATGTAGAGAAATCATGCCGAAATTGTGGGTATACTATATAGATAGGAAAATTTTGTTTCGGTTTTAAACAGATTTGTCAACATTTGCACGTATCATAAATTGAAGATAAAATGGAAGATATATAAGTAAATATTATTATTATTATTTTTTTTTATACATACACGCAGCATCCGTTTTGATTTTTTGTCAGGTTTGCTTGATATATATATTTTTTTTATTGTATTATCTTTTTATTTTCATAGCTGTTATAAGAAAGTCTTGTAAAGAAAGGACTTGAGTGCTTAAAAAAATTTTAATTCAGCTGGTTTTTGTTGACAAACTGCGCGCGAGACATCAGAATTTTTTGTTGGCGTAAAATTTACTTTTTGATTAATCGTAATCAGAATATGACATCAGGGCTAAAATTATGCGAACTGATGTGAAATTTTACCACTTTGAATATAAATTGCTATAGTTGCATTGATTAGTTATTTATGATTGATAATTACCACACAAGACTTGGTTTTTACAATGTATTGTTTAAATAGATGATTGCATGAGTTCCAAAAAAAAAAATTTTTTAATGCTTTTAATTTTCACACAGATTTGCAAATGAGTTTTGAATGTTTTTTTAACTAAAT